>JALIHJ010000061.1:0-141210 GCA_022984795.1 Fabrea salina | reverse complement strand
CTAACACCCTAACACCCTAACACCCTAACACCCTAACACCCTAACACCCTAACACCCTAACACCCTAACACCCTAACACCCCTAACACCCTAACACCCTAACACCCTAACACCCTAACACCCTAACACCCTAACACCCTAACACCCTAACACCCTAACACCCTAACACCCTAACACCCTAACACCCTAACACCCTAACACCCTAACACCCTAACACCCTAAACACCCTAACACCCTAACACCCTAACACCCTAACACCCTAACACCCTAACACCCTAACACCCTAACACCCCTAACACCCTAACACCCTAACACCCCCTAACACCCTAACACCCTAACACCCTAACACCCTAACACCCTAACACCCTAACACCCTAACACCCCCTAACACCCTAACACCCAAAAATTCAAACTACATGTCGGATATAAATTTTACAATAGATAAATTCTAGTTAAGTAAGCTAATAAGTCAAGAATTCAAGAATTAAATTAAGTTAACTGACCATACATTATTAGTGTGACCTCTTAGTTCTTGAGTCTGTTGACCTGTAGATAGGTCCCAAATCCTCACTGAGTAGTCTCCATAACCACCTCCAGAACCTAAGTACTTATTGTCACTTGATAAGTTGACTGAAAGTACTCCTCCGCTGTGGCCCCTGAGCACTTGAGTAGTTTCTCCGGAAGTCAGACTCCACACTCTAATGGTTCTGTCTGCACTTCCTGAGACTACAAACTGCTCGTCACTTGAAATAGCCACTGACCTCACAATCC
The DNA here is from genome assembly GCA_022984795.1 of Fabrea salina. Classification (NCBI taxonomy): domain Eukaryota; phylum Ciliophora; class Heterotrichea; order Heterotrichida; family Fabreidae; genus Fabrea; species Fabrea salina. Next base: position 140,440 of record JALIHJ010000061.1, on the reverse strand, counting down.
CACCATGTCCTTGAAGCACTATAATCAGGTCTCCAGAAGTAACACTCCACACTCTAACAGTGGAGTCCCTACTTCCGGAGACAATGTATTGGTCACTCTCGGAAATGGCCACTGATAAAACACAATCACTATGGCCTATAAGGACTCTAACCACTTCTCCAGTAGCTAGACTCCACACCCTAAGTGTAGCGTCATAACTACCAGAGACAATGTACTGATTCTTAGTAGAAATGACCACTGACCTAACAGCACTACTATGACCTATAAGTACCTGAGTGGTTAGTCCAGAAGCTAGACTCCACACTCTAAGTGTTTCGTCTGCACTCCCCGATACAATCCACTCGCCATCCCTAGAAATGGCCACAGACCCTACCCTATCAGTATGCCCCTGGAGTACTTGGGTTACTTGCCCAGTAACTAGACTCCACACTCGAACGGTAGAATCATCACTAGCAGACACTAGTATCCCTTTCTTCAGAGACATAGCAACTGACCAAACGCATGCAGTATGGCCTGTAAGCACTCTAGCTTGGCCATTATCCCAAACTCTGATGGCATTATCTGCGCCACCCGATACAACCACAGGGTGTCTTCTAAAGAGTTCTTTGATTAGTTGGTCTTTAGTTTTGAGTAGTTGGTGGAGTTTAGTTGTCTCTTCACGGTACTCAGTGATTTGGACTTCTAAAGCTTGGACTAGTTCGTATTGAGTCTTAAGTTGTTGGTGGAGGGTAATTCTTTCTTCGTGGTACTCAACGTTTTGGTTCTTTAGTTCTTGGTCTTGAGTCTTAAGTTGTTGGTGGAGGATAGCTACTTCTTGAGAGCACTCAAAGTTTTGGTTCTTTAGTTCTTGAAGTTGTTGGTGGAGGGTAGTTACTTCTTGAGAGCACTCAACGTTTTGGTTGTTGAAACCCAATCGATTAATTAGTTGTTCGAAAGCTTCTTTAGACTCGAACTGATTTACTTGGTCAATGATTGAAGGAATGCTGGATCGGGAGTCAAGTAGTTCAGTCTTCAGTTGTTCTAGTAAATTGAGTTGCTTTGAAGTCAGTCTCTCAACTTCTGAGACGACTAAAGTGCTTAGTTGGATGACTTCCTGCTTTTTGAGGGAAATCATCCTCAGCACTTCGTTGACTTGGTCACTTTCAGTCAGAGGACCGACAAAGTGACCTTGGATAAGATGGTCATTGGTGATGTGGCCACACAAAAACTCTTCACAGCTGCACTTGAAAGTGGCCTGACAGCCTGAGGGACAGTTAGCTTGCATTATAAATGTGAGGCAAAAAAGAAGTACTAGAATGACTCAGAGTCGAAAAAAAAGTTAAATTAGGTGAACTGAGCGGACCCTGCTGGTGTGTTGTAGCAACTGAGTTTGCTGGCCTGTACTGAGATCCCAAACTCTGACTGAGCAGTCTCGGTTGCCGCCTCCAGACACTAGGTACCTGTTGTCAATTGATAGGTTGACTGAAAGTACTTGGCCAGTGTGTCCTTCCAGTATTTTACCCTCTCCAGAAGCGAGACTCCACACCCTGATGGTTTTGTCTGCACTTCCCGAGATTATATACTCTACGTCATTTGAAATAACCACTGACAAAACAGTGCCACCATGTCCCTGGAAAAGCCTGATCTGCTCTCCGGAACTGAGAGCCCACATTCTGATAGTGCGGTCAGCACTTGCAGAAACAGCATAAAGGCCATTTCTAGAAACATCAACTGACTGCACAGCACGACGATGCCCTTCGAGAACTCTGGCCAATTCTCCAGTAGCTAAATTCCACACCCTGAGTGTGCTGTCATGACTAGCGGAGATAGCGTTTTGGTCTCTGTCAAAAATAGCCACTGACCAGACAGTGCCGGTATGGCCTTCAAGGACTCGAGTGAGTTCCCCAGAAACTAAACTCCAGACTCTTAGCGTTTTGTCTGCACTTGCAGAAACTAGAAAATCGCCATTAGTCGAAAGAGCCAAAGAAAAGACCTCTTCAGCATGGCCTTGCAGTACTTGAGTTGTCTGTCCAGTAGCTAGACTCCAGAGTCGAATGGTGGAGTCAGCACTGCAAGGGATAAGTAGATCTTTTGCTTGAAAAAAAGCAAGTGAATATACCGGGCTAGTATGGCCCTCTAAGATTCTACTTGGAAGTTAAAGCCAAAATGGATTTCAGTCTTATAATTTATAATGGAAAGAAGTGACTCTTTTTTTGATTATGATCTGATTGAGTCTATGATGTTGGCTTTAAATCAGGAAAAAAAGAGCACAGAAGAAAACAAGCCTTCTTTAAAGACAAGTTCTGATGAAAGCGAAAGGCTTAAAAGGGTTAGGGAGTCAGAAGATCAGAAGCGGTTAGCAAGGAAGGCTTGGTATGAAGAAGTGTTGGCAATGAGAGAGGAATTGAGGCAACAGTCATATAGAAGGCAACTATTTGACGAAATGATTTTCAAGGATGAGCAAATAGAACCCTACAAAATTGTGTGCCCCATTTGCTTTTGCAAGAAGATTGAGATCAAGAAGTTATCGTGTGGAGACTACTACTGCGTTTCTTGTCTAGACCTTCTTCTTAAGAATTTTGTGCATGAAAGAAGAGTGCTTCCTGAAGAACTACTGTGTCCAGTCTGCGAAGAAAGGCTTAGTGAACAGGATATTGCAAAATATGTGCCTGAAGAGTTCGTGAATTTGGAAAGCTTCAGAAAGTCAGTTAGGAACCAGAGACTGGTAAACATGGGGCTAGCCTGGGATTGTCCTCGGAAGTGCGGAGGGTACGCAATAATCTCCATGAAGGAGTCTATAATGACTTGCAACGTGTGCCTTGCTACTTTCTGTTGCAAATGCAGAGACTCGGTGCATCCAAATGCCGAGTGCAATAGTAGCATATACCAAAATGACTTTGAGGAGTTTTTAGCAAAGCAAAAGTGGAAGAGATGCCCAAGATGCGGAATACCCATTGAAAAGACTGAAGGGTGTAATACAGTCACTTGCTTTTCCCAGTACTGCCGCGGGTCTACATATATGTGCTATCTGTGCGGAATGTTGCTAAAGAAAAATTATAGTTCACATTTTAAACTCGGAACAAGTATATGCAACACTCTCGCTGGGATTAGTAATACATAAGTATTTAATGGTTATTTATAAATGAAATCTAATCTTAACTATGAAGTGGGCTCAGTTAAAGAAAGCACTGAGGAAGTCCCAATAAGTTATAAAAAGGACATCACTACTCTGGTGGAGAGTTCCAGTCCTTGCAAAGTTTTGGAGGGTCATGTAGACCAGGTTACTTGCTTGGCAGTAGTAGGGAACTACTTAGCTTCAGGGTCTGCGGACGGGACCATTAGGCTCTGGGACTCTGAAAAAGAGGCAGGTACTTTAGATGGCCATAAGGATAAGGTTGTTTGTCTGGAGGTGATAGGGAACTACTTAGCTTCAGGGTCTAATGACAAAACAGTTAGACTTTGGAATTTGGAAGAGCTAAGAGTGGAAGCTGTTTTTAGAGGCCATACGGATCGTGTTACTTGCTTGGTGGCAACGAAGGACTGCCTAGCTTCGGGCTCCGAAGACGGAACTGTTAGGCTGTGGAGCCAATCTAGAGAAGAAGCTGTTTTAGAAGGGCATAAAGGTGGTGTGGTTTGTTTGGCAGAAGAGGAGAACTGTTTAGCTTCAGGTTCTAAGGAAGGAACGATCATAGTTTGGAACACCGCAAGAAAGAGAAGACTAGGTGCTTTAGAAGGACACGAAGGCGAGATTGTTTGTCTGGCTATTTTTGGGAACTACTTGGCTTCAGGATCGAAAGACTGCACAGTTAGACTTTGGAACATGAAAAAGCTGAGACAAGAAGCCGTTTTAGATGGCCATGCAGAATATATTTCTTGCTTAGCAGTGGCGGGGAACTACTTGGTTTCAGGCTCAAGAGACGGAACCATCAGACTCTGGAATTCGGAGACAACCAAAGAAGAAGGCATTTTAGAAGGTCATACGGGGATGGTGGTTTGTTTAAAGGTAACGGGAGATTACTTAGCTTCAGGGTCAGTGGATGGGACTATTAGAGTTTGGAACTTTCAGGAACAAAAAGAAGAAGCTCTTCTAGAAAGCCACACCAACTGGGTGACTTGCTTGGCTGTGATGGATAACTACTTGGCTTCGGGTTCTAAAGATGCAACAGTTAGACTGTGGAGTTTAGAAGAAAAAGCAGAGGTTTACACTTTAGAAGGCGATAGAGAGTACTTTAACTGTTTGGCTGTGACGGAGAATTACTTGGCTTCTGGATCTAGCGACCACAGTATCAAGCTTTGGGACTTGGAAAAGAGGAAGCAAGTAGGAGTTTTGAAGGGGCACCAAGATGAAGTGATGTGCTTGACTGTGATAAAGGGGCACTTGGCTTCGGGCTCGAGTGACCACACAGTTAGATTGTGGAACTTAGAGGAACTCAGGGAAGAAGCTGTTCTGAAAGGACACACCAACTATGTTACTTGCTTGGAAGTTTCAAACGGCTACTTGGTATCGGGTTCTGTGGACAGTACAATTAGACTTTGGGACGTAGAAAAGAAAATAGAAGTAGGGGTTTTAAGGGGCCACATGAGTTGGGTTACTTGTCTGGGCAAAATAGGGAACTACCTGGCTTCGGGCTCTAGAGACAATACTGTTCGGCTTTGGAGTGTAGAGGAGCTCAAGGAAGAAGCTGTTATAGAAATCCAGAAAGAGTATGTTAGTTGCCTGGCGGAGGTAGAGAACTACTTGGCTTTGGGGTCGAGAGAAGGGATCATTCGGCTTTGGAGTGTAGAAGAAAAGAAAGAAGTGGCTGTTTTAAAGGGCCATTCAGGGGAAGTTACTTGGTTAACAGAAGTTGGCAAGTACTTGGCTTCTGGGTCAAGTGACTGCACAGTCAGGCTGTGGAACGTTCAGGAACAAAAAGAAGAAACTACTTTAGAAGGCCACCAAAACGAGGTTAACTGCTTAGCAGCTGTGGGGAACTTTTTGGTTTCGGGGTCGGACGACGGAACTATTAGGTTCACGAAGTTGCTCTACAATTACAGGTTTTCGCCAGGAGAAGTGCACGGGATCTACCTCTTCAAGAAGCTAGCTGAGTCGAACCTTTCCCAGTACAACCGGAACATTAACCACGTAGCAATAATGCCTGAGAGAATAAACCTACTGCATGTACTTGCTTACAAAGGAAAGGACAAACTGCTTCGGAAAGCCCTGAAAGAAGGGTGCTACTTTTTGGAGTCGAGCAGTGGCAAAACTCCGCTAACGTATTCACTTGAAAACGGAAATAAAAGGTGCACTGAGGCTATTTTGAAGTACATCCACAAATTGAAGAACGTTTGCAAGAAAAGAGTGATAATCTCGAAGATTAGTAAAGACTTGCCAGGAATCATAAAAACCAACTCAGCCCAGGTGAGTTCCATATGCACAGAGATCACTTTTAGCACTATAAAGTCTATGAAGATAAGGAACTTGCCTTACTACGCCAAGAGTGAAGTTGCGCCTTGGAACTACTCTGAACCCTCTTCTGAGTTTAAGGATGTTAAAGTGGGCAGAAGCAACTTCAAGTTTAACTTCCTTGAGGGCTCTTGGGACAGTCTTAAGTTGCTAAAAGCCTTTAAAAAGACCCAGCGTCCTGAATGTCTGAGGAGTGACTTTGTGCAGGCTTTGATCGGGTATAAGTGGGAAAAGTTCAAGTGGGTGTTGTGGAGTTTGGGGTTTTTGAACTTACTGAATGTACTCCTGATTGGGACAATCACTTTTTCGAGCAGTACTTCCACCAGAGAAGCACTTATGGGTTTTTTCTTTTTGGTAAACTTTTTGTTTACTGGCTTTGAAGTGCTTCAGTCCTTTGCACTTAAAGTAGACTATTTAAAGTCCTCCAAGAACTGCTTAGATGTTTTAAGGGTGTTCTTGGGGTATGTGTGGGGAATTATATCAATAAGTTCGGGGTTTTCAAACTTCAACTCAAGCAATGTTTTGACGGTACTTACAAGTTTTTTGTTTTGGTTGGAAGGAGTGAATGCCTTTAAGGTGTTTGACTCCACAAGGTACTACATTTGGTTGATTCGTGAAGTAGTGAAAGACACTTCAGCCTTTTTGCTGATACTTGTGTACTTTGTGCTGGCTTACTGCAGTTTGATCGGGACTACCATGAGTTTGGGCATGTGGGAGACCTTCAAGAGTTCTTATGAGTTGCTTTTAGGGGACTTTGACTCTGGAGACTTCGATGAACTGCAGTGGTTTGTGTTTATGCTGGGGGCATCGCTGAATCTGATTGTTGTACTTAACCTGTTGATTTCAATTATTTCGGAGTCGTTTGACAGGATAACTTTTGAGTCCAAGGAGTCAGACACCAGAATGAAGTTGGAGTTAATTCTGGAGATAGAGAACTGCTACTTCTGGAACAAGGGCAAGCAAGAGTTTAAGTACCTTTACTTCGTTGAAGAGTACAAAGGAGAAGAAGAACTTGAGTGGGAAAGCAGAATCAGGAAGCTTTATAACGACACTCGGATGCTCAAAAAGAAGATAATTGAAAACTCTGAGGAAATCAAAACTCAAGTCAAAGAAGTCAAAGAAGGGACGGAGGCAAGAATCAGCCAAATGCAGCAAGAAATGCAAGAAAACTTCCAGACAATCCTTAAGTTACTTAACAACTAAATAAGGTTTAAGTTAGAATAGTTAAATGTCAACTGGACTGAATAAAGCAAACCAAGTGTGCAGGTTAAAATACTTGAGTTTGGAAAGGTAACACACACTCAGAGAAAAAGTTTCAGAGGAGTTCGAAAAGACCGTTAGGGAATTAAAGCATTTTAAGGATAAACTTGAAGAAAATAGGACTTGGTACCGAAAAACCAAGGAAAAAGCACAAATAGTTAAAGAGAGTCTGCAGAAAGCCACAGAAGAAAGAGACAGAGCTATTGGGGAGAAGTTCATGAGTTATCAGAACTTGGAAGAACAGTTCCAGTACAAAGCCCTAAAAACAGAAAACAGGGAAACTGAAGCAAAACTCGTAGAAACCAAAATTAAGTACGCACAGGCACTTGAACAGCTTGATTGCAAAAAAGACGAAATTAAGCACTTGAAACTTAGTCTTTCCAAACAGGAAAACGCAATTAAGTACCTTTTGAAGGAGAAGGACAAAATCAATAACCAAAACAAAGTACTCAGAACCAAAGTTGCTTACGGACTAAAGGTCTCTAAAGTTCCGAGGCCCCCTTTGTCCTCCAGAAACATAAGAATTAAAAGCCCTAGACTTGATTAATTACTCAGGCAACAACAGCGCAGCTTGCTCAGTAAGTGCTTGTTGGAGTTTGAGTCTGTAGCTGCTGGTTTCTAAACTTAAGATGAATTCCATGTCTTCGAAGTACTTGCTTTTCTTTTCAAGTTTTTTCAGTTGCAAGGCAATGAGCTGGTCAAGAATGCTGTTTATGTGCTTGTCTTCCTGGAGTTTAACTTCTTGTGCTCGTTGCATAGCATTGCTGATGTCTATTTTCTCAGATGTGTAACTTTCGTGTTCCAGAGGAAACTCCTCAGCTTTAAGGTAGTTTTTTTCGAATTCTATAAGAGTCTGCACTGGAGTCTCTAAGTACTTTGCTATGCACTCTGACTCCTTTTTGTTGACTTCCCTAGCAACTTCGTTCCAGTTTTCTTTGTGTTTGAGAAGGGCTTTTAAAAGGTTGTCTAGTGACTCTTGACTCCAGTTCTGGGCTTTTTCTAACTGCGAATAGTTGAAGTGACTTAGTAAGTCTTGGCGGCTGAAGTTCTCTGGATCCAGCTCTTGGGGGTAGTTGCCAGCTTCAAAGCAACTTTTACAAAGCAGCAAAAGTTCACTGTGGTACCAAGTCACTCCTACAACCACTCCGCAGAACCCGCAATAAGGCCTGCCTAACTCAAACAGCCTTTTTTGATTGTAGTTTAAGTGTCCAGGAGGAGCTCTGCTGGACTTGTCGGTAAGTGGCTTCTCCAACTTGTAGTTGATGAGGCCCCAATACTCAAGGAAGTTGTGAATCCTGATTATGGCACAAGAGTCCCCTGTGAGTTTGTAGCGACAGTCTGAAGCTTTTAGGTAAGTTTGCGGGTTTTCTCTGAAGAGGTTGACTATAAAGTTGCGGTAGGTCATGTAAACTTTAGGTGTTTTGGATGGATACTCGCCTGAGAAGAAATCTTGGAAGGACTGTTGTTCAATTTGAGAGACTCCCGAAGGACTGAACCAAGCTGCGCAACTGGGGACAGGGAATTCTGGCAGGTCTTCTAAGAAAGGAATGTAGGGGAAAAACATACTGGGCTCTGACATTTAAGTAAATAATCTTAAATGGAAGGAAGAAGCATAGAGTTGGTAAAAGTAAGTGAAGAAGGAGATTTGGAGGTGACTACTGAAGGAATTCAGTTTCTGCAGAACTTAAACAGGAATATCAGTGTAGTATGTGTCACAGGGTCCCCTATGTCGGGGAAATCTGCTTTGGCTAACAAAATAGCAAATTGTCCAAGTTTCCAAGTGGGGAGTGGAAAAAGTCCTACAACTAGGGGGTTTTGGATTCACTGTGAGGCTTTTCAAGTGCAGCAAAAAGACGAAACTGGAAGGGACTTTGAAGCTGACTTGTTGGTACTGGACTGCCAGGCACTTGGAAACTCCCAAGTAAAACTTTTCGCACTGGCAAGTTTGCTCAGTTCGCACCTTATCTACGTAACTGGGACTCCTGTTGAAGAGGAGTCTTTGGAAGAACTAGAGTTCCTTTTGGAGCTGCCTAGTTGGATTCAAGTCCAAAAAAACCAAGACTCAAAGCTCTCAATACACAACTTTATGCCAAGTCTTACATGGGTGGTTTCGGGAGTTGACCTTAAGATCACTGATAATTTTAACTCGTACTTAGAAAAGGCCCTTACAAAGCAGCCCTCAGACTCACACTCAATAAGTAACATCAAGACCGGAATCAGGCACTTTTTCCGGAAAAGGGCCTTTTTCAACTTGACCTTAAACGGAGTGAGGTCGTCTGACAAGTTGAGTCTTGAAAAACAACAAAGTGCTTTGGTAGAGCACGTGCACAAGTCTACAGGCTTGAAAAGAATAGGGGGCAAGCGGATTACAGGGGCAATTCTGTGCAACATGTTGCAGGCTTTTGTGCACCGGTTCCAAAAGAGTTCCCCAGCTGTGATAGTGGGTGCATTTGAAAGGGCAGTAGCTGCAGAAGCAAGACGCTGCAAAGAAAAAGTGTTTATCAACTACCTAGACAAAATGGGACTGATAGAAGAAGATCTTCCCTGTGAAGACGAACACTTGCAAAAAGAACACAACTCAACTGCACGTGGAGTAGTCAAGGACTTTGACGAACTGATGATGGCTGTTTTTGACCAGGAAGAAGTCCAGGAAGAACGTAACAGTTTGCTTGACAGAATTGAAACTTACTTTGAAGACCTGAAGCAAGCCAACTTCAAGGCAAGCGAAACTAAGTGCAGAACTGAGTTCAAAAAGGCCTTTGACGCCATTAAGCAAACAGAGGCTAAATACGAAGAAGACTCAAGCACTGGACAGGTTGAAAAGAAGTTACTTGGAGCTATTCAGCAGTACCAGAACTCAGCCTCAGGGCCATGCATTGACTTGGTGTTTTCTGAAGAAATCTCGTTTGTGGTTCCTTACATGAGTTCTTTGTTGAGGGAGTTGCAGAACCTCTACGAAAACCAAAAGGACGAACTAGAAAGGGAAGTCAAGAACCTAACTCGCAACAAAGACGAAGCCCGTGCAGGGGAGAAGCGACTGAGGGAGTTGCTGGAAGAAACCAACAAGAACTACGAAAAACAACTAGAACAAAGGGACAAGCAAATATCTGAGTTGCAGGCTAACGTGAACACAAGAATCCACATGGCAGAAAACAAGTCCAAAAACCAAGCAAGAGAAATACAGGGACTGAAACTAGAACTGGAACAAGCCCAGAAGGAAAAAGAAATGGTTCTGGACGCTGAAAGGGACATGTACGAGAAACGCATCAACGACTTAGAAAGCAAACTTTTCAAACTGCAAACTGACAACAGCAAGTACGAAAAGTTACTAGATGACTTAAGAGAAGACCAGGAAAAACTTATAGCCGATAAAAACGAACAAATAAACGACCTTTCTAGACGGCTTAAGTTAATGGAAACCCAGAGCGATGCAAGTCCGAGAAAAGACACTTCTATTCTAAGGAACTTCAGGGAGTACCTGGACGATATTTTTAACAAGTTCAACAAAGAACAAAACCTCAACTCCAAGTACCTGCAGCAGTTAGAAAGGGTGCGCTCAATTCAAGACGAACTTAACCAAACACGACTGAACGAACAAGAAGCCAAAAACAAACTGATTGAGGACTACGAAGACAAAATAAAGAAACTGCAACAAGACAGAGAACAGGACTCCAAGAAGTACTCACAACTGCTTGAAAAACAACAGTCTGACTTAAGTGTGACTTATGACAGTGTGAAACAAGACATCGAACAAAACAGCCTTATAGTTGGACAACGCGAAGAACAGATAAAAAGACTAATTGAAGAAAAGAACGAGTTGTCCAACGAACTCAGCAAAAGAGAACAGCAACTCTCAGACCAGTACGAAGTGCTGCAGACCTACAAGAAAAACACTGAACAACTTGAAATAGAAATTGAAAACGTAACTACTACCCTGAACCGAGTGAAGATCGAAAAAGCAGAAGAAAACGATGACAACGACCTTTTGATAGAACTGATAGGGTTTGCTTTGGAAATGCAGCAGAAGAAAAAGCACCAACCAATTCCCCTGGGGAAGATCCAGAACCACCACAATAGAGAAAAGATCATAAAGATCTTCAGAAGGCTGAACATCCACTATGAGTAACTATAAGTATAAATGGAAAGTTATAATCTGGAATGCAAGAATTGCCATATGAAGTTCGAAACGAAAGAACAACTCCACAACCACTCAACTAAATTCTGCATAGACTCAGACTACGGGAACTTAGAAAGCCTTCAAAAGAAACTTAACCAAGCTAATGAAGAATTCCAACCTCCATTTGGCAAAAACTTGCCCTTTGAACAAGTCAAGTCCTACTTGCAGAACCCCAGTGCTGACCTAACAAGTCTTTCTAACCTAAGAAACGACATCCAGGACCAAGAAGCAGAGTACCAAAGAGCACAAAAACAATATATGGCAATGCGCGAAAAAGAAATGCAAGACCAAATGTCTTCACTTACTCTAGAAAGACAACAACTGCGTGCTAAACACAAAGAAGAACAAAGCGAACTGATTTACTTGATGAAGGAACTCGAAAACAAAAGAGAAAGGGAAGTAAGGGCCAGGGCTGAAAAAGACCAAATTGCCAAAGCCCTGAAAGACCTAGAAAAAAACCAACTCACTGAGCTCGAAAACTCCAAAAAAAGAGAACTCAAGAGACTGGCTGACGAAAGAGAGTCCCTGAGACTCAAGGAAGAAGAACTCATGGAAGAAGTCCAAAGACTCCAAAACAGAGTAGAGGACGAGGAACGCACTTGGAAGGAAGAAAGGAACAAAGTCAACTTCTCTGCCAGGAACCCCAAAAACACAGGCCTAAACAACGAAGCCACCAAGCAAAGAGCTGAAAACGTAGCTAAACTCAACTACAAAAAGGAAATGCTTGAACAGGAACGCAACCGAATCATGGACGACCTGGACAAACTCAAAAGAGGCGAAAGGAACAAAATAAGGCCCAACAGGGCTGGAGTTCTTGCTGGGGCCCAGATCTTAACTCCCCTGAACTTAGAAGGCCAAAAGGGAGTCCCTGAACAAGCCAAGCAAATGAACTCCCAACTCAAACACGACTACGAAAGACTCAACGAACTCAAACGCAAGCATGAAAACGCCAAAAGCAGCATGTTGCAAATAGAACCAGCACAAAAGTCCAAAAGGAACTTGCAAGAAGGAATTTCAAACATAGTTAAAAGCACAGATGACTTAGACCCCTATGAAAGAGCTCGCAAACTCGGCCACCTAAGAGAGTCTATGGAAGAGTTTTCGCACAAATCCAGAAAAGGCTCTGCTAAGTCAGTTCCTGAAAACAAACCTCAACCCAAGCCTTCTTTTTCCCTTCCCAAACCAATTAAGCAGCCTGGCAAGTACGATGTTCCGCCCTTTTCTCCAAGAGCTTTTAACGAGCCAAATCCGCAGTACTCAGGGTATAAGAACCCTCCTTACGAAAACCCTTGGCATCCTCAGTACCCTGGCTACCCTCAGTACCCTGGTTACCCTCCTCCTGGTTACCCCCAACCTTACATGGGCTACCCCTACCAGGGGTTCCCTGACCCTAACCAAGACCTGCTTCAAGAAGTCAAGAAACTCAAAAAGAAACTCAAAAACAAAGAAAAAGACAACTACTACTACGAACTGCAAAATGCCATTTCTGCAATCCACAACAAAATAACTGGAATTGAACCTGGAGAGCAGAACCAGTCCCAAAACTTGTTGCCTGAAGAAAGAGCTTTGAACAACGTTATGACCCAAGAAAGAAACGACCTTATGCAAATATCTTCTCTTCCAAAGGACTCAGACCTCTACAAAGCCAAAATGGAGCACTACAAAGAAATGAGCCAAATCAGAATGAGGATGGAAGCTATGCTGCAGGAACTTGCAGTGCAGCGCTTGAAGAAAAACTTCGAAAGGGAAATGACTGAAGAAGACAAAAAACTAGAAAGACAAAAGTGGCTTGAAGAACAAAAAAGGAACTTGATAGCTTCCAAGTTCTCTCCCCAAGGCAAGTTCCAAAACCCAGAAGGGGGTTTTCTCTTGTTTTGGGACTTCGTGACTGGAATTCCCAGAAAGTTCAGACAGTGCCAAGTAGCCTATGGCTTGTACGAAAGGGGAGAAACAAGACTCAACCCAAGACTAGTTGCTCCAGTCCAAACTGAAAACGACTCCTTCAGCCAAACTTCACTCAGAGCAGTGTTTGCAACTGAGCACGACTTAAAGGACGTTCCAGCCTACCCCTTGATACTTTTGGTTTTGGAAGTTCAGGGAGTCACTTTAGCTCCTGACCAAACTAACAAACAAACTTGCATCGGTTGGACTGTTTTGGACATTTTCACTTACCAAAAAGCACTTAACGAAGGAGTCTGGAAAGTCCCTGTTTACCGTCCGCCAACTGACACTTCAATTGAACTCAGGGACATCAAAAACCTAGTGCCTATTCCTAACGCTTTTGTTTACATGCGACTGGTTTCTTCAGGCTCGAGTTCGCCCATAGTAGGTATGGAAATCTCTCCTGAAAACAACATCCACAAGTACAGAATACCTCCGAGTCACCAAAGAGATGCCCCTGGAATGCTCCAGCCTCCCCAAAAGCCCCAGTCTCCTGCTACTCCAATGCATTACCTGCAGCCTTCCCAGCCTTCACAAGCTTCTCTTGTTCCCCAGTCTGCAGAGTCTTATTTGCCCAGGAATCCAGTTGAAGAACCCCCTAAACACAACTTCTTTACCAACGCTGGAGTAGGTGCCAAACTACAGTCCTTGATAGACACTCTTTCCAAGAACCACCTTAAGTTCAGAGTTACTTTGCAAGAAGACGACGAAGTCTGCTTAAACGACAGGGGAGAAAAGTGCATTTGGACTTCTGAAGTCATCAATCCCTTGGGAAGTGATGTCTTAGCTCCTTCCAACAATAAAAGGATCCCTGGCACTCAAATCTGGGGCGGAAAACAAGGAGACACACACAGCAACTATGGAGAGGCACAAGAAAACAACCAGGTCCAAATCAACAAAAAGGCTGAGTTCTTCAAAAACTTTGCTCAAATGCTTGAAGCAAAAAACTGGAGTACCACACTTTACTTAGTGATTGAAGTTCTTGAAAAGTCTTCGCAGAGAATAAACACCCCTGAACCCCAAAACTCCAGAAATTCTTACTACGACTCGTTTGTGCCCATTGGCTGGACTGTTTACCAAGTGTCTGATCCTGATCAAAAAAGACTTAACTTCCAAACAATTGAGCTCAGTTTGTTTGAGCCCCCAGTCCAGGTTCCTGTAGACGATCTTGATGCTTTGGAACTTAAAGACTCCAGCATTGCTTTAACAGTATTTGAACCTAGTCCTGGCCGGGCTCCTTCAATCCAAGAAAGCATCCGCCGGCCTGTCTCTAACTTTTCGAACCCCAAAAAAGAAGAAGCCTTTTTGGAAAACCTGTACCCTCAGTATGACGACTCCAAGTACTTCGAAAGGGGAGACGGAGTAGACTTCTACGTAGACGGAGCTAGGTTCTTGGGCGATAACGTTTCTTGTTGCAAAATAATAGTCAAAGCATTCACAATTAACCTTGAAAAGGTAGGAGACCCTGTAGGGGGACTTCCTGACTTGGACTCTTCCTGCTACTCCCCTAAGTTTGGGTTCAGAACTGAGTACCGACAGCAAAGTTTCGACCCCACAACTACAATTGTGATATCAATTGTAACAATAGACACCAAGCATAACGAAGTAAGAGTAGTAGGCTACTCTGCCATCAACATGTTTCTTAACAAGTACAGACGCGACCAACCCTCCAGTTACAGCGAACAAGACTTTATTCTCAACAAGGGGAACTTCCAAATCCCTGTGTACTGCGAAGAACCCTACAGAAAACCTCCCTTTAGCATGGAGTCCTTTAAAGATCTAGAAAGGGTCCCTTCTGGTTCGTTACTAGTCCGAATAAAGGAAGCTGTGAAGACTGACGATGGGTTAAACTTGTTGTCTGTGAAGGATGTACTGCCTAATGAATGGTACGCAAGAGGAATAGTAGTTCCTCCTCCTAGGTACGAAGATAGGAACTACAACACTTCTTACTGCGTTCCTACTAATGTGGAAAGACAGATCTACAAAGACAGGCTTTCAAGGTCTGAACTAAACACCAGAGATGCAACTAACCAAATTCAAAACCAACTAGGATACCGTTTGGACTTGAACGACGAACAAATGCTTGACTGGATTGACGAAAAATTGCAAGTAAACCAAAGAACACCCCTAATTGACATGAAATACTTTGCTAAGTACAGTCCCAGACTTGGGTTTAAAGTAGCTGTTGATGCTATCCACAATGCACCTGGAAACAACCCCCACTCTGTTGTGTTTTGTCTGAACCCTCCTGGAGCTCTTTACAGGTCAACAGTAGTCACTCAGGACGTGCAATGTAATTCAAAACTTGACTTTGGCAGTAGTATAAAGACGCAGGTTTTCTTGGACGGGTACCACACCTACAAAAACACTATGTATGACAGAAACCTCCATTTAATAGTAGACGTAAGAGCTATTAACTATAACAGGAAAAAGGTAGAAGTCTTAACAGTAGGCTGGACTTTACTGCCAATATTTTCTTCAGACGGGTACGTGAATTCGGGAACCTTCCAAGTGCCTTTGTTTAAGGGGCCTGTGCCTCAGCAAATTCTGGCCGACTTAACTACAAACGACCCTTGGCGCTACGTACTTAACTTAGTAGGCAAGAGAAATGGAATTCAGTTTTTGGAAACAGCTTCTGTGATAGTGAGAGTAGTGGACACCCAAAGAGATGGCCACTACAACTTGCCTTTGGATTTGCAGAGAATGAACTACTCTTACATTCCTGAGCAAATGCTTACTAAGTACTCATACAACGCAGCAGCTCACTCGAAAGCCCAGCAGTCCAAAAAACTAAGGACACTCATTCCTTCTAACTTCGACCAAACTTCTTACTTAGAACTTATAAACAAGACTGTAGCAGAGTACCTTGGGCTTAACCATTTAGTTTGAGTCTATAATTAATATTACTATCAAGTAGCTTTTTTAAGTCTCTTTTTAGCTTTGCTGTCAGGAGCTTTGCGTTTAAGAGGTTTGTCAGTGATGCTTTCTAAACACTCTGAAAGGTGCTGAGGCATATCTTTGAATGTGAAGATTGCATTGCATATTTCACAGTTGTCAGTTCTGTTTCCACAGTATGCTTCGTGCTCAAGTAGTTGCTGATAAGGCAGGCAAGCTCCGCAGAAGCAACAGGGCTTAGGTCTTTTTTCACACACTGCTTTGTGGAGTCCCATTTCTAAGCTTTGAACTTGCAAAGAGCAGAATTCACAAGCTTCTGTTGAGTGGAACTCGGAGTCGTGTGTTTGTTTGTTGGACTTGGCAATTACTTCATTACAGTCTTTGCATACATATAAAAAGCGACTACAGTGGATTTCATGGAGCAGAAAGGAGGCACTTGGAATTCGGTGCTTACTGATTATACCTTACCAGTTGGGACACTCTTTACTCATTTTAATTTTGCCGCATCTTTCAATATCCTTAATATTAAGTACTTAGAAGAACCTGTCTCCAGAAAACTGTTGGGGCTTGTAAACTGGGCGTTGGGGCAAAGAGTAGGAGTTACTTGTTGCTTTCCAAGGTAAAGTCTGCTTAGCAGAAGTTTTAGGTCTTTCTTTGCCAGGGTCTGCAACATGTGGGTAGTTGGAAAAACTACCTCTGCTTTTGGGAAAGCAGTTAGAGATAAAGGGTCTTTGGTGCTCGATGCCCTGAAACTCTATGAACTTGTTTTTTGCGGGAGAAATGCCTTCAGTGCTGAAGAGTTTTTTGTCCCTTACGAAGTTGCTGTTGCCGTGACTCATGGTTCTGAAAGAGTTGCCAATTATTTTGTCCCTCTGCTTTTTGGCTTGTTCTTTCAAAAGCTCAGACTTCCTTTCGTAGGGGTCCTCAATGTGGGCGTACTCTCCAAAAGAAATCCCGTTTGTTGAGTTGGATCCTTTTTTTGCAGGTTTTGTAAAGAAGCCCTTGGGCCCTGTGACGACAGACCCGTCAAAGTTTCGAGTAGACTTAGGCCCAGGAGGACCCTCGGGGATGTACTTGTACAAAGACTGGGACCTAGAAGTGCCTCCTCCTTTCCAAGCTCTTTGGTGCATGGTTTTGACTTTGTCTGCTTTTTCTTTGTAGGACTTCTGGGGCCTTTCTGGGTCGGCATAGGTGTCCCCAATGGCGTTGAATAAGGGAGAAGAAAAGCAAGAAGCTGCGTTGGTCTTAGGTCTGCCTGCGTAGAAGTTCTTGGGACCAGTTGGAACTTTTCCATCTTGGCTTTTTCTGAAGGGAGTGGGCTTGGAGTAGGTGTCTTCTCCTGAAGCTAAACACCCTTGGTAGGAAAACAACCCAAACCTTCCTTTGTAGTAGCTATAACTGTTCATTTTTATTGAATTAAATTACTTGACTACAAGCTATAATACAAAATGGCAAACATGCGAGGGCTAGTGATGTTTATATCGGACATCAGAAAGTGCGCTAGCAAAGAAGCCGAAGAAAAAAGAGTCATGAAGGAAATGGCTAAAATACGTGAAAAGTTCTCAAACACCCGCCTGGCCCTTTCAGGCTATGACAAAAAGAAGTATGTGTGGAAGCTTCTGTATATTTTCATGCTGGGTTACGAAGTGGACTTCGGTCACTTAGAAGCTGTGACTCTGATATGCTCGCCTCGGCACTCGGAAAAATACGCTGGGTACATGGCTGCAAGTCTTTTGCTCAATCCTGAGTCTCCTAGTTTAGAGCAAGTTTCAGCTGCCATACGCACAGACATCAACTCTTACGAAAAGGTAAGCCAGTCCCTTGCTTTAGCTACTGTTGCAAACATAGGCGGACCTTACTTGACTAGGGAACTAGGAGGAGATGTTAGCAAAATAGTTATTTTGGAAGGACTGAGACTCCAGCCAGAAATCCTCAAAAAGGCCATTAACTGTCTGAGTAGGCTTTACAAAATAGACAACACCCTAATAGACGTTGAAGGCATTGTAGAAAAGTTCGAGCACTTTTTTGACATGAGAATGCCAGGCGTGCTGATGTCAGCTTGCAACTTACTGAGTGCTTTGATTAAAGTCCATGGGTACGAGAAGTTTGTTTCCTGCTACTCAGTGATTGTGCAGCAACTTTACAGACTCACTGTGATGAACGAGGCCCCCAAAGACTACTTTTACTATCAGTCACCTTGTCCCTGGCTGCAAGTGAAGTTCCTTAAACTGCTTAAAATGTACCCCTTCCCCACTGAAAGCAAACTTGCCACTGAGTTGTGTGAGATTCTGGACAAAATACTAACTCGCACCGAAGTAACGAATAGCATCAACAAAAACAACTCTGACCACTCTATATTGTTTGAGGCCATCAAACTCATAATTTACTACAAAGAAAACGTCCCAAACTCACTCAAAACCCACTGCGCTTCCTTGCTGGGCAGGTTCATCTCAGTGAAAGAGCCAAACATTAGGTACTTGGGACTTGAAACAATGGCCCAGTTAGCTGAAAACCCCGACTCCAAAGACATGATTGAAAAGCACCAACATACAGTGTTGATATCTCTGAGGGACCCTGACATTTCTATAAGGAAAAGAGCTTTGGACGTTTTGTTTGGAATGTGCAGTGAGTCAAACGTCACAGAAATCGTAGAAGAACTGTTGAACTGTTTGGCTGACGCTGAGTTCAACATCAAGGAAGACCTTGTTTCCAAGATTGCCTTGATGTCTGAAATATTTGGAAAAGACTTGAAGTGGTACACAGACGTCATCATAAGTTTAGTGGGGTACGCAGGGGACTACGTAAGTGATGACATCTGGCACAAACTAGTTCAGGTTGTTACTGGCTTTGGTGAGCATGTGGACGCTGAACTCCAGAGTTACGCAGCACTGCAGGCTTACAACGCTATTTCAAAACCCCATGTTCACGAAAAGATGCTTAAACTAGCTTCTTACCTAGTTTCTGAGTTCAGTCAATACTTAGTGGGCCAGCCAGGCAAAGACCCAGACAACTTGTTTGAAACCCTTAACAACCACTTTGCTTACACTTCCTCAGAAACCAAGAGTATGCTTCTCACAGCTTACATGAAACTAACTAACCTGTACCCAGAACTAGTGGACTCAACAGTCCCTGTGTTTGAGCACCACGTTTACCACGTGGACCCTGAACTCCAACAAAGGGCTTTTGAGTACTACTCTTTGTGCAGTGGTGCTTATGAAGAAGTAAAACCAAGTGTAATGGAGCCCATGCCTACTTACGAAGACAAACTTCAAAGGCAAAACCAGGTTTTAAAAAGAATCGTCAACATGGGACACAAGGCACCCCCCAAACAACAAGAAACAGTGGACTTACTTGACCTTTAATGCTAACAATTAGTTTTGAACTTTGTTCCTAATAGAATTATTTGACAACTTCCGAGCCCTTTGCCTTTCTTTTTCGTACTCTTTGGCTCTTCGGATTCTTTCACGTGCTTCTTGTTGCTTTTTCTGCTTTTCTTGCTGCACTCTTACTTCAGGTAGTTGTTTGTAGTTTTTTTTAGTCAGTCTTAGCATCTCTTCCCTGGAAACCTTTTCTTTGGCGCCGTTTGAGAGCCTTTCTAGCAGTCCTTGTTTGGGAGTTCTTTTAAAGGGTTCTTTGAGTGGCTCTTCTTTAGGGAGTTCTTTGGGTCCTTGTTTGGTTTCATTTGTGGACTGCTTAGGCTTCATCATTTCTTTTCTGATCTTTAAAAGTTCTTCTTTAGACTTGGGTTGTGTGGACTTGCCTCTTTTTTGTGCTAAATGTTTTTGACGGTTAATGAATTCTTCGTGCTTTTGATTGTTGATTTTAGACATGGGAACTGATATACTCCAAGCTTGGCTTTCGTTTTCTTTGGGGACTTCTGGACCTCCAGGCCTTTCTTCAACTAAACAGTCACTTTCCTCTGTTTGGCAGACGTTGGGTGTTTGTGAGCGGCTTTGGGTAGGAGTTGCAGGTCCTGGAGTGGGGGGTTGCGACTTTGCACTGAAGTTTGCAGGTACTTGTCTCTTAGTGGGTCTTTTGTTCTGGAAAGTGCTGGTTTGCTTTGGAATGTTGTAGTAGGAAGTGCAAAGGTGGGGGGTGTAGTAGTAAGGAATGGGAGCAAAACTTACGAACTGCTGAGGAGGGTAGTAAGGAACTGGGTAGTAGTAAGGTGTAGGAGGGAGTTGGTTGTAAGACCTTGAAGTTTCAAAGGTTTGGTTAGTTTGGGAAAAACTAGGGCTGACTTGCTGGGGAGTTTGTATTCTTGGAGGTTCTACTTGGACTTCGATGGACTTGCAGACAGGAACTTCTTTGAAAGAAGTGTCTCTGGATTTAGGAGAAGGCTGGGGACTTTCAGTTTCCAAAGAGAAACTAGGGACCTCTTTGAATTGTTCAAAAGAGTCTTTGGGGGAGTCTATGGAAGACAACTCAGGAGCGTCTTGGTTGAGGAAAGTGTAGAGTTCTTCTTCGTCTTCACGCATTCTTTCTAAAGCTCTTATGAGTTTTTGCTGTTCTTTTTTGATGATTTCGTAACGAGACTTTATGTTTCGTTGGTTTTTGGAAGGGGTCTGGTTAGGCGAGAATTCTTTAAGAAACTCAGGAATTCGTTGGTGCTGTGGTCTTTCAGTCTTGAAACAGGAAGAATTGTTGATTCTTTCAAGGACTTGGTGGGGGAAGTAGGTAGTTTTGGGGGTTTGTTCTTGGTTCTGGTTGTGTTTGTATTTCAAGTGACTTCTGATGCTGTGATCATTGCTTCCTTTCATTTATTACAATTGAATTCAGCTTTAAATTAGTATGCCATATTTCCACACGTAATGAAATTTCTAGTAAGGGCAGAGTTGGAATTCTGCATAGTGTCCTTAGGAATATACTTCTCCTACCTTTACTTTGGGGTACTGCAAGAAAGAATGTAAGCACTACTTAGTTACGAACCCAGGGAGTCTGGCAGATTTAACTTTCCGGAATTCGTAGTCTTCATGCAGTGCTTGGAAGGCGGACTTATATCTTCGATCCGTAACTTTTACACAGTTGTTTACTTACTTCCAGCCAAAAACAGCCCTCCCTTGTACTTCTACAGATTCAAACTCAAGTTCACTCACTCCATGGCTTATGTGTTTGCTATGTTGTTTACAAACTGGTCCTTGACTTACATAAGTTACCCCACTCAAGCTTTAGCGAAGTCCTGCAAAATCCTGCCTGTGATGATGGGGGGGTGGTTTGTCAAGCACGTTAAGTACCACTCTTTGCAGTACGTAAGTGTCTGCATGATAACAGGTGGAATCTTAATGTTTAACTTGCTGAAGGCTAAGGGAGGAGAGGATTCCCCCATAGGCATTCTTCTTCTGTTTGGAAGTTTGGCAATGGACGCCTTGAACGGCTACGCAACTGAAAACGTCAGGCACGAAATAAAGCCTAGCTCTTTAGAAATGATGAGTTACTGCAACGTTTTGGCTTCAGTAGTGACGGGACTCATTGTAGTTCTGAGGGCACTTGTGTCTGAAGACAATGCCTTGGGCTTCTTGGGAAAGCACCCTGACATACTGTTTGACTGCATGCTTTTCGGAGGAATGAGTGCAATAGGCCAACTTTTCATATTTAGGGGTATTCAGGTTCTGGGTTCCCTTACTCTCAACATAGTGACAACAACTAGGAAGTTCCTGACAGTTATGCTCTCAATCATACTGTTTAACCACACACTTAACATGAAGCAATGGTTCTGTTTGATACTGGTGTTTTCAGGCACTATGCTGGACTTCTACGTAAGTTTCTTTTTGAAAGCCAGAAAAGCTGCAGTTGAAAATAAAAAGTAATGCTAAGAAATATGAATTGAATTAAGAACATTTAAAATTTGCGAGAAGGTAGGTCTTGAGTCTGGGTCAGTTTGCCAGCAGTCAGCAATGAGTTGCTTCAGGTCCTGAGGACAAGTAGGTGGAACTAGGTTGAGGTTGGGCCTTTCTTGCAATTCCAAAACTCTGTAAGGAATCACTGCAGGGTTCAGGTCTTTGTAAGGAGTTATTCTAGTTGCTACCTCCCAAAGCACTATTCCGTAAGAGTACACGTCTGCTGGGAGTGAGTAGTTTTTGTTTGCTAGAATTTCAGGGGCCATCCAGTGCGAAGTCCCTATTTGGGAAGTCATTGTTTCTTCTCCAATTAGTTTGGAAACTCCAAAGTCACTGATCTTAACGTTGATGGGACAAGAAAGTGAAGTCACTTCGTTAGCAAGCAGCAAGTTCAGGGACTTTAAGTCGCGGTGGATAACAGGAGGAGACTTTTGGTGCAGAAAAGCCATGCCTTGGGCTATGTCAGTAGCTATTTTGAGTTTTTGTTTCCAACTGAGTCTGATTTCTTTTTTTTCGTGGAGAAGCGCAAACAAAGACTGCCCTTCGCAGTACTCAGTTACTATTCCTAGTTCTTTGTCTCCAAAGGCCCCCATGAAAAGCACGTGGTTGGGGTGCCTTAGTTTAGATAGTGTGCTGATTTCTCGCTGGAACTCCCTTTCCATAGTCCCAGGAATAGAAGATATCCTCAAGACTTTGATGGCCACTGGGCAGTGGTGGTAAACTCCTTTGTACACACTGCAAGAACTACCTACTCCTATGACTTCTTCTCTCTGCAGGTCTTTTTCGTCGATTATCCAAGAAGGGTCCAAGACTTCACTAAGCAGAGACTTGTCTGGAGTGTACTGGGGAGCCTGGGTCAAAGTGCCAGCTGTGCTGGAAGTTCTAGAGTAAGTTTCTTCAGAGGAAGTTTCTGAACTTAAGTTGTTTGAAATCATTTGTGACTTGGCCGCTGGGGAAATATCGTAAGCTACATTAATTGCTAGAGTTGACCTACGCTTTTTGAAAACGTCTTTTCTTGCTTGGGTTTCTTCCTCCAAAACATCCAGGGTGGGCAGTTGAACCAAAGGGTAGTTTTCTCTGAAACTCGAAATCAAGGAGTAAAGTTTTTGTTGGTTTTTGTAGCAGTAAGGCAGAAGGTTGATTTCTTGTGTATCTCTAAGTGAGTGGTTCAAAAAACGCGCAATGTGTTGTTGCTCTTCAATCATAAGTACAGCAATGTTGGGCTTGAAGTTTGCTAACTCTTCACTGCTTTCCAGAATCTCCTTAGTTCTTTCGGTTAACTCAGTCCAGTAGTCCAGCACCAGAAGTACTTTTTCAGGCTTTAACTTGGCTTGGCTAACTCCTAACTTCCAGTTCCCTAAGCACCCTATTTCTTTCAGAAGCAAAACTTTGGTTTTAAGGATACTTGCATAGTCTTTAATTAGTGCAGAGGAGTAGTCTGTAGTCAGTTTTTCTTTTTTGAGTTTGGAAGAGCTTTCACTGATGCTTTCCAGAGTTTTACTTACCAGCTCGTTTCTAGCTACTATGCTGGGGCCACTAAACAAGTATTTGTGGAGTAAATACAGACACTTCAAGGCCACAATGGGCTTGGTGAAGGTTCTTTGGGAAAGGGCTTTGATGGCCTTGGAGATTTTGTAAGGTTTGGCCCAGGCCTTTTCTATTAGTTTTTGGATAAAGTACTGCTCAGGTGGAGAGTAACTATCAGAAGTTACACTTTTGACCCAAGAAGCACTAGACTTCTTCATCATGAAACTCAAAGAAAACCTTCTGGAGGCTTCTTCCTTTTGTTTGGGTTCTTGGAAGTTCTTGAGCAGTGCCAGGATTTCTTGGGAAGTTGCTCTTTCTTTGGGGTTCACTTCTAAAAGTCTGTCTAAAACAGTCTTCCAGAATTCACTTAGCCTTTCTTTCTGGGGTTTGTAAGAACCTTGCATTTGGTCAAGTTTGTTTTTCGAAAGAAAAGGCTTTTCTCCACACAAGAGTTCGTAAACCAAGCACCCCAAAGCCCACATGTCTGTTTGGGGACCTAAAGGGTTGGTAGGCACGAGATCAAGCAACTCAGGGGCCCTTGTTTCAGGTCGAGTGCTTCCTTCAATGTCTTCTGAAAGTTCCACTCCGTAAAGTGCCTGAAAGTCCTCAACGGTTATGGAGGACCCTAAGTCGCCTACTTTGACTTTCAAGTCTTCAAACACGTAAATTGACTCTAGTCTTAGGTCCCTGTGGATTAGCCCTTTTTCGTGCAGGTGCTTGAGTGCATGGACTATCTCTTTAAAAATGTTAAAAACTTGATCTGGAGCTAGTGCGTAGTTTTGGATGAAAGTTCTTAAGTTGTTGAGTGGAGCGTACTCAAAGAGAAAAGCCCCCCACTGTCCCTGCACTTGGGTGTGGTCTAAGAGTTTTATGAAGTTAGGGTGGTTTTCGGTGTGCTGCAGCGCTTCTAGTTCACGTTGGAAGGCTTGTTGATTAAATCTTAGGTTAAGGTGCTTTACAACTAGCTTTTCACCTGAAGGACTCTGTCCCAAGTAGACAGTTGACTTTGAGCCTTCGTCGTGCACAGAAACTAAGCTTACAGAGTTGTATGGGAAATGAATGCTCTCCCCAACTAAGTCGTTGCCTCTAGACATTTATTATTTGATTAAAAGTAGATGTCCAAAGTAGACCTGATCTTAGAAGAAAGAGTTCACAAGCAAATAGAAGAAAGCCAGAAACTCAAGTCAAACGGAAAACTTTTGGAGGCACTTGAGTGTCTTGAAAACTACTCTTCGAGCTTCGGAAGTCTTTCTTTTGGAGTCTTTTTAAAAGTAGCTTTAGAAGTAGCATCACTCTGCAACAAACTCCACCTGCACTTTGGAAACCAAGTGACTTTCCTCCAAAAAGCAGAAAAAGTCCTTAATTTATGCATTGCTCAACAAGAAAAACCCAAGTGGAGTTGTCATGCTTCAATTATAAAGCACCTGTTACTTACTTACAACAACTGGGCTACTTTCCACCAAAACAACTCTAACTTCCACAAGGCTCTAGGGTACCTTACAAAAGCCCTGAAACTCATTAACCCCAAACGAAGGTTTAAAAATGACATTTTGCAACTTATTGCCAAAACCAAACTCAATGTCAGTTCAATCTTTTTGCAGTTAAACAGAATCAACGAGGCTGTTGACTATGCCCAACAAAGTCTTGCAACTCTGCAAACTGAACTCAAACGCAGAGTAGCCAAAAGCGATTACTGGTCAATGAAGAACAAAGACAAAGTAAAGTTCAAAGTAATGATAAGGTCCTTTGTAGTGGCTTTCTACAACATTGGAATAGCTGAAGAAGTCTCTGAAAACCTTTCTAAAATGCTGGAAGCCTACCAAAACGCAGTGATGGTTGGAGACCAATTCCTCAGCCAAAGCGACAATGTTTTGGAACTAGCACGCAAAGCCTTGGAAGAAGCAAACTTAATTGCAATCAACTCCCAGTACTTCAACTCAGAAACCTCAACTGAATAACCCTAATTAATAAACTATGTCCGAGGTGGTACTTCATGTTTACGACTTGTCAATGGGAATGGCCCGAATGCTCAGTCAGGGAATCATAGGAAAGCAAATAGAAGGAATTTGGCACACCGGAATAGTGGTGTTTGGGCAAGAGTACTTTTACGGAGGCGGAATATGCATTGACAGACCTTCAGGAACTCCTTATGGAACCCCTGTGCAAAAGGTAAGTATGGGCACTACAAGCAGAACCCCTGAAGAGTTTAACCAGTTCCTCAGAAGCGTTTCGCATAGGTTTACAATGGAAGCTTACCACCTGCTGCACCACAACTGCAACAACTTTACTGACGAGTGTTGCAGGTTTTTGGTAGGCAAAGGAATTCCTTCTAACATCACGGGGTTGCCTGCGGAGGTGCTGGAGACTCCTATTGGGAGAAGTTTTGAACCTTTAATCAACTCTATGATGCAGGTGAAAACTGAATTCTTTCAAGAAAACTTCACTCATCAAGAGTTCATTACCCACGAAGACATTTTCCCTGAAAACTTCAAAAAGATTGAGAGTTACCCAGACCACGACAAATTCGTTAGCAAGGAAAGTTTGATTTTGTACTGGAACCCCAAAGACGAGAGTTTCCTAAACATACTTCCTACTATTTGCGAGACTGCTGAAGGTTTAGAGGTAGGGTGTGTGGACTGCTTGAGGTATCCTTACTTAGGAACTGAATCCCAGCCTTTCTTTAGAGTCTACGTGGAAGGCGAGCCTTTGTATGAGGGTTTATCCATCAAAGAAGCTATTGAGCAACACCAAGTTCTTAAGTCTGCTCTTCAAGAGTCAATGGAGTAGTGGTAAATAGTTTAAATTAATTACATCTAGTGCTTCAGAGCCTCTACACTTCCGATCCAAGTCGTTAGCAAAAACCCCAGCATTCCGATTTGGTTGGACTCGTCTAAAAGGTTTTCAATGGTTTTGAGTAGAATAGGGAACTTTGGAACGCAGGAACGTAAAATAAGTAACTGGAAGATCTGGAGAATAACGTCGGTTTCCAAAACTATATTGGCGTTTGGGTAGTAGTCGTCTAAGGCTTTAGTGACGTAGTAAGATGTGTTTATTAAACAGTCCAGCACTTGGCAGTAAGACTTTGCACTAGTCACTTCTAAAAGTGCTGAAAAGGAGTTAAGGTAGCCAGCTCCGTTGTCAAGTGCAAAATGACTTGACTCAATAGGAGTTTCTTGGCTGAGTTCGTGAAGGTTTTGCAAGTACTTTTCTTCGTCGTGGTTAAAAATAATGCTGTTGAACTCAATTACAACACTAAAGAGTTCGTCCCTAATTACAGCGTCCCTGACTATTTTTTCAATAGCTCCTTTTTCAGTGATAAAGTTTTTAAACCCCAAATAAAAGCTTTTGACAGCTTTTGTGAATATTTCCAAAAAGTCAAAAAGGTCTTCATTTAGGATGTTGGCGTACTGAGTAGGTTCTTCTAGCACTTCTTGTTTGAGTTCTCTTTGGGAGTTAGTTACATAAGTAAATTCTTCTAAAATGGACCTTTGGAACAACTTGATGATTTGGTTAAGTACATTTTCTTGCTTGGAGTCACACAGTTGGGTGTGGATGAGTTTTTTGTACTGGTTTTCGTCAAGTTCGTCTTGGAAAGTAGTGTAGGTGTTGATGCTTTTTAAGTAACACCTGGTAGACTTTTTGGGTGAGGAGTCTTGGTTGTCCAGGTAATCAAGCATAACAAGGGATGCTTTAACATTAATGTCCTTTTCCACGTCCCAACTGTCCAGAAAGTCAATGAGTTCCGCCCTCCACCCTCCGTAGGAACCAAGTAAGTCTTCTCGCATAGTTGCAATCCACTGTCCTGAGTTATGAAAGTACCCACTTTGTCTTAGGTGGTTAACCTGCTTTTCTTGGATTACTTTAAAGTACTCTTCAAGTTGGGTGTCTTTTTTTTTACATGCTTTGTTCCCCATTATTTATTGGCCTAATAATCCAAGTGCTGCATTTAAAGCATACTTAAGCAGAAATTTCGAGATCAGTTATTTAAATATGTTTACAACTCAGCAACTCCAAGGCGGACCGCGTTACTCAAGCAAAGTGCTTGTAGGGAATTGGAACGAAGACGTAGAAATCGAACAGATCCAATACAAAGACTACTTGAATAAGAGAGAAAAAGGCGAAATCACTGTTCACAAGATCCAGCAAAAACTTGCCAAGAGCTTAACTAAGGTAGGCTTCACATACTCAGAAGACTCCAAACTGAGGTTCGGCAACAAACTCATGCTGCTCAACAAAAAAACCAATTCCTTCCTTTCATGCGACTTAGGAGACGTAGTAGAGCCCAACCAAGCCTTTGCAGTTACTGCATCTCCTACTGTCAACGGTCCTGTAGCACGTTCGGTTTTTATACTTTCCCGCGCAAATGAGTCTGACGGTTTCCCTGGGGACGACCTTCACTACGGACAGCCCTTTAGACTCCAAGTGCACTACTACTTGTCTCCTTCACCCCTTTACTTGCACTCTTGCATTACTTCTCCCCAAAGCTTTGCTAGGTTCTCTAGGCACCAAGAAGTTTCAGTCAACGCTTTCAAAGGGCCTAACACTGTGTGGCTGATTGAGCATGCCAACCCTAAACTGAGGTTTAAGTCCCAAGGAGAAGTTGTTGCAGCTAACCAACCTATTGTTATCAAGCACAAGCAAACAGGACAGTGTCTTGCAGCTGACTCAATAAACTACCGCAACGACTACGGAGTTGAGTTTGAAGTTTGTGGACATTCCTTTTTGAATGCCAAAAAGACTCAGCAGTTAGGAAGTGAACGTGCTGGAAAGTTAACTGTTGACAACCCCAGCAGAGCTGAAGGAGACCAAAACATGTGGATGTTTTGCACTGCTGTAGACCCTTCGCAGGAGGAAGAAAAACTTCCAGAAGAAACCAACCACAGTGCGTATCAGTTGCTGAATCAAGTCAAGCAAGCCCTTTTGCAAAGAGGAACTTACGGAATCAGGGGTTTGTCCAGACTGTTCAGAGTTATGGACGACAACGGAAACGGGCAGTTAGACCACGAAGACTTTAAGTGGGGACTTTACGACGCAGGCTTGTACTTGAATGACGACCAAGTCAAAACTTTAATAGAACACTTTGATAGAAACAAAGACGGAGTAGTTAACTTTGACGAGTTCTTAACTACTATCAGAGGACCTATGAACGACTTCAGGATGCGCTTAGTAGCCCAAGCCTACGAAAAACTAGACAAGAACGGAGACGGGCAAATCACTCTAGACGACGTTGCACAGATTTATGATGCTTCAAAGCACCCTGAAGTGCTCAGTGGCAAAAGAAGCGAAGAAGACGTTTTTAGGGAGTTCATGTCCATGTGGGATACTGAGAAGCCCGACGGGATCGTTACTCTTCAGGAGTTTGCGAAGTACTACGAAGACGTGAGTGCGAGCATTGACAGCGATCAGTACTTTGAGGTGATGATGAAGAATGCTTGGAACCTCTAATAACTAATAGAAATTAGAAATGGAAAAGTGCATTGATGTGTTGTGCATTAACTGTGAAGACATGATTACTTACGACAAAATACAACAGCACTCAAGGGTTTGTGTTTACCCTGCTCAGTTCGTGATAAAACTTGAGTCAAAAGAACTTTTGTTCATAGACTTTAAAATTGACAAACTTAAGTGCATGATGGAAGCTATAGTTTTTTCAGGTGTTAAGCCCATCAGCCCTAAACAAGAAGAAATTTTTCAGTACCTCATTAGGAAGTCTTTTGAGTTGCTGAGACTCAAAAAAACCACACAAGAAAACATAAACGTTAGCAAGTCAATAGCCTATGAAATTCAAAAGTATACAACTCAGACCGAGCTAGATTTTTCAGTTCTCGTTTACTCAGAAAGACTTAAACGTTTAGCTACTGAAAAAGCCAACTTTATGATGCAGTCACTCAAAAAAGCCAAACCAGAACTCAAACAAACTACTCAGCAAAGAATTCAAGAAGTTAGCTCAGAAGTAGGAGACTTCCTCAGCAACAGAAGTATGCAAAGCAAAGCTAGCACTTTGACCTCTCCTAAGTACAACTCCGGACTGGACCTAGAGGAAACCCTTAAGCAGTTTTCTTTCCAGTATGACTCTGAAGAAGACACTCAACGACTGTTTTACTCCAGATGCCTTTCAATAAAGCTGGGGTTTTCTTCCAAACACCCTGCCCAACTCATCCAAGTCAAGGACGTCTACAACAAAGCTATGGGCTTAAAAGTCCCTAAAGAAAGCTGGGAAACTTTTATCAAAGAGGAGTTTTCCCACCCTGAAAGGTGGGTTTCTGGTTTTTCTAAATAACAGTTAACTAGGAGGAGCTACGTTAGGTCGCTTCAAAGGAGAGTTGGGGTGTTCAGCCAGTAGTGTAGCAAGGGTTTGGTCTTGGGCTTTGTAGAAAGTGTACATGAGGGTGATTTCTTTAACTTCGGACATAACGGGGTCGTCACAGATTTTGGGGTCTAAGTAGAAAAACAAAGGCAAGTCTACTTCTTCTTTGGGGTTCAGCATTTGTTCGTCAAAGCAAAAACACTGAACTTTGTTGAAGTACTGCACAGCTTCGTCTGGCTGCACTATGTAGGCAGATATCCCTATCATAGGTTCGTCAGTGTCATTGTAAGCTCTGTAAAAAGCCAGTACTGTTTCGCCAGCATTGACAGTCACATCATCTTGAAGAGGAAAGAAACTCCAGCCTAACTCAGGCTCGCAAGTCCCTTTGAACGCAATGTCGAACTTGCGGTGGATCTTCTTTTCGTCGTGCATTTCAGAGTAGTTGTATTCTTTGCGAGTCAGTCCTGAACCAGCATACCCAGTGCGTTCGCAAAAGGTTTTGTAAAAGATAGGCATGAGGTAAGTTGCTCCAAAAGTAAACCCAAACACCCCTATTGCATAGTAGTAGCCTACTTTGCGGTTGTGCTGTTGAACGAACTTCTTGTAAAAAGACATTATAATGTCGGAAACTGAAAAAGCCCAGTCAGCACAAGTTCCCCAAGAAGAAGAAGACACTGTGTTTGACAAAATAGTTAAGGGCGAAATTCCCTCCACTAAAGTTTACGAAGACGAGCAAGTACTGGCCTTCAGAGACATCAGCCCCCAAGCCCCCGTCCACATTGTTTTGGTTCCTAAACACCGCGATGGACTCACTCAGCTTATGGCTGCCCAGGAAAGGCACAAAGCCATTCTAGGACACATGATGTGGGCAGCCTCTGAAGTTGCTAGACAAGAAAAACTAGACCAGGGCTGGAGACTTGTTGTGAACGATGGTGTGCATGGATGCCAGTCCGTTTACCACCTCCACTTGCATATTTTAGGTGGCCGTCAACTGCAGTGGCCTCCGGGGTAATTAATTAACTAAAAAGCAAACAAAAGACTCAGGCAAGTGTCCAAAAGCGTTGTGGAGAATCAAACCAATCTTTTCTGCTAAGTTCTTAGCTTGAATGTAGTCTTGTGTAACGTTGACGTGGTACTCGTACAACTCAAAGTAAGCATCAGCTGTTAGTGGATGCATGGGGTACTTTCTGTTAAGGATGCTTATTGAGTCCAAGCAGTAAGAAATGGACTTTTCAAAGTTGCTTCTTATGTACTCAACGTGGCTTAAGCACATAAATGCTTTTGCAAAGCAAGGAGACCTTGGACTTTTGTACTCCTGGTATATATTTAGTGCCTTTCTAGCGTAGTGTTCTGCTTTGTCAGAGTTCAGTTGTGAAGAGTACAGGTTGCTTAAGCAAATGTAAGTGTGGGCAACTTTGAACTTTTCTTCTACTGACTTGTAAGTGCTTACAGCTTGCTTTAGGTAGGTTAAGGCTCCTTGGTGGTTGTTTTTGCTGGACTCTAGCATTCCGAGTTTCTCTAAACTCTGGGCAACTAGTGAGTTGTTTGGACCAAGTAGTTCTAGTCTGATTTGGTATGCTTGTGTATGGTAGAACTCTTCGTTGTCACACTCATCCAACATGCGGCTGAACCTTCCTAGTCTATAGTAACTATTTGACAAGCCCAGTCTGTCGTTAAGTGTTTCTTTGAGTTGTTTGCTTAAGTTTTCGTACAAAATGCCCACAGAGATTTTCCCAAGTAGTTCTTGCTGCTTAGAAATCCTAGACAGAACTCCAGAGGCAGTTGCAAGGTCCCCTTTGAAGAGTTTGTTGATTTCTTGGAAGTTTAAACAACTTAGGGGAATTTGCAGCACTTCGTGTTCCATAAACAGTTCAAATGGAGGGAATAATTTTAAATGAGTAACTTTGAACCTAGTTTAGACAACTTAAGAGTGATTTCTCAAGACGCAATATCACTTCCAATAGAACCCTCGCGGAAGTTCGACACTAGAACTAATGTACCACTGAACCGGTGCCACGTGCTTTCGGTGTCTGAAAGCTTGCAGGCACTTCCTCCAGCAGGGGAAAGTGCTGTGAGGGAAGAACAAGTTGCCCAGGAAAGGGAACAGCAAAAACTTTACAGAGTCCAGAACTTCCTGAGAAGAACCCAAGAACTCGTCAGGACCAGACAAGCCAAAGAAAAAGAAGAAAAACTCAAACAAATCCAAGAAGGTGCTAGCAAGTTCAACGCTGTAAGGGCTTACTGCCAGTCAAACAAAGTAGGTGCTTTTTTAGTTCAAAAAACGCAGGAACTCTCGAAGGAGACTTCTAAAGAAACCAAAAAGGCTTCTAAGTCTTGTTTCAAAGAAGACTTCAGTAGTTTTTCAAAACCCCCTGAAAAGTCAATAGACCAGTACCAACTCTCCGAAATCTCCGAAGAAAAAGACCCATGCACTGAAGAAGAGCCTGATAAAAAAGTTAGGTTTGAAGAAACTACAAAGTCTAGACTCAACTTCACTCAAGAACCCATGCCTATGTTGGTGTCCTTAGTGCTCAACAACGCCCAAACAGCCTTTGCAGCCATGGGACTGAAAGTTAAAAATTCCCTTCCTGACCACGAAGTCGAGCAAACTCAAGCCCAAGTAACTGCTAAACTCAGAGTTTCCAAAGATAAAGACTTACAGAAACCCTGGGGAACTCTGAACTACGACGAACAAGCCCTGCAAGTTGCGTTTGTAAGAAAAATAGCATCTATTCAGGAACACCACCACGCCAAGAATGTAAGTGTTAGGTCCAAAAGTGTTCCTAGAGTTAAGTGGGGAACCCCTGTTGTGACTCAAGAAGCCGAAAGAGTCAAGCAAGCACGTCAAAAAGCTTTAAATCGTGAAAAACGCAGAACTGCAGTTACTCGTGAGGGGGGAGTTTAAGTCCTCAAAGGTACATGGAAGTAGACACTGGGAAAATGCCCCAAGTAAGTAAGTCCCAAAAGCAGATGAAGCCTTTTGAAGAAAAACCTAAAAAGCTTGAAAAGTCTGAGAAGAAGGACAAAAAGAAGGACAAAAAAGACAAAAAAGACAAAAAAGACAAGAAAGACAAAAAAGACAAGAAAGACAAGAAAGACAAGAAAGACAAGAAAGACAAGAAAGACAAGAAAGACAAGAAAGACAAGAAAGAAAAAACACCACAAGAAAAAATAGCTAAACTAGAGTCTAAGTACCAGAAAAAACTTGCAAAACTCGAAAAACTACCCCCAGAGGAACAATCAAAAAAACTAGAAAAACTCAAAGGAAAGTTTGAACCCCAAATAGCCCAACTCAAACAAGAACCAGAACCCACCCAGCAAACAGTGGAACCACCAGACCACACCAAAAGGCACCTAGAACAAATAAGGTACACAAGTGCCTTGAAGAGCCTAGTCAGAGACAAGATGAAAGAACGCTTCCGAGAAGACATACCAGCAATCTGTACCTGCGGAGCAATGACCAAACGGACTTCACTTAAAGCAGCACCTGCGTGTGCTAACAACTGCCCCTTTTACCAGAGACAACAAGAGTTCCAAAGAGCACTTAACGAAATGCTGTCGACCTTTAACGCTTCGCAGTAGTAACATTCGTAAAAATTTAATTTGAATTAATTCTTCTGTTAAGATTTAAAATGTCAAACCAAGTGTTATCGATAACCGGGCGTACTTCTAGGAGTCCAGCTTCAAAGCCTTTCAAAAGCTTGAACATCAACATCCCAGAAGAAAACTCAGAAACCAGTACCCTTTATACCTTGGGCAAAAACTCACCTACCGGTATCTCCAGGTCCCCACAAACGTTTTCTCTACACAAACTCAACACGCTTTCAAAACCACCAGCGTTTAGCTTCTCGCCTACTGCTGCTTCGCCCCCCAAGATCAAGTCTCCTTCTAAGTACGTGTTTTCGACCCACAACCACTCTAGGATATTTGCAAGCAAGTCTCCCCAAACAGAAAACTCAAAGCCCCCTACACCCAGGAGCAAACTGAGTAGGTCCGCAACCAGTGCTCAGCTTTCAAAGACTCCTTCGGTAAAGTCCATAGTTACTTCTGTTGCGCAGAAGTCGCCTGAGTCCCTTTACCGGGACCACCTTTACCAAACCTTCCAGGCTTTGAAATTCGTCAGAAACGTTAGGCAGGTAGACTACCAAACCCTTAGCCGCAAAGTCGTTTACCTGCCTAAAAGAAGAGGTTACGAAAACAAAAAAACTGTAGTGTTCGACTTAGATGAAACTCTGGTTCATTGTGTTGATGATCCCAGAAAAGGACATTGTAGTATAAACATCGACTTCCCAACTGGAGAACGCATTCAAGCAGGACTCAATATAAGACCCTACGCCAGGGAGGTCTTGCAAGCTGCCAACAAGGA
This sequence comes from Fabrea salina, assembly GCA_022984795.1. NCBI lineage: Eukaryota > Ciliophora > Heterotrichea > Heterotrichida > Fabreidae > Fabrea > Fabrea salina. The sequence continues at coordinate 106,705 of JALIHJ010000061.1, read as the reverse complement.
CTTCGAAGTGATAGTTTTCACTGCGTCCCACAAGTGCTACGCTGACAAAGCTTTGGACTGCTTAGACCCTACAGGTGAACTTATCCATCACAGACTGTACAGGGAAAACTGCATCCAAGTTGACGGAGTGTACATAAAAGACTTGAGGATCCTAGCTCGAAGGAGACTGGAAGAGATCCTTATAATTGACAACGCTGCTTACAGCTTTGCTTACCAGCTGGACAACGGAGTGCCTATTATAAGTTGGTACTCAGACATGTCTGACAAAGAACTCAGCAAACTCATAGACTACTTGAAGGCAGTGAGTAGAGTCAACGACGTCAGAGCTGTGAACAGGCAGACTTTCCACTTAGACACTTTCTACTACGACTACATTAAAGACTTCTCGAGGCAAACGGACAAAGAAAATTTGCCTTTAAGTAACTATTAGGATTTAAGATATTTTATATTTATTGGTAAGGAGGTTGTTGGTTTTGGGCCCATTGGTTATACATCCCTGTCATGAACTGGTTGTACATCATAGCTTGCATGGGATTCATTCCTTGCATAGGGTTCATCATTCCCATACCTTGCATTTGACCCATTTGACCCATTTGTCCCATTTGTCCCATTTGACCCATTCCTTGATCTTGTCTCTGTGTCATTAATTGGTTTAAGGGCACATTGGGAGCATTCTCTCCTACACTAACAGGTTTGTTAGCTTCTTGAGCTTTTTTGGCTGTGACTTTGGAATAGTTGTCTCCTAGATGCATGTTGTCAAGGTCTACTAAGTCAAAAACACTTTTTTCTGGAGAGGGTTCTTGTTTGGGTTGGCCAAATGCTGGTTGTGAAGCAAACACAGAGTCTTGAAAGGGGTCACTTTGTTGAGCAGCTTGCTGTTTGGGCGGACTGAATGCTGGCTGCGAACCAAACACAGGGTCTTGGAAGGGGTCGCTTTGTTGAGTAGGTTGCTTGGGCGGGGAAGAAGGAGGAGACTCAAAAGGATTGGAGGACAAATTGAAGTTCTTAGGTGCGCTTTCAAGGGGTTGGGTGAAAAGGTCGTTAGGCAGAGTTTTAGGTGGGGCAGCAGGGACACTGAACAAGTCAAAGGCTTCTTCTTGTTTGGGTGGCCGTGATTCTTGTTTTTTGGGTGAAGGGACTCTGGGCTTGGTGGAAGGAGTGGGAGTGGGTGACCTTTTGGGGGGTTCTCTGTATTCTTGTTTCCTTCTGTAGCTAGGAGGACTGCTGGACCTTTCGGGGGAGTGCCTTCTTTCAAAGGACTTGCGAGGCTTAGGTCTGCTGTATTTGTAGTCCTCGTAGTCTTCTTCTTCCCACTTCGCTCCGTAGTTCTGGGGCTCCCGAGTCCTTTCAAAGTCGTTGAATTCGTTCCTTGAGAAGGGGTCATTGTACCTGTAGTCAGTGCCAGAACGGTTCCTTCCGTAGACGTTTTCAAAGGACAGGTTGTCGCAGCGCAGGTCAAAGACGTTGTCAAACTGTTCGTAGATCAGAAGGTTGTGGTTTCCTATCCTCATGGGGTAACTGGTTCCTGGTCCTGCGCCTGACTTGCGTGTTTCAAGCTTTATGTCCCCATTGAGTAAAACCTTTCTTTTACCAGACAGACGACTTACATACAAGTCTACTGTATGTTCTTTCCCGTCCAGTTCGAATTTCCACATAAAGCGTTTCTTTGAACTTTTGATTCGCTTGCCTACATTGTAAGTTTGGAATGACAGTGGCTTGAATGATCTTGGCATATTTAGTATATTATGGTTACATTTTGGTCTAAATCTGTTACTATTAAATCTGAGTTAACTTTATGAAGGGCTCCATAACTATTAGATAAAGAATGGAAAAACTTAACAGAGAACTAGTTGAGTACTTACCACCAGGCATTAAAATAACACTTGACCAACTGCCTCTTCCAAATTACTCTTTGCTGATTTCTGTGTTTCTGAGTGCACTTGGGTTTGCTTTTCTAGTGCTAGCTTTAAGGTGGAAGCCAACTCAGAAGGTTAAACAGCATTAACTAACTTTCTTCTTCAGCCCATCTGTTTTCTTGCCGGAGAGCTTCGTCTTCTTCTGGGGTGTAATCGTTCTCTACGTCAAAGAGAACTCTCAGTTCTTCTACTGTTTTGCCTTTCATAAGTGCAGCAACTTTGGCAGAGGCAAGTTCTAGCAAGGGTTTGATGTCTAGGTAGTTCGAAGCCAGAATCATGTTTTTAAGGGTTTCTACAGGCAAGTCGATGAAGTTGGCGTCCCACTCAGGAACGAGTTCCTCAAGTCTTCCGTGAGGCAGGGGTTTTCTGATGTCTCTTGGTTCAACAGACTTGTGGTAGTTCAAGTACTCAATTACTTTGGTGAGGATTTCGGAACTAATGTTGGGAAGGGGTATTTCATCTTCGCTGGAGTCTTCTAGGACTGTTTTGATTAGCACTGATCTAACAGCTGCTGCTTGTTCTATTTCGAAAATGTCTCCTTCTTTTGACTTAAGTTTTAGTAAATTTTCCATATAAGGGGATGTTTGACTACAGAAATGGAGTGCCTGCAAACAAGTTTAAGATTAAACCTAAAGACCTACTGCCCAAACTTTCTTACTACAGGCTCAACAGACCAATCCAAGTGAGTTTGGCTCTGCAGTACCTAGAAGGCTTTGAAACAACTCAGGTGTCTAGGGTGTGCAAAACTTGGTATTCTGCTTTCTGGGACCCCTTTGTTATCATGCAGCACTGCGAAGCTTTGGAGCTCCCTGAAAGACAACAACTCCTTTTAGATGAAGCTCTTAAAAAGACTCAAAAACTAGAGAAAGATGGCAGCTTGAAAAACCGTATTAAGTGGAGGTACGTTTACTGTCAGTTGCTGTACAACACCTGCTTCGAATGTGGAATTCCTGAAAAGAAAATGCGTTTTTTGCCCTTGCTCAAAAGGACTCTTTGTTACAGTTGTGCTAAGTTGCCTAAGTTTGAAATGGTTTCTTTGGAGTCGGCTGAGTTGGACTACGGAATGACTAGGAAACAAGTACTTTCTAAGCAAATTCCAAGACTCAAGGTACTGCACCCCTCTAAGTCTGGCAAGTACATGTTTGTTTGTTACAAGTTCCACTTAAAAACAGAACCTACTACTGGTTTGAGTTGTTTACAAGAAAAAAGAAAAGCAGAGTTAATTTACTACTTAAAAAAAGAAGGAATTACTCAGTACACTCAACTGAGAAAGTGTGTTGGGGAGTCTCTGAACTACATACAAGGCAAAAGAAGCTGCTCAGCCAGGAAACTGGCTAAGAAACTAGCTAAGAAACCTCAAGAACCCCTTCAAGAAGCTCGGAAACAAGAACTGCTTGGCAAGCTGAGTTCAATGAAAGTGGACATTTGGCAAGTAGACACAGAAACTCCTGGAAGCTTAGCATTTAACTACATTCACGGAAAAACTACTAAGCAACTTAACTGGGTTGCAGGCTCTATTTGGAGACAGTTAAAGCCCTCTTTTAGTAAGTAATTATGAGTTTCTGAAAGCAGCACTCTTGAAAATAGCCCTGTCTCTCATTTGGTCTCTGCTGAGAGGCAGATAAGACTCGTCTTCTTCGTTAGTAGTTTCTTTGTCAGTGCATAGAGGTGCTTCTATGTGGAGTTTTTTATTTTGAGGAGCTTGGAAGAGCGGGTTGGGGCATGTATGGGACTCGAAACTACTTGCGATGGTTTCCATTAAGGAAAGGTTATGAATGATGCTTGAGTACTTTTCGTCCCCTTCTTGAGGGACTTTTAACCCGTATCCCATTTGGGGAACTATGCCAGTGAGGATTGACTTGATAGACTCAAGGGTTTCAAAAGACTTTTCGTACTTTTTTTGGTACTCTTCGTTGCGGGCTTCAATAAGGTTCTTTTTTCTCTCCAAGTGGTTCATCTTTTGTTGGCGTTCTTCTTGTGCGCTTTGGTTTGCTTTTTGGTATTTGTGCACTAAAGACCTGATTCGGGAGATTTCTATTTCTAAGCTGTCGTTTTGTTGGTTTAGTTCTGAAAAGTAGTTGTAGTAGGAGTGGTTCCTTTTTTCAGCTTCTGCAAATATCCTGATTAGGTCTTTAATTTCAGTTTGGCCTGTGGCTTGTTTTAGTTCTTCAAGGGCTTTTTTGTAGTCTTCAATTTCTTTAATTGAGTTTTTGATGTTGTTTTTGTCTTCGTGGAGTATTTTGGTTCTTTGTTGTATGTTTTTAATCATTTTGTCTTCAATCTCTTCTGAGAAGTCTATTCTTTCTGGTTCTGCGTAAATGTAGTCTTTGAGTCCGTTGTCATCAGACAGCATTTGGTTGATTTCTTGCTCGAGTTTACTGAACTCCTTTCTTTGGGTCTGAAGTTCTTCTCTGAGTTTAACCAGTTGGGCTTTGGACTCTTGGTTCTTCTTTAAAGCTTTTTGAGATTTTCCTGATAACGAAAAGAGTTTGTTGTTTTTGAGTTTAACTTCTTCTTGAAGGCTTTGTTTGATGTTGTCTCTAACGTGTCTTTCTTTCCTCAAAGAGTCAACTTTTTCTTTTAAGTGTTTATTGTTGGAAACTGCTTCGTTTAGGTGTTGTTTGGTTTTTTCTAGCAAAAAGTCTGTTTTTTTGAGTTCAGCTTTAATTTTTTCGTCAGTTTCGTTGAATTTGTACTGCTCTGAAATAAGTTCTCTTTTTTGCTTTAGTTTGGTTTCGGCATCTGTGATTTGGGAGTCAAGTTCTTGCATGTAGCTAGACATGTCTTCAATCTTTTTGCAGTAAAGGTCTTTTTGGTTCTGGAGTTCAGAAACATGGGTTGGTTCTCCATAAACCGACTCACTGAATCTACCTTTGCTGATTCTTTCTTGGATGTCTTGGGTTTCTTGTTTCAAGTTGTAAATAGTTTCCCTGAACTGGTTGACTGTTTTAGAAGAGTTGGACTTTCTAAACATTTAATTTAAATGGCAAGCAATAGTTTGTTTTCACTGCTTCGCAGACGAGACGCTCGAAGGACCGTTCCTAACTTTTTTGAAGACTTTTCTTCAGAAATTCAAACTGAGCCCTTTGAGTACCCTCAGAACAAATTTGAATATCAACAAGAAACTAACCCTACTCGAGAAGTTTCAATGAGACAAAACGAAAACTCTGAACTCAAGTACAAAGAAACTTGGCAGAATGCCAAAGACAAAGTGCTTGCGAATAAAAGGTTCAAAAGACTCATGAAGGACCTTTATTCGCATCAGTCTGCCCCAGTTTTAGATCAAAGCATAGAACACCCTGGCCAAGTAAGTTTTTCAATCAGCAGAAAAACCACAGAAATCCCGAAGAAAAGCAGGTGGATTTCGCATCCCTCAGAAGGCTGCAAAACTCACTGGAATTTTTTCATTGGAATTCTGCTTTTGTACACGGCAACGTTCACTCCGTTTGTGATGGCTTTTTTAGAAACCTCTAACTGGGACGCTTGGTTTTGGATTGACTTTTTTGTGGACATCTGCTTTTTAGTGGACGTAACTTGGAACTTAAACACTGCTTACTTCAAAAAAGATGGAACTTTAGAGTACTCCAGAAAGAAAATATTCATTAAGTACTTAAAGGGGTGGTTGTTGATTGACATAACTGCAAGTATTCCTTTAGGAGTAATTGAAGCATTGCTCCTAGGCGAACAAGAAACAGGCAGTTACAACAGCCTGATTCGACTTAGCAAACTCAGAAGCTTGCCTAAGCTTTTTAGACTCTCCAAAGTAGCAAAGTTACTTAAGCATTACAAGAAAAGCTCAGTAATAGACCAGGTGCAGATAGTTCTAGGAATAGACCAAAGTGTCATGCGGTTGATCTCGCTTGTGTTTGGAGTCCTGATAAGTGTGCATGTGATGACTTGTTTTTGGTATTTAACTGCTAGACTGGAAAACTTCGGTATTGACACTTGGGTGTTTAGAAAAGGTTACATGAACTCAGACATCTTTAGTTCTTACTTGGCTTCGCTTTACTGGACTATGACTACTTTGACTACTATTGGTTACGGAGACATTACTCCTTTGACTTCTTTTGAAAAAGTAGTGGCCATTTGCTGGATGATTGCAGGACTTTACTTTCTTTCGTTCACAATTACAAGTTTGTCTTCAGCTATGAGTTTCGAAGACACCCAGCAAAACGACTTAGACACTAAACTGAACCACATAGACGACTTTTGTCAAGAGCTGGAATTGGAGAACTCAATCAAACTCAAAATGCAAAAAGTAGTTAAGCTGAATTCCCAGTACAGCAGCTCGATTGACGAGATTGATGAGGTGCTAGATGAACTTCCAAACACGTTGAAATACGAGATGGCACAGAAGATGTACAAACAAGTGATATTTAAGTTTGCTTACTTTCAAGGAAAAGACGAAGTGTTTATAGCTAACGTAGCTCCTTACTTGAAGCCCCAGTACGTTCCTCAGTTCGACATGGTGTACGGTGAAGGAGAGTTTGCCGAAGAAATGTACTTCATTATGAGTGGCAGAGTGAGTTTTGTCCACGGAGCTGAAAAAGGCGTTTACAAAATAATAATGTTTCCGCATTGCTTTGGAGACATTGAGATCTTTTTCAACATCAGCAGGAAACACAACGTTATGGCAAGTCTCAACTGCCTGTTTTTAGCACTTTCCAGGAAAATAGCTAAAAGGATTCAGGAAAAGTTCCCCCAGGAGTTGAAGCAGTTCAGAGAAAACTGCAAAGAAAAGTTCAGAAACATTACTTCGGCCAAGATTGAAATGGAAATACTTAAAAAAACTAACGAAGAAGGAACTTTAAAGTCCATAGACTCCAGAAGGTTCAAGGAACTCATTGACTCTGAACTGAAGTCTAAACTTGAAAACTTAGAAGACATCGAAAAAGAAACCAACAAGTACAAAAACCTTCTGCAACTCACCGGCGAAGCCAACGAAATCCAAGTTAAAAACGAAAGAAACACCACCAACCTCACTAAAATAAAGGACTTTTTAAAGGACTACTTGCCCAAAAGAGACTCCTCTCGAAAAACTACTCAAAGAAAAAAGCTGTCAACAGTAGAAGAATTTAATGAATGCTTTAAGGAATAATAATGAAATTGGTTCTGTGGTTACTGCTAGGGTGTGGAAGCTTCTCTTTGTATCCTTCAGGTCACAACCCTGTTTTAAGCTCTTTCACCAACGCTAAGCTTTTCTCAGACTACACTTTTAGTTTCACTTTAGAAACTACTCTGCCTGCAGGAGGCCAACTCCAAGTGACTTTTCCTGAACAGTTTGAAACTAACTTAGGAGTACTTGGAACTCCAAGTTGCCAGCCCCAGGCTTGTTCACTTTCTTCGAAAACTATTACTTTTACCTTTGATGAGGAATTAAAACCCCAAACCGCTTACTCTACAACAGTCAGAAACATAGCTAACCCAAGCAACCCTGGAGGCACAGGGAACTTCCAACTAGCTACTATTTGGAAAAGCTACGTTTTTGATGAAAACAAAGGCTTTGGAGCCATTGCAGTCACTCGGGAACCCAAACCTATTTTAAGTGCTTCAGTTGAGTCTACTTTAACTAAAGTGGCAGGACAGCAAACCAAATACAAGTTCAGTTTTAAGTTTACTCAAACAATTCCAGCTGGAGCTTGGATAAGGTTTACTTTTCCCCAAAGTGGGTATGACATAGGGCTTGTTTGCCCCAGTGATAACTTTTGGGGCAGACTGAGTTGTAAGATAGAAGGCACTCAACTTAGCTTATACGGACTAAAGCAAGACTTAGTTATGGGAACTCAGTACTCTTTAGAAGCAACTTTGAACAACCCCCCTTGGAAGGGTTATACTGGGAACTTTGTATTTGAAGTGTTCAGAGAAGACACTTACCATTTGTATGCCAGAAACACTAACGTCCAGGGATTAACTATAGAACCTGGGAGCCTTAATGTAGACTTGCAGCCACTTGACTCAACTGTTGAGATTTCCAGAGAAAAATTCATGCTTTACAAACTAACTTTCACCAACCAAAACGAAATTCCTGAAACCGGAAAAGTGGTTGTGGAGTTCCCTTCTAACTTCCACATTGAAGGGGATTACTTTTACGAGTTACAGCAAGGATTTCAAAGCATAACTAACACTCTAGCTTGTAACTACGATATTCCTAATAGAGTGCTTACTGTTTCTAACTTTGCGAAAGTAAGTTCATCAACTGAGTTTACAGTCACACTGCAACTCAAGAACCCAAGCACTTCTGGAGAAACTCCGGCCTTAGAGGTCAAGACTCTAACAGGCTCAGACTTAATCATAGACCAAGGTTCTTCAACCACCACAGTGTCTTCAACCAAAGCTCCCTTAATCACAACAGACGACAATATGATAGCTGATGGGTCAGTTTCTACCATTACTTTTAAAATCACTCCTGAAACTACTGTGCCTAATTCTGGTTATGTTTCTGTAAAGTTAGCTGGCGACTTTACTTCTGCTGGGCTAGTTTGCCAACTCAAACCCTATGGGGGATCCCAGAATAGCGCAACTTCCTGCAGCTTAGACTCTGGACTTATCTGGGCAGAGTTGTTTGCGGCCTTTCCAGGATCTCAAGAGTCATCCTTAATTCTAGACATAACCTTTCCAAAAACTAGTGGTTACTATACCTTTGACATAGTTACTCACGACTCTTCAAAGAGCACCCTTGAAAGTGGGTCTGGTAACTTCTACCTAAACCCTCCAAGTTTCTCTGCTTTAAGTATTGTGCCAGTTCACACTATAGTGGATTTGGAGGATGTTTTAGTTTTCCAAGTAACTAGTGACTTCGACTTAGAGGGTGGAGTGAACTTTTTTAGAGTCTCTCTGCCAACTCAAGCAAGTGGAAACAATTTATTCGACCTAGGTTTGGGCTTCAGTTTGCAAAACGAAGACACTGTTCCTTGCTTAGGCACTTCTGGGATTACTAGTTTAACTTGCAAAGTAGAAACTATGCCAAGTGTAGCTTCAGAAGGCACTCCTATAGTTATAAAAGTATCTGACTTCAGCAAAGTTAGTGCAAGCACACTTTTTGAATTCCACTTGGCAGGAATTAAGTACCTTAAAACCACTAACACTGCAAGTGTTACTTTTACTTCTTACAAAGTAGAAAACCACTCTGAAAAGCAAGTCCAAAGTTCCACAGTGACTCTCCCAGCTGGAACTTCGGACCCTGGAGCAACTGCTTCAGCTAACTCCTTGACACTAACTCCTACAGAAGTCCAGCAAGACTCGAGCTTAAGTTTATCTTTTACCGCAGCAAGTCCAAACACTGGAGGGTATATTTTAATACCAATAACTAGTCCAGGCACCTACTGTGGCAATGTGAACTGCTTAGTAGAATCAAGTCCAGCTACTTGCTATTGCTACTCAAACACAGTACTTATTCTTACTTCTAGTTTGCCTTCAGGGACTGTGAACATTCAGATTCAAAACTTAGTTAACCCTGAATTTGAAACTACTTCAGACACTTTGGAGCTATACTACATCCAGGGCCAAACCTTACAAGAAAAAATAACTTACAGTTCAAATATTCCTGCAGTTACTTTGGGATCTTTAACCAACTTTAAAGTTAACTCTGACAAAACCTGTGCTGGCTGTCCAAGTGTTAAGTACTCCTTTGAGTTTAAAACCAATCATAAAATACCTCAGGGCGGGTCTGTTTTAGTAACTTTTCCTTTTGGTGCGTTTGAGTTCCACAAGTCAGACCCAGTTCCTTACTGTTCTGATTTTGTAAGATTCAGTGCTCAGTGCACTGCTTATTCAAACACCCTGACTCTAGTGAGTTCAGAAGAAGTTAACTCAGAAACACTTGTGATGTTTTCACTCAAAGGAGTTAAAAATCCCTCTGCGCTAGGCACTATTGGAAACATCCAAGTAGATACCTTGTCAAAGCAAAACTTTAAGATAGACACAGCAACAGCTTCTGGTCCTTCACTAGACTCTAACTGGAACTCTGAATCAATAACTTACTGCAAACTTGAAATCACTCCAACCAATGCCCAAGCCTATGCCGAGTACCACTTCAGTTTCACACCTACTTCACAGGTACCCCAGGGAAGTTTGATTCAAGTAGAGTTTCCGCTTCAGGAATTTGAAACTTTAAGCAATCCTTCTGACTGTAGAGTTTCAGGCGGACTGTATGCCTTCGAAAGTTGCTGGGTTTCAGGCTCTACTGTTAAGCTGGAAACTAGCCATGACTACATTTCAGGTAATATTGAAGTTTACATTTACAACATTTTAAACTTTCCAGAAGGAACAAGCGGAGAAATCTTTTTAAAAGTTTACTACGACGGAGTGCTTTTGCAGGAGTCAAGCGCAGTTTATGCCCAAACTTCTTCTGAAGCCTCTTCAGTTGCTATTAACTCAATCAACTTCTACCCTAAGAATGAAGGAGAAGAAGCTACTTATGAGTTCCACTTCACTCCTAGTCTCGACTTTGACCAGGATACTTTTTTAACAGTGACTTTTCCAGAAACTTATGACAAGCACTTAGGAAACAGTATTGAGTGTAGCAGTGAGGGACTTAGTGGGTACTTAAAGTGCGAAATAACTAAAGACTGGACCCTAACAGTTAAGGGTCACAGTTACTACAAAGCCTGTACTTCTTGTAAAATCTCATTGTTTGTGTATGGCATCATCAATCCTAACTTTAAGTCTACTTCTAATACTGGAGGCTTTAAACTAGGAACCTTGAAAGACCACAAGTACACTCAGTATAACCAAAATGCAGGGGAACTAGATATTGACCAAGCACCAGGTCTCCTTCACTTCTACAACTTAACTGCGGCTAATCAACACGCTAGGTCACTCAACAGCTTTACTTTAAACTTTACCACTGAAGATTCCGTTCCGAGTTCTCAAGACAACGGAGCTATTTGGGTTGAGTTTCCAAGTGAATTTGTACTAGAGGGTTCTAAAGTAGTTTGTGAGTCTCAGTGGAACCTAGGCACTTGCTTTGTTGAAAGGAACTATGTTAAACTGCCGAACTCAGGAAGTGAAATGGCAGGGAGCTTCATAATTACACTAAAAGAGGTTCCGAATCCCTTAGCAGAAGTGGAGTCAAGTAGTATAAATGTTAAGGTTTATGACGGCTACAAACAAAAAGTAATAGCAAGTTCCTACTCTAATATGAACCCCAACAGGCTGACCTACAGTTACCCAGGCCCAGTGATTTACATCAATAACTTTGACTTGTTTTACCTAGAAATGGGGACTTTTTCGCAAGAAATACCAGTAACTCTCGACTACCCTTGCTCCCTCAACCTTACTTTGACTCCCTATTCCCAGGGTTTTTCTTTCGTGCCCCAAGAAGTAACTTTGGTTACTGGAAGTATGCTGAACACCTTTAGAGTAGGCGCACCTGAAGGCATTCAAGACAAAGAGTACATAATCACCTGGACCATTGCAGGCGAAACCCTTCCTACTTACTACACTCCTATCCTTAAGTCCTTTTTTGTAGTAACTCAGCAAAGAGACTTAAAAGTTCACTTGGAAGAGGTAGGGGAGGTTCCTTACGGAGGAAGCTCTTTGCCTGTAAGGGTGTGGCTTGATGCTGCTCCTTATGAACAACTAGATATTTTTTTGCAACCTGCTCACAAAGAAATCCAGGTAAATCCCCAAAAACTAGAGTTTCCAAGGGGAGTGCACGAAAAGTTTTTTACTGTTTACGCAGAAGAAGGAACTCTTTACTCAGAAACTACCATTCAATTCACTGCTTCGGACTCCACAATATACACCCTAGAAAAGTCAAGTTTAGTTATTCAGTTAGTTACTGACAACGGGGAACTCCCTAGACTGTCTGTTTCGAGAAAGTCACTTGGTAAGTCTTATGCTGAAGTTTTGGTTTCTGCAAACAAAGAGTGCAGACTGTACTACGCTTTGGCTTTGAGAGGCACAGAAAAACCAAGTTTCGAAGAGTTGGCTAGAGGAGGCCCGCCTAAACATAAAACAACCCAGACTACCTATGGAGAGTCCTTTTTAGGCACTTCTAAAGTGTCCACTCTAAGGTTCGATAACCTTTCAGCACAAACTAAGTACACAGTGTTTTTAGCAGCACTTGACAAAAAAGGCAACCCAAGCCAAACAGTAAAAGCTGTGGACTTCTCAACTAGCAACAGGTACCTTGCTGCTGAAACTTCTCTGTGGTTCAGCCAAAACGAACTAACTCCCACTGAAAAAGAACTTGCTAAAAGTTGTGTAGCTTTGGTTTTAGGTTTGAATCCTTGGCAAGTCATAGAAAAGTCTTCAGAAACCCAAGACCTTACAACCAAACTTAACTTGTACATTGTAGACAACCCTGGAAGTGACCACTACCCACCACCAGTAGAAATGGTATTTACCCTTAACTCCCAAGAACTAGCTTCCAGGCTCAACAACTTTAACCAGCAAGTGCCTGGGTCTCAGGTAGAAGTGGAGCCGTGCAAGTTTAAGCAGCCACCCACTCTTCTGGGAACAAGTATCTACAACCGCATAGTTTTTTCAGCTGAGTTAGAAAAGCCAGGCTATATACACTCAATAGCAATTAAAGAAAACCTGGACCCAGGAGTGCCTTACTCAAGTCAAGTAGCCTTAGGACTTGATGCCTCGAATCTACCTGCATTGTACCAGCAAGCTGAGTCCCCTGCAACTATTACTTTTGAAGACTTAGACTCAGACTCCCACTACAACGTTTACGTAGTTTGCAGCAACAAATACCCAGGATTTCCAGACTTAAACGAGGAAGTAGCTACTATCAACTGGAAAACAGACACAAGGCCTGCACCTACTCTTTTAGACATCAACTCTGCCTACAGTTTCTGCATGAGTTGCTTAACTTTACTCTTAATGACCTAGCTTAAACGGCTATAAATGGAAAGAGCTCAAAGTCAAGGATCCAGAAGAATACCAGTGCCTAAACAAGAACCAAGTCCCTTCTCAGGGAACTCAATTAGCACTTGCAGGTACAACGCAGTGACTTTCCTTCCGAAAAACCTTTGGTACCAGTTCCAAAGACTAGCGAATGTTTACTTTTTAATAATAGCAGTTCTGCAAGTAATACCTGAGATATCAGTGTCTGGAGGGATTCCTAACATTCTACCTCCTTTGATTTTTGTGCTTGGAGTCAGTGCTGTCAAAGACGCCCTTGAAGACCTTAAAAGGAAAAAGTCTGACAAAGAAGAAAACAACCGGAAAACTAGGGTTTGGAAAAACAACGCCTGGGAACAGGTCAAGTGGCAAAACGTTGAAGTGGGCGACTTAGTTAAGGTCTCCCAAGACGAGTACTTCCCTGCCGATATATTGCTACTAGTAAGTAGTTTCCCTAAAGGAATTTGTTACGTCGAAACTAAGAACTTGGACGGAGAAACTAACTTAAAGCAGAAAGTAGCTTTGCACAGGTTCATGAGTGAGTTGAGTGAAGAGAACCCTGGCAACTTGCAAGCAGAAGTGGAGTCCGAGTTGCCCAACAGTTTGATTTACGACTTCAGAGGAGTCATACAGGCTTATGGCAACAGCTTTCCAGTCTCGAGTGAACAGTTGCTTTTAAGAGGAAGTTCACTTAAAAACACTTACTGGATTCTTGGAGTGGTTGTGTACACTGGGCACGAAACTAAGATTATGCTGAACTCAACTTCTTCGAAAGGAAAGTTTTCTTGGCTTGAAGAACAAATGAACAAGCAAATAGTGTACATCTTTATTTTGCAGTGCATTTTGTGTTTTTTCTGTGGGCTTGTCTACAGTGTTTGGTTCCTTTTGACAGAAGCAGACACTGAGCAGTACTTAGAACTTGACGAAGCCCAAGAACAAATAGTAGTGGTGTTTATATTGAACTTTTTTTCCTGGATGCTTATATTTACTAACTTTGTGCCTATTTCACTTATAGTGACTTTGGAAATAGTTAAGTTCTTCCAGGCAGTGTTCATTGCTTGGGACAAAGAAATGTACCACGAGGAAACAGACACTCCTACTAAGGTGCAAGCATCCAACCTCAATGAAGAACTGGGCCAAATCCACTACGTTTTTTCAGACAAAACCGGAACTGTCACCTGCAACATAATGGAGTTCAGAAAGTTTTCTTTGAAAGGAGTAGCTTATGGCACGGATAGACGCATGGAACCCAGTGAAAAGGTTCAAAACGTTGACTTTTGCGATTCTGAGTTCGACCCTTCCACAGAAGAAGCTAGGGACTTTTTAATGCACTTGGCTTCTTGCCACACTATTATTACTGAGGAGAGTTCTGAAGAAATTAAGTACAATGCTTCTTCGCCTGACGAACTAGCACTGGTCTCAGGCGCTAAGTACTTTGGAGTGGAACTTCTAGGCCGGGACGAAGAGCAAGGGGTGATTTTAAACTTGCAAGGAGAGCAAGTTACAGTCAAGATCCTTAACGTGCTTGAGTTCACAAGTGCACGCAAAAGAATGTCTGTGGTGGCTGAGTACCCCAACGGCAAAATAATGCTTTTGTGCAAAGGAGCAGACAGTGTGCTTCTGCCTCGAATTAACGAGTCACAAGTAGTTGAAGAAAGCTGGCACCAGCTAGAATCCTTTGCTAGTGAAGGCCTTAGAACGCTTGTAATAGCTGCTAAGGAAATAGACCCCCAGTACTACGTTGAGTGGAGCCGAAAGTTCTCAGAAGCCCAGAGTGACATCCAAAACAGAGAAGCCCGTATTGAAAAAGTAGCAGAAGAAATAGAACACAGTATGGACTTACTAGGAGTAACAGCAATAGAAGACAAACTCCAAGAAAGAGTCCCTGAAACTATAGCAGCTTTGAAAGAAGCTGGATGCAAAGTTTGGCTACTGACTGGAGACAAAATAGAGACAGCAATTAACATAGGTTATTCCTGCGCTTTGCTTTCAAACGAAATGGGAAGAGCTGTGATTGAAGCAAACTACATTAACGGAGTGAAGTACCAACTCCACGAAGCTTTTATATTTGTTAACTCAGAACAGTACTCTAAGTTCGCGTTGGTAGTTTCAGGAGACTCTTTAGTGCAGATCACAACTTCGAACTTGATGGGGAAGTTTGTGCAGCTTCTAGATAAAGTAGAGGTGGTCCTGGCCTGCAGAGTGAGTCCTCAGCAGAAGTCAGACATCGTTAACTTAGTCAAAGAAACCAAAAAAGAAGTCCGCACACTGGCTATTGGCGACGGGGCCAATGACGTGAACATGATTAACTCAGCCCACGTAGGGGTAGGGATTGCTGGACTTGAAGGGAACCAAGCTGCAAGGGCTTCTGACTACTCGATTGGCCAGTTTAGGTTTTTGCAGAGACTTATGTTTGTCCACGGAGAAGAAAGTTACAGAAGAAACGCTAACTTGATATGTTACAACTTTTATAAAAACGTGTTGTTGGTGATGCCTTTGTTTTTTTACGGCATATTCAGTGCGTTTTCGGGACAGATCCTTTATAACATGTGGACTTATAACTTTTTTAACGTGAGTTTTGCGTTTTTTCCGATATTCTTTTACGCAATATTTGACAGAGTGATTGATTACAGCAAGCTCGAAAAGACTCCTAGGCTTTACAGACTAGGCCAAGACAACTTACTTTTCAAAACAGAGATCTTTTGGAAGTGGATTATAGAAGCTACTTTGCAGGCATTTGCTATAGCAGTGGTAGTAGTTATATCTATCTGCTACTACTCTGGGGACTCTGAGTACGGAAGGAACTTTGGAATGTGGGTTGCAAGTGACCTTATTTTAGGAATAGTAGTGATTGTGAGTAACCTCAAAATCCTTTGTTTCAGCTACATACTTTTTTGGTTTTCAATCCTTGT
Source organism: Fabrea salina (assembly GCA_022984795.1). Taxonomy (NCBI): domain Eukaryota; phylum Ciliophora; class Heterotrichea; order Heterotrichida; family Fabreidae; genus Fabrea; species Fabrea salina. The sequence continues at coordinate 91,023 of JALIHJ010000061.1, read as the reverse complement.
GAACATTTTAAGTATCTTAACTTACTTTGGAGCGTCTGCTTTAATCACTATGGCTCTGCCTATAAGTGAGACTTTGGACAACTTCGACGGAAGAGGGTCTACTTATATGATGCTAGTGAACCCCAACAGTTACTCTGCAGCAGTTTTGCTAGTAGTGGTTTGCTTTTTGTTTTACCCAATAAAACAGCACATTGAAGAGTTAGTGGGTCTTTTGAAGTCCAAACCTAAGTACGAGGAGTCTGAAGAAGAGCAGCTCTTGGAAGAAGAGTCTATTCCGCTTTCAGAGTACACCAGTCTACTTACTAGAAGACACACCGGGTTTGCTTTTAGCGGGGAGTCAAGGACTTAGTTACTATAAATGGGAGATAAAAGAGTTAGGAAGCCTTCTGAGTTTAGGAAAGAGTCTAAACTCATTTGTCCTCTGCGGTTCCACAACCCTTTGCCTATGGTTCCTTCTGAGCAGAAACTCATGGCTTACCCTTTTCCAAGCGACAGATTCACAAAGTACTCTTTGACTTCTTTAGAAGCTCAGTACAGCACTCCCCTTTTGCTGCCTTTGGACTTAGGAATCAACGTTGACCTAGTGCGCCCAGAGGTCTACGCACCACCCACTCACTACATGGAAATGGACGACGAAGACATACCTCTTTTAGAAGAACCTGAAAAAATGCGAGGTTTGGCCAAAAACAGAAAGTACAGAAACACTAGCTCACAGTACCTGAGGAAGTCTTTTCTGCCAGCAGGACCAATTGTATATTCTTCAAACACTAAAACCCAAAAGAAAGAAAACCCTGACGTCGAAAACGAATTTGACGCTGAAACTCTAGTTCCTAAGATCCAAGCTGGCTTTGACAAGCAGGAGTTCACACACCCAACCAAACCCCACTTAAAAGTAGATAAGGTATACGACGTGCTGCCTGAGTTTGACTTCATCCACACAGAGTTTGTGATGCTTACCTACGACGAAGACCCTCACGAAGAAAGCGAATTTGTGCTACTTAGAGAACACGAAGACGAAGAAGCTGACCCCGTACTGAGTTTGTACACTCAAAACTTCCAAGAGGAAGAAACCCAAGAACTCTCTCACCTCAGGAACTACAAGTACACCTACTCAAACGACCCTAACCTCAACGACGTTCTGCTTTGGTTCCAAGAAGACCCGCCTACAGTCACTTACGCCTGCGTAGAAAACAAACTCCAACTAAAGAAGAAAAAAGTCCCCAAAGGAGCAACCACCATCAACAAAAAGAACTTGCCTCCAAAAAACCTAGAAATCAACGTAAGGGACGACAGGAAGTCAGAGCTAGTTGCAAGGAAAGAAAAACTCAAAGAAACAGGAGCCCCCATAGAAGAAGGACTTAGTTCGCCAGTGCTTGAGAACCTCCCTGACGACCAAGAAACCGAAAAAGACGAGGTGAACACTATGATCAAAAGTCTTTTTGGGGACATTAGTGAAGAAGAAACTTAACCTGTCCAAATTAACATTAACTTAAGCTAGCTGCGAAAAGTGTTCACCAGAGCTTATAGTGGAGCACTCAGATTTTTCAAAGCTCTTCTTGATGAACCTTGGCTTCCTTTTAGGTTTGCATGGCTTAATTTCATCCAGAGTGCTTTCTGCGGAATCTTTAAACTGACTTAAATTTAGGTAAACTCGTGGGGTTTGTTCTTTTTCCTTATTAAATTCCTGTATGAAGTCTTTGCGTGTGATTTCAAAACATTGGGTGTTTAAAATGAAGTTCCTGAGAACTCTTCGGCCCTTTTCCTGGAAAGAAAGGGGCAGTCTTAAGTAATGTGTTTTGAGTTGTTCTAGGTCAAGTTTCCCACTTGCATCCAAGTCCATTAGGTCGAAAAGCGCTTCTGCACTCTCTTTGTAAAAACTCTTTTCGGGCAGATTCATTTTTATTGAACGGTAACTGCTTTTATGTTATCTAGTTAATTACAAGTTACCTGAAAAAAACCTTGATTTTAGCTACTGAGTAGTAGTTGTCTTGCTTGTACTTGTTCCGAACGGCTTGGAACTTGGACTTTTTAGACTTAGTTAACAAAATGCACAGTTCTCGGGCACATTTTTTCAAGCAGTCAGTGTTGTAGGGAGTATGTCTTAGAAGTACACAGGGCCAAGGGTCGTTTCCAAGTATTTTGTTACTTAGGAACAAAGCACCTCCGGCTAATTCTGAAGGTGAGTACTTAAGCATTTTAGTCTCTGTTAACGAGAGTTCTAGTAAGTAACACCCTAAGTAAAAGCCTTTTTTAGTGATTCCTTGCAAGCGCGAGTACCTTTGGAGGAAGCAGTAACAAGTAGGGACTGAAAGGTTGTAAGAAGTGGTTTTTAGGAGTTCTAACTCCATTTGGAGAATTTGTTCCCGAGTGCACGCTTTGTCTGAGATATAAATAAAGTCTGAAATCTGGGGTGCAAGGACTTCTTCGAACTTACACGCAAGTTCCAAAGCTACTACTCCTACGAGTTGGAGTTTGTTTCTAGGAGTTTCTGAGTTTTCTAAGTGTCTGTCTAGTAAGTTGACTCCCAAGAAAAGAGTTTCAGGCATTAGGTTGAACTTAAAGTGAACTTCTGTCATCCAGTCAACCACAATAGCTCTCATTTTGTCGTTGATATGGAGTTTTTGAGTTAAGTAGTTAGGATTCACTTTATATCTAGATTCTAATTTTTGTAAGTAATTGAAAATGTCATTTGAGTACAAGTCTAGAAAAAAGGAGGTGCTCTGTTGTGGTTTCTTGTGGTGTGGTTTTTGCGGGTTTATGTTTTCTTTGTTGCTTTCTAGCATTTATTTACACCAAGTATGAATTAGCGTGTTGATTAAACAGTCTACTCTAAGTTTTTATGAGAAGGGTCTTGGGTTTGTTCTTGGGAGTCTTCTTCGTTGGAGCTTGATTGCAGGGTTTCTGATGTTTTTTCTTCTTCTTGAGGTGGTTCTTTCTCTCCAAAAACAGGTTCTTCTTGGAGTGGTTCTTGGAGTTCTTCTTGTTCTTCCTCCCCTATTTCAAAGTTGGGTTCTTGGGATTCTTCTTGAGGTGCTTGAAGTTCTTCCTCCCCTATTTCAAAGGTGGGTTCTTGAGGTTTTTCCTCAGGATGCTTGTCGGTTTGACTTTCCAACACAGTCTGAACTAAGTCGTTCGACAACAAAGAATGCATTCTATCCAAAAACAAGTCGTACTGGGGATCGTTGATAGCAGAGAAGTACTCGATGGCTTGCTGGTACAAAGACATCAAACTGTTAACGATTTCCACACTCATATGCTGCTCCAAGTTGCTTTCGTAAACAGTGATTGACTCAAGGATATCAGAAATGTTTACCTTTTGGTAACTTTGGGGTTTAACTTCTTCTTCACTTATCAAAGCCCCTTCTCTATTTACAATGCTTCCCAACTTTTGAAGGTTCTCTGTAATAAGGCTTATGCAAGCACTCGACTCAGGCATGTAGAGCTCTTGTGAGTAAGGAGGGTTCTCCCCTATAGCTTTCCAGTCAAAAGTGAGTTTCTGCCCGTCAGACTTAGAACGCTTGATAGTTGCTAGTGACTGAAGAGTTGCCCAGCTAAACAAGTAACCAATGTCTGGGTGTTCTGGGTGAACTTCAAGTTGGAGAATCAAAGTGTGAGTTACTGCAAGCACGATTCTGGAGTTAGGCTTGTCAAGATGCGTGCAGGGGAACTTTCCCATGTTAGGTTTGTGCTCCCACAGATTCAAGTGCATGTAGCTGCCCAATTTGAAGTTTCCTAAGTTTTGGACTTCTTCTCTAGAAAGTGTTTTTAGCTTCTTAAGGAACCCAGGAAGCAACTGGATAACATCCACACAGGTGATGTTAGGTTTCCACTGCTCTCTTGTTATTTCTGAAAACAAGTCCCTGCCGTCTGCAATGGAAGGGAAGTTACTAACAGTTTCACAAAAGAGTTTTGGAGCGTGGAAAGGAAACCCTTCTTCGAGGTAAAGACTGAACTTGTAGGAGCCTGAGAACTCAGTTAACTCTGAGTCGAGGAGTTCAACTTCAATTACTATTCCAAAAGGAGTTGTTTTGTGGCCGACTTGGTACTCTGAAGGAAGTTCAGAAACCATAGAGATTTCTGTTTAGGGCTTACCTTTTTCTAAGCGCTTTTGCTGTATCTGGGTGGAATCGGTACTTTCCATATTATCGGAAATGGAAGAAAGGGAGTTCGAACTGCAAATAGGCCAAGAACTAAGAATAGAGATCTTTTTTGAACAGTCTTTGTCAGTGCTGCTTGAACTAGGAAGAGCAGAAAAGTTTGGTGAAGAACTACCAGCTGGGAACTGGATCACTTACTACGGACCTGAAAAGTTCGCAATATTCACTTGGCACGGCTGCAAACTCAAAACTTGGGGCTTCTGTTCAAACATTTACAAGTCAACTAGTGAAACACCTATGCCAGGTTACCTTTTGGCTCACGGACAAATCAATCGCCTTAGGTACGAAGCCTGTAGGAACAGACAACTAGGTCCTAGAGTCATAGTGGCAGGTGGGTCCTCTTGTGGCAAAAGCACTCTTTGCAAGATACTTCTTAATTACGCTTCTAAGTGCGGCTGGAGACCTACGTTTGTAGAGTTGGATGTGACTAACAACGAGATGTTTTTGCCTGGCTGTATATCAGCAGCAAGTTACTACCACAACACTTGGGACCCTGTACTAGCTTATTACTACGGACACACTTCAATCAACTTCAGCACAACTGAGTTATTCAAGCCCTTAATTAACGAATTGGTTGCCCACGTGAATCAGCGTGTGGAAAACGAACTCCAGTTTTGTCAAGAAAACTACAAAGAAAGCTTCGACCCCAGAAACAACTCCTACGCAAGTGGGTGCATCATTAACTTCCCGCCTTTTTTGGACCTTAACTTGTGTGAAAGCATACTTAACTTTGTGATAGACGCTTTCCAAACCAACTTTGTTTTGGTAATAGAACAAGAAAGACTGCTTTCTTCACTCCAAAGCAGAGGCTTCGAACCCATCCACTTAGGGAAGTCAGGAGGAGTGGTTCCACTGGAAGTGGAGTACAAAGGGAAACTTATGCATCACTCACTGAACTCTTACTTTGCTAAGCACCAAATCCACCAACTGTCTCTAAACTTCTCAGAAATCAAAGTTTTCAAAGTTACAGTTTCTTCCACTCCACTCTCAGCCCTTACTTACGGAGAGAACTTACAAGGAGAAGGACTGATTGTTTCCCAAGTAGCTCCCACCACCGAGACTCTGCTCAACGCAGTCTTAGGAGTCCTTACACACGAAGAAGTGCTTAAGTCCCCCGTGATAGGAGTAGTCCACGTAGTTGAAGTAGACGAAACCAACAAAACTCTGAAAGTACTTGCTCCAGGTCCCCTGCCTAGCAAGAACTTTTTACTTGGTTCTTTAAAGATGCTTAAGTAAGTTATAATATTCAAATGGTAAAGTCCAGTTAGGGAGGCAAGAAGAAAAAGACCAAGAAGCAACTCCAGGAAGAGTACGAAAAACAACAGGAAGAACTCAGAATCCAAGAAGAACTAGAAAAAAAACGCCGCGAAGAAGAAGAAGCCAAACGCCTCGAAGAAGAAAGAATACGCAAAGAAGAAGAAGAGAAACGCCGTATAGAAGAAGAACAGCGCCTCAAAGAAGAACAAACTTCTGTGCAGCCTTGGCTGGAGTCTTTAGCTCGCAAGCTCCTCGGCATCAAAGAACAAAAACACAAACAAGAAGAGTGGCAGAAGTTCCTAGACTGCGACCCTTTGCCTGACCCCAGTGTAGAAAGCCAAATGACCTCTTACATCACTTTGATGTCCGAAAACAAAATGTGCTTGATACAGGAAGTTATGGATAAAATCCAAGAAAGCGAAACTATTGTGAAGCGCATTGACTACTCACTAGCTGACGCCATGGAAGAGTGCAACGAACCTAAAAAGAACTGGTGCTTTAGCTACGTAAGCACGCTTAGAGCTTTGATCAAAAAAAAGCTTGACGAGGCCACTGCTTACATTTTAGAACACGTAGACGAGCACCTAGTTAAAGTTCCTGAAACAAAAGGCTTAGGTGCTTCTAAGCAAATGCAAGCTGAGCCAATACCTCTGAAAGACAACTACATAAACGTTCAAAGGGACGACCTTAAAGTAGGCATTTGGATAAACCACGAAAACACTGGTTACAAACCTAAGCCTATTGAGTTTGAAGGGCTAAGCATGAACGCTGATATTCCCAAACAGTACGCTGACGACTCTTGTGTGATGAGGGCAGTGTGGTATTCCTACGACTCAGTGTCTTACCTAGCTGAGACTCCGTTCGTGGTTTTAGGAGGAGTTTACGAGATAAGCATTTTTAGGTTCCCTGAGTTGCCTAAAAGCGTTAAGGAGTGGAAACTTAGGTCTGTGAAAGACGTAGACAACATGTTAGTTACCAAGCCTTATCCTCCTCCTGACTTATCTGAAGTTGCTTTGGCAAGCATAGGTGCTTTAAGGATGTCCTACAAAGTCCAAAGCCATGTTTACATTCCTAGCGACGAGGACCTGCAGCTGTGTTGGTGGGACCAGGCATCTTCGATTTGGACAGACACAGACATTTCAGACGTTTCTATAGACAGAGAGTCCAAAGTAGTTAGTTTCAAAACAAAAAAACTGGCCCCAATGGCTTTGTTGCTTCCAAGGATTTCAGACTACCCCTACTCATACTTCTTCATTCGTTCTGTGTCGGACACAGAAGTGCTTATAGACTTAACAGGGCCTAGGCTATCCTACAAGTTCAGAATCACTCCAGGGTGTCTAGAGTTCATCAACCACAACAATATTCCTGAACTTTCGCACTTAGACTCAGTGCCCCAACAACCAGGAGTGTTGCTGTTTAGTCTTTCAAAGTGCGGAGTGCACTTGCTGCCTGAAAACAGAGACTGCACAGCTTCTAACATAAAAGCTAAGGACCAAGACTCAGAAGAACTTGCAATACTGGACATTTCAATGAATATCAGGACCTTTGGTTTCAGAAGCACTCGTTGGAACAAAATGGTTCCGCCTCACATGGTTTGTGTGCGAGTTAGGGAGAACTTGGAGTACGACGAGTTTTTTGCTGAAGACGAAGAACAAGACTGGAGAACTGTTTCGTGGTACCCCAATAAGTCCAGTTTCGTGAACTTAAAAGAATCCTCAGACGAACTGGACTTGTCCATTCCTGAAGGACACGAAACGCACTTTTTGATGAACTTAGTGATGAAGGATAACTGCTCCACAGAAGCCGAAGAACGCATGAACGAAATGAAGAGCTTTGAACTGTCTGACACTGTTAAAAAGACACTAAGACTCCTTAAGATCCTCAGTTTCACATAACTAATTAAGATGGAAAGGAAAGGAGCTTCTAAGTACAACGTTAACATTGAAACTATAGACAGCTTGCTTGAAGAAAGCTTTGAAGTGCAAGACTTAGATAACTTCAGAAAACAAGCCAAAAAGCAAATAGAAACAAAACCTGAAAAAACCATTCCTAAACTAATCCCTGGCCAGAACTTAGCTTCTGCAGAAGAACTCAAACAAGAATTGCAAAAAGCTGATTCAACTACCCAAATAAGCATTTTAGCTACTCTTATAAGGAAAGTTCCTGAGTCTGAACAACCTGAGTACATCAAGCAAAGGATTGGGTTACTGCTTGAGAACAACCATTTAAAAGAAGCCGAAAAAGACATACAACTCCTTTTGGGTTTAGAACCCCTTCCTTCTAACCGCATGCTTTTGGCCAGACTTTACCTTAAACAAAACCGTCCTGAGCTGTGCATGATTGAGCACTTGCGTGCTGGACCAGTGGAGACTTCCCCCGACTCAGAGGAACTCTATGTCCACGTAGCCCAGCAACTAAATAGAACTCAACTTCCACACTTGTTTTTTTCAGCTACTAACCAGAAGTCAGGTCCTTTGATAGAAACTAAGGGAAGAATTCCTTTGAAGCTCTCAACTTCAGGCACTCATGCTTTGCTGCTTGTTTCTTCCTGCACCCACTTTTCTGAGCAGTGCTCGTTGATGTCTTGCAACGGCGGATGCGACGTACTAGCTTGGGGGGACAACATGTTTTCTCAGGTATCCAACCACCCAAAGGCAAGATTTGATTTAGGATTATATTGAACGACCCACTGGAGTGGAGTTTTTAGTTAACAAGAAAGTAACAGACATAAGTGCAGGCAGAAAGATGTCAGGTGCTGTTACACAAAGTGGAGAGGCCTGGCTTTGGGGAGAACTCCCGAATGGGTCTTCTCAGGCTTGCTTCAAGATTTCAGCAACTAGTGTAGGGGTTGGCTGGAACTTTGCTGTCTTTGGCTTGGAAGAAGAGTGCATGATGGTAGATGAAGTTATGGACTTAAGAAGCATAGGCTCAGTCAAAGTTAAAGAGCTAGACTGCGGTGACTCCCACGCAGTAGTTATGAGTGAAGAAGGCCAGGTGTTTAGTGTAGGAACTGGAGAAGTGGGCCAACTAGGTTTGGGTTCTTCTATGTTAAATGTCTCCTCACTGACAGAAGTAGCTTTTCCAGGAGTAGCTAGGAAGGTGCTTGCTTCAAATGAGTTTAGTGTAGCTCTGTCTCACAGCAGTGTTTACGTTTGGGGACTTGTGAACCCCAAACAGTTAGAGGCCCAAACCCGTAAGTTCTAGTTAGCTATTGAGTGGCAGCCAGCAGTGCTGGAGTGTTTTGAAGACATTGAGATTGAAAGTATTGGCTTAGGAAAACACGAACTGATAGCTATAGACAGACTGAATAGATTCTACATCTGGGAATGGGAGTTCTCAAGACGCCTGAGAAAGATGCACAAAGTCTACACTAACTTGAGTGGGGCTAGAAGACTTGGGGCACTTAGCACGACTCAGTACTACTTAAAAGGAATAATTATTCCTGAAAAAACCCAAATAGTTAACTTCTCTCAAGAAGCTGTGTGCAATTCACCACTTAACTTAGAACTGCAACTTTACGACCAGTTTGGAGAGTGCTGTCCACTAGAACCAAACATTTCACTAGTCTTTAAAAAAGAAAACTCGCCAGCAACTCCAACGCAGAACTCCAGTCTTGAGTTTTCAATGCAGCATATTGAGAACGACTCAAACACCTGTTTAGAAGTTACTCCTTATTCCCACGGAGAGTACTTTGTGCACATTTTTGTGGACAACTCTGAAATAGGGACTTCTCCAGTAGTAGTTAAAATATCCCCAACTGAAGAACAAGAAGCCTCCGAAAAAGAAAAACTAGCTAAAACCCAAAGACTCCAAGAAGCCCAGCGCCGCAAACAAGAACTAAAAAGAGCCAAAGAACTCGAGCTCCAAAAGGCCAGGCAACTCCAACAAGAAGAGTCCCAAAAAAAGAAACAAGAAACCCAACAACGCGCCCAAGAAGCCCTCAAAGGCTTCAGAGAAAAGCAAAAGGCCCAAAAAGCACTTAGAGAAGAAGAACGCAAAAGAAGACTCGAACTCAAAGTAGGAGGCGGCTACAAACTAGATAAAAAGTAAAATGGCTTTACGACTTGCTAAGTCCCTGCGCCGAAGTTCACTTCCAACCGCCCTAGGAACTAGAAGGCGTCCTGCGCCCTCAGAAGAAATAGTAGACCCCCCTACTGACTTCTACGTAGTAAAGGACTACGAAAAGAACCCCTTCTATATGTCTATGATCCACGGGCAAAAACCAGGCTATAAAAAAGTATACGACCCCTTTAAAAAGCACCAAGAAAGACGGGAACAAGTTTGGGAACCTACTTATAAAGGACAACTGCTGGACATGGGTATGGGGATGCTTCAGATAGCTTTTTTCATTTTCTTGCCACTTGAATTTATTATTGGAGTCTATTGGGAAAGCAGGTACAAGAAAATGAGGTCCGACCCACTTGGGTACAACTTAGCTAAACCTTCTGAGTTTTAACTAAAAGCTTTCAAAAACTAAACGAGTGGATAAAAATGGTAAGCAGAGGACTCAAAGGAATAAAACTACTTCCCAACGAAGAACTGTACTCAAGCGTTCTGAACAGGTACTTCAAACTCTACAAAGAAATCCCCATGATGCCACTTATGCTAAGGTACGCTTGGCACGACGCAGGCACTTACGACAAAAACACTGGAACAGGGGGACCCAATGCTTCTTTGGTTTACCAAAGAGAACTTATGCACGGAGCCAATGCTGGGCTCCAGAAAGCCCAAGAACAAGTACTCAAAATCAAAAAAGAGTTCAAAGAAGTCAGTCTGGCTGACTTAATCCAGGCAGCAGGCTACGCTGGAGTGGAGTTCTGCAATGGACCTAAAATGAAGTTCAGGTTCGGCCGCGTAGATGTGGACGAAAGCCACATTCCTGAAGAAGGAAGACTTCCTGACGCAACTCAGGGAGTGCAGCACTTACGCGACATCTTTTACAGAATGGGTTTCGACGACAAAGAAATCGTAGCTTTGAGTGGAGGCCACACTCTAGGAAAAGCTATGAAGGAAAGAAGTGGCTTCGAAGGCAAGTGGACTGACAACCACCTTACTTTTGACAACTCTTACTTCGTTGAACTCATGACTAAAGAACCCAAAAAGCACCTTTTGAGGCTGCCTACTGACGAAGCCTTACTCACTGAACCTAGTTTTGCTGAGTGGGTTGAAAAGTTCGCTAAGAGTAATGAACTTTTCTTAGAGGAGTACTCTAAAGCCCACGTGAAGCTATCTGAACTAGGTTACGAGTAATATAATTAAACACTTATAAAAAGAACCTCACGGAGTTGTTGGCTTCTGAAAAGTTTTCTGCAAACTGCTTAGTTGTTCTGTTGACTTTCTTTTTAAGAGGTCTTTTAGGAGGCAGGTCGTTGTAAGGCGAAGAGTACAGTTTTTTGTGCAAAACGTCTGGGTTCCTTCTCCTGTTGGCTTCTGAAAGTTTGAGTTTATCGTAAGCGAACTTAGGAACGGACGAAGGCCGTGAAGACACCTGGGAACAAGGAAGGGTAGTTTGGTCTTGGGTGTAGTTAGTTCTGAAGGAAAAACTAGCTTCTAACTTCTCACGGATGCTTTTGAGCTTGTAAAACTTGTTTTCAGGGTCTAGTTGGTAGGCTTGTTTGATGGAAGCAGAAACTGACTTGTAGAAGCCTTGAGGAATCCCTACGAAGGCTATCCTTCTGATTTCGTTGGTGCAGGCTTCTTCAACTAGTTTGAGTTTCTGTTTATAAGTTACTTTTAGTTCCTCTTCTTTTTGAAGAAGACTTAGTCTGTGGAGTTTGAAGTATTCTGGGTTTTCAGAGGTTTCTGGGAGTTTAAGTGGGCTTTCTATGACTTTGCTGAAAAAGTCTTTCAGAAGCAGTTTGGCTGTTCCGCTTAAAAGCATTCCAAACCTGCTTGCTTCGTTGATTTCTGACTGCCAGTTCATCCCTGCTTGGCAGGCTTTCCAGAACTCACCTAGGTTTGTTTTGGACTTGACTTTCATTAACTTGTGAGTCATACACAAACTCTCAGTTCTTTCAATCGGGCTTCTGCGCCGAGTAACAGGGTTGAGTTTTTTGGTTTTGCGAGGAAGTAAGAGAGCAGGTTCAGTTACTACAGGTGCAAAGCAGTACTCTACTTTGCAGATGTTCAAAGGCTTAGAAGCTAACTTAGTGCTTGGAGGTCTGAACTGAACAAAGTAGTTTTTGGTGAAGGTGGCTGAAGAAAGGTAAACTTGGTCTTTGAGAACCAAGTACAAGTACTTCATCTGTGGAGAAAGCGTGTCTGGAAAGCAACTTGGCAGTACTTGCAAAGTAGGATTCTGCAGAGTGTAGGCTTTTATAAGTTCTAGTTTTTCAACTTCTAAATTATCATTACTGTTGAGTGACCTCAAAATGTATTTAGGCGACTTCGAGGTGTAAAAAGTGGTTGTGTCAAGCAAGTAAAGGTGCTTGATTGCAGAACTCAAAAGTTGGTTTGAAGCCTCGGGAGTCTGCAACAAGTGCTTGACTTTGGCTGCCCTGAGTTTAAACTTTTGATTTTTAACGGTGACCTTGAGTTTGATGCCTCTAATCTTAAAAGAAAGCACTTGTGTAGGTACAAGTTGTGGGTCGATTTGGGCCTCTTCAGACAGGGTGTCTATTTCAGGTTCTAAAAGAGGCCGTTTTTCTAAGCTTAAATAAACAAAGTTAGAGACGGGCTGGTACTCACAGACTCTGGTGGTTTCAATGACTAAGTAAAACTTACAAATTCTAGATAAGTACTCTTCTTCCTTGATGCTTGATCTGAGTGAAGTATTAGGTGAACTCTGGGTGCTTCTGTTGCTCAGTTTGAGAAAAGACTCCAAAACTTGGGCTTTTTGGGAGTCCTGAGAAACTTCTTTGGAAAGCTCTACTTTTCTGTCTGAAAAGTTAACGAAGCCCCTTCTGTTCCCAAGTGCACTTTTAAAGTCAAAGTCTTCTACAGCTACTGCGTTTTTAACGAACACATTGCAAGAAAGAGTTTTTTCTAACAGAGTTTTGATGTCTTGCTTAAGTTCAGCGTTAGGAAATGAAGTGACTGCTTTTCGTTTGGAGATTGCTTTGATTATAGATATGAATTTTTCCCAGTAGAGTTCGTCTAGCAGTTCCTTGGACTTGGTATTGTTCATTTCTTGGATGTTTTGAAGCATGATTTCAGCGTGTTTTCTTTCTTTGAGCAAAAGAGCAATGGTTCTGAGCACCCAGTTTCTGACTTTCGAAATCACTTTTTGGGTTTTGAGTTTCTGGCACCTTTCAATGTAGTTGCTTTCTATTTTTGCTTTTTTGTGTAGTGAATTCAAAAACTGGGAAAAGTCGAGTTTTAGTTTGTCTGATTGCACTTCAAACTTAAAGGGTTCTGAGTAGACTTGTCTGTGCTCTAAGTAAGTTTCAGACAAGTTCTGGTGCAAGTGGTGTTTAGAGTTCTTTAGCTTAGCCAAGAGTAACTTTTCTTTGAATTGTCCAGTAACCGGGTGTGTCTGGGTGTTAAGTTGGTAGCTGTTTTCCAAAGACTCTGCTAAAACTTCAAATAAACTTTGGGTTCTTTCAGTGGACTCGGGATCACTTTCAAAGTCATCTGAGTAACTTGCATAGTCTGAAGATTCTGAGTAAGTCTCAGTTTCCATTTATGAACAAAGAATTCGACATTCGTTAAGTATAATTAAGTATGGGCTGCACTAAATCGAAAGACAAGTTCAAAGAGTGGGACAACAAGATTCTCAAACTAGAGTCTTTGATTACTAAACTCACTCAAAGAAAAGACGAACTTGAAAAGCTAGTTTCGAGTACAACCACGAAAGACCACTGTGAAATAGAAGAAGTAAAGTCCCAACTAAGTCAAAGGCTACTTAAACTAGAGACCATGCTTGAAGATGTAAAAAACATTAAATCCTCCAGAAGCAGTGTACAAAGCTCCTTTAAAAAGCAATATAAAACCAGTTCTAAGTATACAACCCAGGTTAAATCTGCAGCTGAGACTCCCCGAGTCAAAGAAGAACTCCAAATGATTAACGGAGTTTCTGTAATTGACGATCCTTTGGTTAAAAAGTTAATTCAAGAAAAAAGAAATAGACTCCGCCAAGTCACTGAAAACAACTAGATTATTAGTTAATTATTCTTTAGTTCTGAACATGTTCAGCATTCTCTGAGTCACTATGAAGCCTCCCCAAATGTTAATGCTTGCCAAAAACACCGCTGCCCATGCAATTCCACTTCCTTCGTCAATCCAGTTGTCTTCGGAGTCTAGAAGCAGCATAGCTCCTATTACAATAACTCCACAAATAGCATTTGTTACGCTCATTAAAGGAGTATGCAGTGCTGGGTTCACGTTCCAAATCACCATGTACCCTATGAACACTGCCAAAACAAAAGTCATAAATAAAGTCATGAACGAAGAGTAAGTTGCATAGGAAAGCCCCACAAAGAGTCCTGTGAGCAGAATAGACAAAAACAACCAGTCCATTTTGGCCAGCCATGAAGAGTTTTCTTTCTTCTCTCTAACAGAGGGTCGGTCAGCTGGCTGAGCTGGTTGCTGAGGTGGTTGCTGAGGAGGCTGTTGGGAAGGTTGCTGAGGAGGCTGTCTAGCTTCCAGGGGTTTCCAGGTCATTTCTCCTTGGTTCACAACTAGCATGCCTGAAATGATTTCGTCTTCAGGGTTAACGTGGAATTTCTCAGCACCTCCCATTTCGTCCATAAGGTGCCAAAGGTTGTTGGAGTAAAGCTCAGAACTCTGAGGAGCCATTCTCGATGCAAGGTCTGAAAAGCCTACAATACTTATGCTGTTTTCAGTTACGTAAACTTCGTCAGGTCTGGTAAGGCTGGTGTTTCCGCCCATTTCAGCAGCCATGTCTACAATCACGCTTCCTGGCTTCATTGACGAGATAATGCTGTCGTCGAGTAGTTTGGGTGCAGGTCTTCCTGGTATCAAAGCTGTAGTAATCACAATGTCGACTTCCATAGCTGTTTTCTTGGTAAGTTCGTACTGGGCTTTTTTGTAGGAGTCGGACATTTCTTTAGCGTATCCGCCTACTCCAGTGCCTTCTTCTTGAACAGGCACAGTCAGGAACTCAGCTCCCATGCTTTCAGCTTGTTCTCTGGCAGCAGGTCTGGTGTCAATAGCTTTCACTACACAGCCTAAGTTTTTGCAGTATCCAATAGCTGCTAAGCCTGCCACACCTGCACCTATTACAAGCACGTTGGCTGGAGGCATTTTGCCAGCAGCAGTTATCATTGGTTTGGGGCACCTCTGGAAGTACTGGAAGGCTTCCATAACAGCTCTGTAACCTGAAATGTTTGCCATTGAGCTCAAAGAGTCTAGTTTCTGTGCTCTAGTGATTCTGGGAACGCATTCCATGGCTAGCACTGTAAGGTTAGGGTACCTTTTAGCCAGGGAGTTTAGCCAGTCCACGTTTTGTGCTGGGTAGATGTAGCTCACTAAAAGTTTGGTGTGCTCTAGTAAAGAGTCTTCTTGGATGTTTAGTTCAGAGTTCAAGTCAGGCTTGCGGACTTTAAGCACTATATTGCTTTTCCAGACATCTCTAGCTGACATAATTTCAGCTCCTGCTCTTTCGTAAGCTTCATCAGAGTAAGCAGCGCCAACTCCAGCACCACGTTCGATGTTAACTTTAAAGCCTAGTTTTCTGAACTTTTTAACAGTAGAAGGAGTCATGCCAACTCTTTTCTCCCGTGGGTAAACTTCTTTAGGGATTCCTATGGACATCTTAGGTTCAGGAATTTCTTCTTCAATAGTAGTTACTTCTTCTTCGGGTTCTTTGCCCTTAATTTCTTCTAGGTTTTTGGCTTCTTCGCCTTTAGAAGTAAGTTCGTTAAGGATCTTTTTGACAGACGCATCTGCACTTCCATAGAACATCCTTGTGTTGGGACGGGTGAAAAGGGGGTTTTCGATTCCTGCGTAGCCTGCACCAGCTCCTCTTTTGAACACTACTGTTGTTTTGCTTTTCCACACTTCACACACAGGCATTCCAGCGATTGGGGAGCCCGGGTCTTCAGAGTCAGGGTTCACTATGTCGTTAGCACCAATCACCATAGCTAAGTCTGTGTTGGGGAACTCGGAGTTAATTTCGTCAAGTTCTTTCACTATTTTGTAGTCCACGTTTGCCTCTGCAAGCAGCACGTTCATGTGCCCAGGAAGTCTTCCTGCAACTGGGTGGATGCAGAACTGGACCTTTTTGCCTTGTTTTTTAAGGTAGTCAACCATTTCAGCTACGTAGTGCTGTGCCTTAGCAACAGCCATTCCATACCCAGGAACAATAATTACGCTTTTGGACTGGTTAAGTAACTTAACCATCTGTTCAGTGTCTACTTCCTTCATTTCTCCTCCCGCACCCCCTGACTTAGCCATTGGCGTGCCTCCTCCAAAGCCTCCTGCAATCACGTTGAAAAAAGACCTGTTCATGTACTTGCACATCACGTAACTCAGAATTGCACCTGAAGACCCCACTAAAGCCCCAGTGATTATAAGGAGTTCGTTTTCGAGCAAGAACCCACTGGCTACTGTAGCCCAGCCGGAGTAGGAGTTCAGCATTGAAACTACCACAGGCATATCTGCTCCGCCAATTCCCATCACTAAGTGCCATCCCAGGAACCCAGAAATTCCAGCTGACCCCAAAAGTATCCAGAACTTAGTTAAAACGTCTGTGTAGGCACTATAAACAATAGCCAAACCAATGCACGACAGAATGCACGAAATGTTAATAACGTGTCTAAACCACCCAAGAATGATCAGTGGACTCGACCTAATAACTCCTTGCAGCTTTCCATAAGCCACTACAGAGCCTGTAAAGGTAGCAGCCCCTATAAACACTCCTAAGTTAGTTTCAATGATTTCCAAAGCACTCTGGTTGTCGTGCAAAATAAAGTGCGAAAAGGTCACTAAAGTAGCGGCAAGCCCAACAAAGCTGTGTAAAGCAGCCACTAACTGAGGCATAGAAATCATGCTGACTCTCAAAGCCAAAACACCCCCTATCAAGCCTCCTACAAAGAAAGCAGGCAGAAACAGTTCGTAGTGGTCATTAAAGTCATCCTCAAAAAAGGCAGCTACTATTGCCAGTAACATTGCCAAAACTCCGTACAAGTTGCCTCGCTTAGCCGTTTCTTGATTAGCCAAGCCTCCTAACGACAAAATAAAAAGAACCGAACTTACCATGTAAGACCCTGTCACAAACTCGTCCATCTTTTGTTTATTGTGCAATTTATTAGCCGTTTTCCAGTTCCCCTGGTTAAGTTTACTTAGTTTAACTCAAAGGCAAAAAACAAAGCCAAGAAAGTAAAGTAAAAGAAAAACATCACTCCTCCCAAGTTCCTACTGAGCTGCCACTTGAACCCAGCAACAAAGGTGTAGGAAACACCCACAAGAGATATCAAAAAGATCTCTGCTATGAACAGTCCGTTGTCAATCATCTCAAAGTCCCCCACAAACACTCCGTTAAAAAACCAAGGCAGCCCCAGTCCTACTGTTAAGTTCAGTATGTTTGACCCCAAAGACCCACTCAAAGCCATGTCTCCGTGTCCGTCCAAAGTCACTCTCAACGTGTTGATCAAGTCAGGAATTGAAACCCCTCCAGCCAACAGCAGTATACCAATGATGCTGTCAGCGATTCCTAAAGCACTTCCCACATCTAAGCTCCACCATACCAAAAAGAAGCTGAACACGCCTATCCACACTAAACAGTTCACAAAAGAAACCAACCAGTACTTAGGGTAGGTTTCTGTGTTGGGAATAGTAACTTTAAGCAAAAACTTAATGGGGAACAAGACCCAGTGCCTTACTCTAGAATACAAAGACTTAGGCTGTGTTACTTCTGAAGTAGTTTCTTGGGGTGTGTTTTTTGCAATAGACCTGAGTCTTTTTAACTTAGTAGTAGGCTCTTGTTCTTGGGAGCTATAGAAGTCTTCGTGTTCATAAGGAACAGTGATTCCTCTGAGTTTCTTTAAAGACTTTTCACAGCGGTTCTTTTCTTCAAGTGCCTTTAAAATAGTGTAAACGGAGTTTTTAAGCTTTCTTTGAAGTTCAACAGCTTTTTCAGAGTTGGACCTTTCGATTCTTTCTTGGTTCCTTTTGATTTTGGCCAAAACGCCTTTATCGAAGTGAAGAGTTTTAGGAAAGTACTCTTTTAAGTCCTCCACTGAGTTCCTCCTGATTAAGAACTCTTTTGTTGGCAAAGGGCAAAAGTCAATCTCGTCGCCTTCGTAGGGCAAGTTCAACTTCATCTTCACGAACTTTTCAATTTGGGCGTTGTGCTTCATAAAGTAGGCGTACAGAAAGTACACAAATGCCATCAACATTCCTTCCCACCAAGCAACTGAATAGTCGTAGGTAAACCCTATAAGCATACTCAAGATTGCCACGTAAAAAAAGAAGTCCCTTCCTACTTGCCACCATTGCAGTTCCAGTGAGGTCTTTGCACTCATTGCACAAATCCCTACTAAAAGCATAGCGTTAAACGCCCCAGAACCCAGTATAGTTGCCAAGCCTATGTTGCTCCTTGCTAAAAACACTCCTATGAAGCTTATGAACAGCTCAGGAGCAGAACCGCCCATAGCCATCAAAGAAGCACCTGCCACATCTGGTTTTATTGAGTACTTATCAACGATGAAGTCTATCACAGGCATAAAGTGCTCAGAACACACTTCCCTCACCCCTAACAAAATGTAAGCAATTCCAAAGACATACAAAACAAACCCCCCCTCTTTAATGGTTTGACTGTCCATTCCAGACTCAGGCAAGCTGCTTTCAGTAGCCTTGCAAACACTCAAAAAGCAGAGTAGTGTAACACTTCTTATTTCCATTTTTACCTAGAAACCGATTTTATATATCATGAAGGCGTACTTGTCCAGGTAGAAGTAGACAAACCGTCTTGACTCGTGAGTGCAGTGTGACCCAAACCCCTTCCCTACTACTACGTGCCAGTAAGGGTTCCACTTTTGGTCAAAGTGCTGTTTGATTTCTCGCGCTACTTTTTCACCGTCTTTTTCGATGTCGTGTTTGTTTTTGAGTTCTTTTGCAGTTTTAACTGCATCTTCAAGCATGTCGTCTGGCATGTCAGGAGGCCAAAGCACCCGGGCGTCTTGGAATGGCCGCAGCTCTACTCCGTTTCCTTCTTCTGCCATTTAATTATTCTTGGTAACTGTAAGGTTGATTCAACCATTATAATGCTTAACAAAGACACTAAACAATTGGTTGCTGACTACTTTATCAGAGTAGCTAGTGCTGAGAAGCAGATTGAGGGGCTCAGACTTGCTCTTTGCCAAAGTCCGTATTTTGAGTTGCACTCGCTTTTTAACGAACTCTCACAAAGCTCAGCTGAAATTACTTACAGCAACTTAATGAGGTTTGTGGAGTTTATGGGTTTAGAAGTCACTGGAGACTTTGTTTGGAAACTCATACTGCAGTACGACTCCAACTCTGACGGAAAACTTAGCTTCCAAGACTTTTGTGGAATAGTTATTCCTTACACTGACTCCCAGTTAAAAGACCACCTAGCACAAACTGCATACACTCAGCCTTTTCCAAAAGCATTAAATTTGTTTTCAGAGGTTCTGCAGGCAGAAATCAAGACCCTTAAAATCATTGAAGAAGGCAAGCAAAGACTAAGCAGCAACCCTAACTTCAGCTTAGTGGGGGCTTTTTCTAGTTTGAGTTCCAAAGAAGGAATCAACGAAAGAAGCATCCAGCAGTTCTTCCACTCTTTAGGAATGCAAGTACCCCACTCAGACATCTTAGCTATTTTCAAAAGGTTTGACAAAAACTCCGACAATGTAATTACTTACACTGAGTTTTTAAGTTGTTTGTGTGCACAGAAAAGCTTTTCTAAGTACAAAAACAACCCTTCAGATAACCACACTGAAGAACTCTACCGGAAACTCATTAACTTTTTCCAGTTAATTATAGGACTTCAAAGCAACCTTGAAAGAATACGTGAAGACTTAGCTATTTGCCCTGACTTCACTTTACTAGACTCTTTTAAGCTGTTTGATATCAACAACCAAGGCTTCTTAACTCTCAGAGACTTCCAAAACATTTTGTACGAGTTACAAGTGCCTTTGGCTTACAACTGTGACAAACTCTTTGAACACTTCCACCAAGGCGGCAAACTCAACCAACAGTCCTTTACACAAATGCTGTCTCCTAAGAACTCAGAGTACCTACAACTCATAAAAAACCGAATTCCGGCTAAAAGAGTCCAGCCTTTTTCTTACGAAACTCTTTCTAAGCTCATTAAGTTCATAGAAGTTTACATCAGCTCCGAGATGCAAATTGCATCAGCTAAGTGCTTAACTGCTAAAGAAGCAGAGTTTGCCTTTAAAACTCTAAGTAACCAACAAGTGCTTTCGAGCGAAAAGCTTTGGAAACTACTAAGTGACTACGGAACTAGATGCCCCCCAGAAGACCTAGACTTGCTCTACCAAAGACTAGCTCCTGACTTCGTTTCACAAACAAGTGTTATTTAACTAATGTAACTAGACTAACTACGAAAGGTTAAAAATAATGCCGATTACTCCGATAGGGACGCCTGCCTCGTCCTCTCCTTGCGTGAATTACATTGCTTCTGTACATCTCTTCGAACCAATCAGGAATTGCTTGGTTGGTTTCACAAAACATGCTGTAGAGGTCTTTGAGTATAGGCTTGTTTTTGTCGTTCATCAAAGCAATAGCAACTCCTTCTTTGCCTATCCTTCCAGTTCTGCCGATTCTGTGGACGTAGTCTTCAATGTTGTTTGGAAGGTCGTAGTTGATTACGTAGCCCACGTTGGGAATGTCAAGTCCTCTAGACGCCACGTCTGTTGCCACCATTATAGGTTTCTGTTTGCTTTTGAACTCTTTGAAAGCTTTTTCCCTTTCAGGCTGAGTTCTGTCTCCGTGGATGCAAGTAACTGAGTACCCGCAGCCTCTTAAGAACTCTTCTAAGAAGTCAGCTGTCCTTTTGGTCTCTACAAAGATAACTACTAGTTCCTTGACTCCTTGAAGTAACCTACTTAGGAAGTTTTTTTTTTCTCCTTCGTCAACATAATGAATTTCTTGTGTGATGTTTTCTGAAGTAGAACCTACTTTCCCTATTGACAAAAACACATAGTCCTTTAAGAACTCAGATGCCAAGCTTTGGATTGACTGTGGAAAGGTTGCAGAGCACATTATTGTTTCCCGGGACTCAGGAATCTCTTTAAGTATTGTTTGGATTTGGGGCTCAAATCCCATGTCGAGCATTCTGTCTGCTTCGTCCAGCACAAGGTACCTAATCAGTCCTAAGTTGAGCCTTCCTCTGTTCATAAAGTCAATTAGCCTTCCAGGTGTAGCAACTATGATGTCCGCTCCTCTCAAGAGTTCTTGTGCCTGGGACCTGGGGTCTGCACCGCCATACACTACTACCACTCGGATACCTGTTGTGTGTGCGAATTTCAGAGCTTCTTCATAAATCTGGATAGAGAGTTCGCGTGTAGGAGCAAGTATCAGTCCAATAGGGTGTGCAGTTTTGACGCCAGTGGATGGAGGAGGGCCGTCATTGAGCATTTTGGCTAGCATAGGGAATAAGAAAGCTGCAGTTTTTCCAGAACCTGTTTGTGCGCAAGCCATGAGGTTCCTTCTGATGAGTGAAACGGGAATAGCGTACTTCTGAATAGGCGTTGGAGTGGAGTAGCCCATCTTTTTGACATTTTCCAAAAGAACAGGATTCACGTCGCAAACTTCGAAGTTCTCCATGAAAGGAGTGTTTTCACTAACTTCAATAGGAACGTCTTCAAAAACTCCGAAATCCACTGGCTCACTCGATACTTTTTGGTACAAATTTTCAGTCTTATCGAAAATGGCCTGGTCTAAATACCCATTTCTGCGATCTCTGTTGCCCCAAGGAGTTTGGGCTTTGACCTTGTTTTTGGCTGCTGGTCTGCTCATCAAAAAGTTCTTAAACTTGTTATCAGATGCTTCTACCAACCCCCTTTTGGGTGGTGGAATGTACTTTCCTGACATTTATAATACAACTTAGTTTCCATGGTGTTAAGTTTTAGTTAACCGAAGTCCATTTGACTCTTTTGCCTTCTTTCCACTCGCCTTCTCGTTTCTCTGCTTTGGCAGTCGTGTACACTCCGCTTCCGTGCTGTTTTCCGTTGAACCAGCTTCCTTCGTACTTCCTTCCATCAGGCCACTGGAACACTCCGTATCCTTGTTTCTTATCGTCAATGTAGTCTCCTTTGTAAGACCTTCCGTCTGACCAAGTAAACGTGCCTTTGCCGTCCATCTTGTTCAACTTCCAGTCACCTACGTACTTCCTTCCGTCGTTCCAGCAGTAAGTTCCAAAACCATGTATGTTGTTATCTTGAAACTCTCCTTCGTACAAACTTCCGTCAGCCCAGTTGAACTTGCCTTTGCCGTGCTTCTTTCCGTACATATACTCTCCTTCGTACTTAGCTCCGTCTGGCCAAGTTTCGCATCCAAAACCGTGCTGTTTGTCGTCTTTCCAGTAGCCTTCGTACTTAGCTCCGTCGGTGTGCATGTATACTCCGTAGCCATGAGCTTTGTCGTCTTTCCATTCACCTTCGTAAATGTCTCCGTCTCCGTGAATCAGTCTGCCTTTTCCATTAGCCCTGTCGCTTTTCCACATTCCTTCATACTTGCTTCCGTCAGTCCACACTTGAATTCCTTTTCCGTGTCTTTCCCAGTTTTTGCTCCACTCGCCTATATACACTGCGCCGTTTTCTAGCTGAACTGGGCTTTTTTTTTCGCAAGGGACTCCGTCATTAAGTTCGTCGTATTCAAATGGGCCTAATTTACGAGAAGCCAATACCGTGGCGGGGTTAGAGTAATCTGGAATTTCCCCTTTGATTTCATGTAAGCTAGATTTGATTTTCGAGTTGAAGTTGGGGGCTTCTTGTGGTTCAGTAGAGTTTAGTAGTTGCTTTACTTTCTTGCGGTCGATGTATCCACGGAATAAACTTTGGAGTTTTATTATACTTCCTATTTCAATATCTAGAGAAAGGGGAGAACGCACTTGATTTACTGCTTGCAGTTCAGATGCCAAACTATTTTTTTGTTTTTTCTGAAAGTTTTCCCCTTGAATAGCTATTTGCTGTGCGTCCAAGTCCTTTTCTTTATAGCACGAACACGATGAACCCATATTTATATTATTAGTAGGAAGCTTGTTTCTTTTTCCTTTCGAGTTCTTCTTGCATAGGGATTAAGTACCCCACTGCTTTCATTACTTCGATTCTTTTTTCTTCTTTTCTCAAGAAAGGAAGGTACACTAAGAAGAACAACAGCATCGAAGTCACTCCGTAGGCTATTGTGAACACCATCATTCCTTGCAGCTCTTTTTCAATCAGGTCGTCTGACTCTGAGTTAGCTATTTCGAATGTTAATTCAGTTTGGTTCCTGATTTCTTTGTTGTAGTTGTGGAGAGTTACGAAGTGCTCTAGTTGCTCTATTCCTGAAATAGCTACTGAGTTGGAGTAGCTTTCTAGTATTGACAAGTAAGCACTGTAAAGTCCTTTTTTGAGGTTAGGTACTTCTTCTGGTTGGATTGTTTCAAACAGTCTGGTTTTTGTTTGCTCGCCTATTTGGTCTTTGATGTTTTTTTGGTGCACTAAACTCAAGCGGTCCTTAACTTCTAAAGAAACTCTCAAGTACTCTTCTACAGGAGAACCGAACAGAAATGCGTTTTGTATGTTGTCAGTAATCCCAAAAGGTGTAGAACAAAAAGTAGCTTCAGCTGCCCAAAAGTGAGTTTCCATTAGGTAACTTTGAAGGTTTTTATAGTACTGCATGTACAAAGGTCTGTTTTCTAAGTAGTACTCGCATTGCCTATAAAACACAAAGTGAGTAACAAAATAAAATGCACTAGAAACTACTACGAATATCAGTAGTCTTGTTACGTAGCTTTTCAAAATTCCTAGACTTACAGTGTTTACTTCTGTTTTCTTTAAGTTTTGGTTTTCGCCAGTATTAAGATCGATCTCACCGTGAATGTCCGAAAGCCTTAGAATGATAGTTTGTCTCAGCTCGTGGTAAGTTTTCATGCCTAGATTCTGCATTTCGCCCCAGTAGCTGTTCAGCTTTCTGTTGATTTCAAGACTGCTTCCTGTTAGTATGCAAAAACATACCATGAGTAGAACACTCACTCCTATCATTAAACTGTTCATATATACATTAACTTCACTGACAAAGTCCACATCACACTGAATAAACCCATCCAGAGCTTTGTCTACTTTGTGGAACATGGGCCCTGCTCCGTTGGTTACCACAAAGAAAAGGTTATTGTAGTACTTAGTTGTTCCAAAAGTTGAGTTGCTTAAGCTCCTAGCTTGCTGGACAAACATAGAAGTAGCATCTATGAGGTTCATGAACCTGAGTTGGGGAGTGTAGTAGTTCTCCCAAACAGGGACTAAACTGTCTAAGTAAATCTTTGAAGCAGGGCACTCTTTTAGTTTATCCTCGTAATTGATACTTATAAGTTCATTTAGGTCGTCTGCATGTGTGGAAACTAAGTTTTGTAGTGTGATGATGCCTCCTTCATTTTGAAGTTTAGAGTAGATGTCAGTCCCTCTAGCGTACACAGCAGTTTCTATAATCTTTATTTTGAGGTCATTGAAGCTATTCACGCCTTCGAAGCTTTTAGCCCTTTCTGCTGCTTCTCTGGTGTAAAAAATCATCAGACTATAAGTTGCTAAGATTGACACAATCGAAATAAACAAAAACCACCTAAAAATCTTCACAGACTTTTTGATCCTTGTGTAGAGTTTTTCAGCAGACCTAGTTTTAGAAAAAACTTTGCCTGCACTCAATGAACTGGTTGACCCTTTTTTTGACTCTGTTAGATTTATTTGAGGTGAGGGTTCAGAATTCTCGCAAAAAGGACTGATTGTGTCTATTGGGCTAAAGTCATTTTCTTGGAATTTCACATTGCTTCTTTCGTTTTGAATAGAATCGATAAAAGACATGGAGCTCATTTTTCGACTTGAGTCTTTGTTATCAGCTGACTCTAGAAAGGTTAGTTTGCTGAGAGCTTCTAATTCTTCTTCTTGTGAAACTATCCAGAGAAACTTTAACGCTAAGTTTTGTACAAGCACTTCTTTGCTGATGATAGCTAGTCTTTTTCCATTTACCTTCAAGAAATGGGCTTTGTTTGGGTCTAGTATTGATTCGAAGTCGGGGAACATGCTGGATATGCTTAGGCCTTGGATGTCAGTATCGTAGCCTAGTTTTGTAGCGAAGTTTTGGCTGTGGCTGTTTATGATGCCTGTTTCTGAAACTATAGCTACTTCTCTTTCAGAGTCCACTTCTCTGAACAGGAAACTAAGAATTGGGTAACTTTCGAGGGAAATGGCTTTGGAGTACATGGTTATTTCTACCAGGTAGCCTTTGTGGTTCAGAATTGCAAAGTTTTCAGGGAATCTCAGCTTGGGTTGTTCTGAGTACAGAAGGAACCTTTCTAAGACCTGGTTGTGGAAGGAGTCGTAGGGAGGAGGAATCAGTGACTTGAAGTCTGAGCCAAGCATAGTGTCCACTGAGGTTTCTAGGATACTGGCTGCTTTGGTGTTGGCGTATATAACAACTCCTAGGTTCTCTGGGTCTGCTGAGATCAGCAAGAGTCCGTTGTCTTTGTCGAAGAACTTGAGTTTGGAGGAGTACTTGTTGTTTGCACTGTTGTAAGAGCTGATTAGTTCTGCCAGTCGAGTGAGTCTGAGGGCTTTTTCGTTGTCAAAGAGGATGTCGTTCAGGAAAGACCCGTAGATGTTGCAGACGTCTGGGTTGCTTTTGTTCTGTTCTATCAGTTTTTCAGCAGTTTTCTGGATTTTGCGGATTAGTTTGTCGACGCTTTTGCTGAGGTTGCGCAGTACTTGGATTTTGGGGTGTGAAGAAGTGAGTTCGCTCCAGAAGTTGATTAGTTGGTGGCAGAGAGCGTTGTCTCTGTCAGTGACTTTGGAGAGTTTCCAGAGGTACTTGATGTACTCAAGGTCTTCGAAGGTTTTCTTTCCAAAGGCTTGTCTGCAACAGAACTCTTGATACTCAGTTTCTAGGTCGCTTTCTTTGCCAATGCACTTCCAAACCTTCAGTCGAGCCAGTCTTTCGTTTTTGAATGCGTAAAGACACAAGTTAGTTTCCCACACGTAGAGTTTCTTTTTGTGTCTGAAAGTTGCTTTGTCAAAGCACCTTCCAAAGACTCTAATGAGTTCACTGCGTTGCTCAACAGGGTTGTTAATCAGATACTTCCTTATGTAGAGTTCAAAGGTTTCAAGAGACTCTGCTTTGTGGAACTTGCTCTGAATCGAAGCCTCTATCGAGGAGTACCTGTGCTCAAACAGAGTTTTGAGTGGAACCAAACAAAGCGGAACCACAAAACAAGTCAGCAACACAGTCAAGAAAGCGTTGTCTTGCCAGTAACTCACCACAAAAACCAGTGCTTCCAAACCAAGCACCAAAAAACCAGCACACCGCACACAGTTAGTGAAGAATGAGTAGTAGGGCAGGTTCTGCAGGTACTGAACAGCCATGTAGAGTGCAACTACTGCAACTAAGTTAAGGTGCAAGTAAGGCCTTTCTTCCAAAAGCAACAACTTAGACCCCGAAATCCCAACTACCAACAGTCCTTCCCGAACTCTGTACTTCGAAGTGCACACTGCAGTTAAGTCTTGCCCAGACAAAGAGTGCCTCATCTCCGAAGTAAAGGTGTGGAAACAAGTGTACAGCCCCAACACCAAAACCAAGTTCACAGCCAACAACAACCCGTGGTACTCTTTAAGTTCAAAGTCAAAAGTAGTGTACTCAGAAATGTCCACTCTTTTAGTGACTGAGTGACTCAAACCTATAACACTGAAACTCACTGCTGGAATAAAACCCACCCCTGCTATGAACTCCAGGGCCTTCGTCAGAGCAAACTTAAAGATGGTGGGAACACTCTTCTTGAAGTGAACTAAAAGCCCAGTAATGCCCAAACCCACAGTGGTGGAAAAAGTCAACCACAAACTAAAAGATATCCAGAAGTAAGCTGAAGACAAGTAAACCACCAACACGTCAAAGTTGACTGTCCGCAAAGCCACCCGAAAGGCAGAGTAAGACTCCCAGCCCTTCATTCCGTAGTCTTCATACCACAGAAAACTCATCATCTGAAGCGTAAATATAGCGTTTCCTAGCAGGATTTTGGTTTTTTGCATACTGATGTTGTTTCTAAGTTTCAACCTTTTTTTGGAAACTGCATAAAAGATCCTAAAAACAGTCTGTGTTAACTTAATTCTGAACTTCGAAATCTTCGAAGTACAGTTGGATCCAGACAAAAACTGAACCAGAAAAGAGCTACTAGAAAACTTTGCCAGGCTTTTCATATTTAATTTACTGTTATTTCTATTGACCTAAACTTCTGCAATATGGCATCATTAATTTACTAATATTGAGTTATGTCTAATGGTAGTTCTGGACAACTTTAAAAGTCCAACTGCAAGGACAAGTACAGAAAGTATTAACCCGAAGTAAGCAGTCTTATGGGTCTTTTCATCTTGTAACTGAAGTCTTCTTGAACTCCCGTGCAACTCTTCAAGGCTGCACTCAGAATGAGCAAAACCTATTCTTTCTGTCCCTCGGTCAATAACTACATCCTGGCCTCTCATGAAGACACCTCCTAATACGTTCTGTCTTCCGTGGTTTCTGTACACACCTACACAATACACATTGGGAAACTCAGGCCAGTTCACTAAGTAGTTTTGAGGAAGCCACTCTATTGAAGTTTCGTTCACCACCAAAGAAATCACCGGGAAGCTCTCCATGAACTCATCTAAAGTTCCGTTGAGCCTAAAGCAGTTTTCCGAAGCTATGTTTTGGACTTCCCCAATGCAACTGGTGGGGTCTGAGCAGTACTCATGGAACTCGCTCCAAAAAGCATTGAAACTGCTAGTGCTCAAGTAAGCAAAAGTAGTCCCTGAGTCAATAATCGTGTCTTGGTTGTCTACTTCTAAGCTCACTCCGCCTACTTTGATGTCTGACACTGTAAGTGAGTAAAAGGGATTCTCGTGCATTGGGACCCACTTAATAGGCTCAAGGTGGTTGGAACTGTTGAAACCCCCAACAGTCATAAACCCATCAGTCTTTCCCAAACACAGCCCGAGTACATCAGTAGACACTATTTCACTTTCATACAAAGCATCTACTAGAGTGCCTTTGTTCCTTCTCGTGAAGCCCAACCCCATGATTCCATCGGCTTTCTGAGACCTAAACATGTTTGTTTCTTTTGTGTGGCATCCAAACACAAACCTTACTTCTTGGTTGTTTCCAAAACTAAAGTAGTCCTCAACTAAGTACCCAGCAATCGAACTGCCTTCAGCGTAGCCTTGAGAGTAGCCACATTTATCATTGTGGCACGAAGAACACTGAACTCCTTCGTGGCATGTGACTACTCTTGAAGTGTTGGAGTTACGGTAGTCGAAGTAAATGTCCATGTGTGACCCGCAGTTAGTACACCCCACACATGGAAAAGCTGTTACGGTGCTTCCAGTGTCAACTATAACTGTTTGAGTGACAGGAGGAGTGCCTACGTGGACTTCAACATAGTAGTAGCCCAGATCCTCAACACTTCCATAGACTTCTGAATGTTGAAACGACTTAGCACTGACAAACAAGCATAGTAAAACAAGCATCTTTAATAATTACTTGTGCTTTGGACCAGCAACTCGTGGAACATGTCTGAGTGTACTTTCCTGACAACTTTTACGTGTTTTCTTCTTTCTTTGAGGATGCCCCATTTGTTTCTGAAGAAAATGCACTGGCCCCTTCCCCACTTTCCCTGGGTTTCAATCTTAACGTGGACTTCTTCAGACTCAGCTATTATGTTCTCGTCTATGGCTACAGCCACTGCCATCGGGTCGCACAAGTAAGTTGCTCCTTCTCTTCTAATCACGTACTGAGTTAGCTCTCTTAAGAACTCCCCACAGGGCGATGGACCTAGCCACCTTTCAAGGAACTCTCCTTCCCTGACTTCTAGATCTGCAGTGGTTTCCCAAGGCACAAGTACTATGTGCTTAGCTCGCTTAAACACAATAGCAGCTGCTTCAGGGTCTGCGTAAAAGTTGTACTCAGATGTGGGCTGCACATTGCCTTCACAGTCACGTGTGCCACCCATGACAACTACTTGGTTAAACTCGAGTGTGGGGTTCATAAGGTAAGCAATAGCTAAGTTAGTGAGGGGGCCCAAACAAATGATGTTCAGCTCTCCGCTTCCTAAGCGAGCAATCATAGAGGGCGCATACTCCTGAGGGTCATTTCTGTCAGGAGGTACTCTTCCACTGTCCCAGTAGTCTCCAAAACCTGTTTTTCCGTGGAAGTACCCTGCGTCAATGTGTGAGCCTAATATAGGACGCGAGCATCCTCTATAAATTGGAATATGTTGTTTATTGCAGACTTCCAGAACTTGGGACACGTTACTGTACACAAATTCCTCGTGGGCGTTTCCTGAAACAGTAGAGATTGCGTGCACTGCAAAGTTAGGTGAGTTCAAGGCAAGAACTAAAGCTTGGGCATCGTCTATGCCAGCGTCTGTGTCTATGATCCACTCCTTCATTTAAATTAACTTAACTTTTCTTGGTCCATTAAATAGTAGAATTCCTTTGACAAGGACTCATAGGCACTTTCAAGTTCTCTTCTGATGGGTCTGGGCAGTTCTTGTATGAGTGGGTTGGCCAAAGCAAACAGTTCTTTAATAGCTTGGGTGTAGGTTTCAAACTTGAACTTAGGGGACTTATCCATGTGCTTCAAAGACCCTGTTATTGGTTCAAAGGTTTTTTTCCTGATGCTATTAAACCACTCAATCAGTAGTATTCTGAGTCTTCTCAGTAAACACTCTACAAAGGCTAAATCTCTCCTCCTGTCTTTCAGAATTTTCATATAAACGTCAAAGATCTCAGCAAAGCCCTGAGGAATATCCATTTCCTTAAGTGCTTCTATAATAGGGAGTTCTTTGTTGGGCTTTTGAGAAGTCACTTCTTCTAAGCTCTCGATCACAGCTCCTAAGTTGAACTCGTTGGGGAACTTGTTGCCTATTTGTTGGAGTTTTTCGATTACGTTGTGAGGCCAGTCAGTATCTTTAAATTGGTTGATCATAGGCCTGAACAAGTCTTTCATGTTTTGAACTACTTCTTCAGTTTGAGAGGGAGAAGTTTCTTTTGTGAGTCCCAACAACTCAAACTGCTTGTCAAACATATTCAGAGGTTCAGCAAACATTCTGTAAAGTTCGTCTGTTTTGTAAACTTGGCGGTCAATCCTTGCAAGGTAGTTCCCAGACACCCTCATCGAAATGAGTTCTAACTTAATGGAGTACTGGATCTTAGCTATTTGTTTTCTGACTTTAAGTTCTTCCAACTCGCTTAAGCATTCTTCTCTTTTGTGGTCTTTTGAAGCTCCAGCAACCTTTTCAAGACACAACTTAATTAAGTCAAGGTAGTGTATTCTGTCTTCTATAGGCAAAGACTCTTTTTCTAAAAAGGCTATTCTCTGGAACTCTTTGCAGGCTTCTTCGTAGCGCTGGAATTTCATGTAGTACTTCCCCAGCAAACAAGAAGTTTCTTGTCTATCAGAACCAAAGTGCTTCTTCAAGTAGCTTTCTACAAACTCGCTTTGACTAGAAAGGATCTCGTAAGGTTCCCCTATGTCGCAGAGCCAAGTGAACACAGCCCAGTGCAGTGACTTGTGGTAAACTTTGTAGCACTCTTGAAGTATTTCCCTTTTGAGGCTTGAAAGTTCTTCGTCTTTGAGTCTGAGTGAGTTAGTGCTGTACCTTGAAAAGTGAGCCGACTGAATTTCAACTAAAACTCCAAACACAACATCATAACACTCTTCAACTTCTTCACACTCGTCACCTTTGAGTTGCATGCACTCTTGTGCTTTTTTCAAGCATATTTCTGCAAGTGCTCTGAATTGGCCTAGGTTTTTTAAGGCTTGGGTGACTCTAGGCAACTCTACGAAGGCTGAGTTCCTTTTGAGTCTTTGAAGTGCTTCGTCTAAGTACTCATCTTTGTTGGCTGAGTCAACTAATGCCTTGCTCAAACACTCTTCTGCCACTATTACGTCTGCGTCGCCCTGTGAAAAGAACTGGCTGCACTTTTGGTTGAACTTTTTAAGAATGACCTCAAAAGGAACGCGTTTGGTTCTGGGCAAACTGGGGCTTTTGGTGTAAGCAATGTAAGCTTTGACAAGTGCTTTAGCAAGGTGCATTCCTTGGGATGTATAGATTAAGTCGCCAAAGGTGAAAGTAGAAAGTGTCTGTTTGTCTTTGATTTTCAGCTCTGAAACTACTTTTCTAAAGGCATAGTCTTCAGAGACTATAGACATAAGTTCTAAAGCATTCAAAGACCTAGTTATGAGTTGGTACAAACTGACTACTGGATCTTGGGGTTCAGTTGTTTCGAAAGCTTTAGTGATTTTGAGAGCTTTGGCTTCTTGGCACTTTTCAGAGTAGTTTTCATTTAAAAACTTCAAAAAGAGTTCTAGTCTTTCTTTGACAGGCAAAAGTTGGTTAGCTGTGAACTGTTCAAGTTGGTTGTTGATCTCTGAGTCTAGGTGTGTTAGTTTTTCGCCCCAAATGGGTCTGAGAATCCTTCCTAAGTGAAGGTAAAAGGCTTTGTTTTCTGCCATGCAAACTAAAGGGTTCCCAACTCTAGAACCATACATGCCTGGGTCCCTAACTTCAAAGTTCCCAATTTGCTTAAACGCTTCAAAAGCTTTGTTTTTAAGGTTTCCAGAAACTGGACAGTTGAGTTCTTGGTTTTTGTGCCTAACTTTGATAGGTGAGCTCAGTAAGGCTAAAAGCATTGAACAAACGTGAACAGCTCCGTAGTTCTCTAGCATACTGTGGACTTGGGCTTCGTCCTCAGGACAAGACTTGTTCAGTCCTTCAACTAAGAAGTCGATAGGTCTTACTTCTGTGTACCTAAGTAGTTGTTTAGAAGTGAGTACTAAGAGTTCTGAAGAGGGAAGATAAACAAAGTTGGAAAGTGAGTTTAGGGCTTTGACTGATAGAGTTTCAGAGTACCTGACAGGCTCTAATTTCCGGTACTGACTTCTGGGTTTGTAGTTACAGAGTTCAGCAAGATTATCCTGCATTCTGAACCCAGGAGAAACTTCACAAAGACACAGTATGTCTTCAAAGGAGTCTTCAATCATACTAACTGTTTCATTGGGGTCTAGCACTTGACTTGAAGGGTAGTACTGGAGTTTTGCTATTCTTGATAAGTTTTTTCTTATGCAAGTTATAGTTTGCTTTGAGTTTCCTTCGAGTAGGATAACTTTGCCTTCTTCTGTTATAAATGCTTTTTGGAAGTCAGTGTTTTTGTCAGAAGTTACTCTGGAAGGAATGTTTTTGCTGATGCCTACTACGTCAGGTGGAAGTTTAGTAGTCAAACTATACTGCTTGGTGGGTCGCTTTGACAAAAACTCACTTTTGAAGTTGGTGACAGTTTCGTGGAACGAGAAAAGCACTCTGATTCCGTTTTGAGTAATGCCGAGTAAATGGTACTTCTGGCTTTGCTGCAGAGTGATTGCTGAGATGTCCACTATCCTAAGGCGGTCTGGGTCCACTGAGAGAAGTCTGTGGTTTTGGTTCACTAGCCTTTGGTATATTTCTCTGGAGCTAATTGAAGTAACTTTTCTGTTAAGGTTGCCGGATTCGCCTAAGTCGTGCACTTCCAAAAGGTACTTGTGTGGTTTAGTTTGGAGTGTGTACAAAATGTTTCTGGAGGAGTCGACGGTCATTTCTTTAACTGGATACCTAAAAACTTGTTTGATGAACTCAGGAAGTACGTCTGTGAACACACTTCCAGAAATTCTGTGTTTTTTGAGCTTTTTTGTGGATGAAAACCAGGAAGAGTAGGTGTGACTTAGTTCAGAAATCTTTCCGTCTTCAGCACCTATAAACACCCTGCCGTTGTCCAAAGCAATAACTTTATTGATTTCAACTTCGTCTGTAGGAATTTCAATGTCACTTTTGATCAGTCTGAGCTCTTTTGCAGTCACTACTGCTAACACGTTAATAACGGTTTTTGTCACTACGTACAGCATCCAAGTAACTTTGTTTACAAAGATCTCAGGGTTCCTTTCAACGCAAATCACGTCTAAAATCACGTCTTGAATTCCTGGGTACTCTAGCAAAGAGTCTTCACGGTTGTAGTCCCACAGAAACAGAGTGTTGTCAATGGAGCACCACACTCTGTGGATTTGTGGCAGCACTCCTCCAATACAAGTGGCTTGAGGACTGGCTCTGAGTCTTTCCTGAATGAGGTTTGGAATGTATGTGTTTTGGGTAAAAACGTAGTGAGGATGGGTTTGTTGGTAAGGCTCCCAAGCTTCTTCTTCAATTAAAAGGTGCTGCTCGTCTAACATTAAGTGTGTTTCCAAAACTTGTGCTCCTAAGTTACTAACTCCTAGCAAACCTAACTCTTGGGCAAAGCAAGGGTTTGAACTCTTAACTGCTGGGGAAGGCTTGGCAGTTGGAAGGTTAGGAGTTGCTGGGGACTTAGGTGAGTCTTTACTTGGGTATAATGAAAAGTAATTATCCATTTATAAAAGCGCTTACAAATTAAAATGGAAGTTTTAGAGGCAATTTCGGAGTACCTAGAGTACTTAGGTTTGCACAGGTCAGCTTACGACCTAAGAAGGTACCTAAAGCAAAACCAAGTAGAACTCCCAGGGTCACAAGAAAAGCTTCTGTCCAAAATCAAGTCAGCGCTCAACAACAACAAAGAGTCCCAACCCCAAAACAGCCCAATTACCCAAGAACAAGAAGCAGTTATGGAAGGTTTTATGTCTAAACTCATTTCTACACCTTCAATCAACAACTACAACGAAATAAACCCTCAAGAAACTGGACTGTCAGATCTTAAAGCTTTTCACAAGATGGTTAAGTGCGCAGAACAACTTTTTTTCGAAAGTGAAAGCAGAGCTGAAAGCTCAGAAGTAAGCAAAACCGAAGAAAGTTTCCAAGAAGACTTGCCTCGTTTTGGAAACGCTCAAGAAAAAACTACTAAAGATGAATTTGAAAACTCTAGGGATGAAAGTGTCATTTCCAAAAGAACTGTTGACGAGTTCGAAGACGAAGACGATCCTGGCTTTGACTTGTTTGAGTGCTTTGAAGAAGACATTGACTACGTAAGCAAACAACTTGCCCAAAAGTACCAGTTTCCTGAAAGAGCAGTTGCACCTAAAAAACCTGTTAAACAAAGAACTAGCAAAGTAAGCACCAAAGAAGGTTCTTGCCTACCTTCGTTTCTGGAGTTTCCAAGTTCAGATGACAAGTTGTACCCTATGGAGTGTGAAGGGATTACTTATGACTGCTTCAACTTAAAAGTAGTTTCTGACAGAGAAAGAACAGGTTTTGAAGAGGTCAAAGACTTTCCTATTGAAGTAGACACTGTAATAGCTGGCAGGTACCAGATAATTGAGTACTTAGGGTCAGCTGCTTTTAGTAGGGCTGTTCAGTGTTTGGACTTAAGAACTAAAGAGCATGTTTGTGTCAAGATTATCGAAAACAACAAAGACTACGTAGACCAGTCCATTGATGAAATCAAGATTCTAAGACTCATCAACAAAAACAGCGAAGCTGACTCTAAAAGCTTTTTAAAGGTCATAGACTACTTTTACTACAAAGAGCACTTGTTTATAGTAACTGAACTGTTAAGAGACAACTTGTATGAGTTTTACCGGTATAACCGAGAGCACGAGTCAGAGCTTTACTTTACGCTGGGAAGACTTCAAAGAATTACTTACCAAATACTAACAGCTTTAGAGTATGTTCACTCCTTACACTTAATTCACTGCGACTTGAAGCCTGAAAACATTCTAATCAAGTCTTACTCAAGGTGCGAAGTTAAAGTTATTGACTTTGGAAGCAGTTGTTTCTTCCACGACCACTTAAGTTCCTATGTGCAGTCGCGGTCCTACAGAGCACCTGAGGTCATACTGGGTTGCAAGTACGATAGCAGAATAGACATTTGGTCTTTGGGGTGTATAGTAGCTGAGTTGTGGACCGGCAACGTGCTGTTCCAAAACGACAGCGTGCAGGGCCTTTTAGCTAGAGTAATGGGCATTATAGGAGGGTTTCCAGAGGACACTTTTAGAACTGGAAGACTCATTAAGCACTTCTTCACTCGGGAAAAACTAATTTACACCATAGCAGACGAAAAAGAAACTTCAAGGGGCAGAACTGTGCACGTCATGGTGCCTAAAAAGTCTTCTTTAAAGGCTAGACTCAAAACTGACGACGAGTTGTTTTTGGACTTTGTGTCCAGACTACTTGACCTGGATAAAGACGCAAGGCCCACAGCATCTGAAGCCCTGAAGCATCCCTGGATTACTCAAGCTAAGTACCCTGACGGACTCGATAACTAAGTTCATAATGAAAAGGTTTTTTTCTAGCGAGTTCCTCAACAACTACAAAGGCCTCATAACCTCTTCCCAAATCTTCGAAAAGTACCTTCCGAGGTCAGGCCTAACTGAAGACTCTTTGAAGTGGTTGCTGCCTGACGTAAACAGTTCTTACGATTTAGAAAGCATCCACCAAGGAATATCAAAGCCTACTTGGGACATGCTTGAAAGAGGCGGCAAAATGTGGAGAGGGGCTTTGTGTTTAATCAGTGGTGAAGCTTTGGGAGCCCATAAAGAAGAGTTACTGCCTTTGGCTGCGAGTGTAGAACTTATACACAATGGGTCTCTTATCTGTGACGACATCGAAGACTCCTCTGAGTACAGACGTGGAAGGCCCTGCACACACAAAGTTTTCGGAGTAGATGTTGCTATAAACGCAGGGAACTTACTATATTTTTTGCCCTTGAAGATCATTAAGGACATGCAACTCAGCGGAAGTGTGCTGAAAAACATCTTTGAAGCTTACTCAGAGGAAATGGTGCACATCCACTTTGGACAGTGTTCTGACATTGTGTGGAACAACTCAGACTTCACACCAAGCGAAGACCAGTACTTCACCATGGTTTCTAATAAAACATCTGTGTTGTCTCGTTTGGCAGTTAAGTTTGCCTTATACTACACACAGCAACCCCAGGAAACCCAAAGGAGCTTTATAGAGTTTGCAGACAAGCTTGGAAAGTCTTTCCAAGTGCTGGACGACGTAATTAACTTAGAGTCAGAAGAATACGCTAAAGGCAGAAGTTACTTAGGAGAAGACATTACTGAAGGTAAGAAAACCTTAATAGTGATTCGCGCTCTTTCGCAAACCAAAGAAGCTAGGCGCCTTAAAGAGATCCTTTCTATGCGCACTAAGAACCCCAGCCTCGTTGAAGAAGCCCTGGGAATCATAAAGTCTACTGACGCCATTGACTATGCTAAGTCTGCAGCTCAAGAAATGGTAGAAAGTGCTTGGAGTAAACTAGACCCTCTTTTGCAGCCTTCAGAAGCAAAGACCCACCTACACCTGTTATCCCAGTTAGTAGTAAATAGATCTAGTTAAGTTTCTTAGGGTTATAAAATGGAAAATAAAGGCAATGAGTTCAAGACTGAGGAAACTCACCAACAAGAAAACAGTGGATTCAAGGACCAAAATGAAAGCGGAGCGCAGAACCTGCCAATCCGAGCTTACTTAGACCAAACAGTAGTTCCAGTGCTGCTTCAAGGACTTGCAGAGCTAGCTAAGGCTAGACCTCCCAACCCTATAGAGTGGCTAGGCAAGTATCTCATTGATAAATCAAATAAGTAACTTTTATAGAGTCACCAATTTTAAACTCAGTGTTCAAGTCCTTTGGAACTGCTGTGCCAGAACCTTAACTTAAGATTTAGTGAGTTAATAATAAAAATGTCGCGGCCAGACTATTACGAACTCTTGGGAGTCTCCCGAGATGCATCGGAAAAACAAATCAAAAAGGCTTACCGCAAACTAGCCCTAAGATGGCACCCTGACAAAAACCAAAACAACCGAGAAGAAGCAGAAAAGAAATTCAAAGACCTCAGTGAAGCCTACAGTGTTTTAACAGATCCTCAGAAGCGGAAGATATACGATAGGTACGGACACTCTGGGCTTGAAACGGGAGGGACCGAAAGCACTCCTGGAGGCTTTGAGTTCCACCACTTCGACTTTGCAGACGCAGAAGAGATTTTCAGGATGTTTTTTGGGGGCAGAGACCCCTTTGCTATGTTTATGGATGAAGATAGAGACTTTTTTGGGTTCGGGCAACCCTTTGAAGGTTTTTCGAGTCAAGGGTTTAGCAGCATGGGCACTTCTAGAAGCGTTAAAACTGTGATAGAAACGAGGAACGGAAGAAGAGTTAAAAAAACAGTAACAACTGTTAGGCACCCAGACGGGTCAACAGAAACCCACGAGAGTGTTGAAGAAGACCCTCAACACATCAGGTACTAAGTCATTTAATGTACATTGGTTAGAATTTAATATGGGGTTGTGTTTATGTAAGGACCCACTACTAGAAAACGAAAACCTGAAGTCAATAGACCACTCCACTATAGAAATAGACATTAAAAAGGTCTATACTGTCGGAAAGGTTTTGGGAGGAGGCCACTTCGGTGTTGTGAGGCTAGGACACCGTAAAGACTCTCCTGGAGAGAAACTGGCAATTAAATCAATTCAAAAAAAAGAAGTGGAAGGCAGACTAGACCTTTTGAAAAGAGAAATAGATATTCTTCTTGAGGTGGACCACCCTAACATAATTAGACTTTATGACACCTACGAAAACACAAACTTGATCTACATGATAATGGAGTACTGTGAAGGAGGAGAACTCTTTTCAAGAATAACTGAAAAAGAACACCTAGACGAAAGCGAAACTATGCTACTCATGAAAAAGATGCTCTTAGCAGTCAACCACCTCCACAGTAGTCACATAGTCCACAGGGATCTGAAGCCTGAAAACTTTTTGTTTGACACTAGCCACGAAAATGCTGAACTGAAACTTGTGGATTTTGGACTGTCAAACAAGTTTGGGTCTAAGTTTGAAGCTATGCATTCACCAGTAGGAACTATATACTACGTAGCACCTGAAGTACTTAAAGGAGACTATGACAGCAAGTGTGACTTGTGGAGCTTAGGAGTAATTATGCACACTATGCTTTCAGGTCGGCTTCCTTTCTTTGGCGAAAACATTTCAGAGATACACCACAAGGTGATGGCAGGTAAGTTCACTATGGAAGGAAGCATCTGGGACAAAGTTTCTGACCAAGCGAAAGACCTGATTAACGAACTTATATGCTTGGACCCAGAAAACAGACTAAGTGCGTGCCAAGCACTTAACCACCCCTGGTTTGAGCAAATAGACTGCAAAAGACTCAGTGTAGACGAGACACTACTGAAGTCTTTGCAAGACTACAGAAAAGCCACTCTGTTCCAAAAAGAAGCTTTGAACGTGCTTGTGAAGCACTTACCTGCCAATAAGATTTCAGAGATGAACCAAGCTTTTTTGGAACTAGACACTTCCGCTTCTGGGCTAATAAGTCTAGAAACACTGCAGGAGTCACTAGACATGGCTGGATTCAAACTTGCCAAACAAGAAATTGAGGAAATTCTGGAGTCTATTGACCTGCACAAAAACGGGACTATAAACTACTCTGAGTTCCTGGCTGCAGTGCTTTACTCAAAAAAGCACTTAGCAGACGAACTGATCTTAACTGCTTTTAGGCAGTTCGACTTAGACTGCACAGGATGCATTTCTAAAGAAAAACTCAACAAAGCTTTAAAAAAGTTAGGTCAACCTGCTTCGGACGAAGAAATCATTGAAATGCTTAAGACAGTTCAAAACCCTAACTGCATTAGTTTTGAGGAGTTCAGAGACCTTTTGATTGACCCAGTCCAAAATAAAAATCTTAATTAGAATAATTTTTTATTGAGTTTTTGTAAACTTCCCAGTTAGTTTTAGTAAGGCGGACCAAACTCTCAGAAGTCAGGGGCAGTTTAGTGAAAGGGCAGAACCCGTCAGTTTCTTTCAAAGCTTGTTTCCAGGAATAGTAACCTGCAATGTGGCCGTGGGGCGAAATAGCTGGTGCTACTATTGGCTGCAAAGTAATTTCGTCTTCGTAGTCAGGAATGGGGTTGCTGTCTTCAAGAACTATTTCTTCACCTAAGTTCGCAAGTCTTTTCACATATCTTTCTCTGCGCTGAATAGTCGACCAGGCGCCTCCGTAGTTTTCAAAGGAGTCATCTTCGTTTTCGTGGCAATGTCTGGTGCGTTTGCGTTCTTTTTTGGAGCCTGAAGTTTGGTAAGCTTCGCGGGCTTTTAAAATGTTCTCTTTTTCGCTCCAGTAAAGTTCGCAACTGTGTGAGGGGTCGAGAGCTTCAATTGCTTCTACAATTACTGGGTCGTTGAGTCCAAAGTACTCTGGACCTGCTACTTGGGTTTTGACCTGGGGCTTGGAGTTGGCTTTGAGAGTTTGGTTGATCATGTCCAAAACTTGCTTCCAACAAGCCGTAGGTGATTTCCCAGTGAAGCTGAAAGTTCCCTGGGCTACTCTGAACAGGGGCTTTGCTTCGTTTTCTAGTATTTCGCAGGTGTAAAGCGACTTTAGGTTAGGGTTGAGGATGCTTTTATACTCTACCTGGACTGAGTAGCCCAAAGGGAAGATGTACCCTGCATTGTACCAAGGCTGCTTAGGAACTAGTTTGCCTATGCTTATCAAGTTAACGTGCTTGACTTTGCTTCTGTTTGCTACTCTGCTTATTTGTTACCTTCCCAAAAACTGCTTTTTGCGCCCTGAGTAGTCTTTCCCGCGTTTAGTTTTTGTCATTTACCGGTAAGTTAATATGGTGCATTCTAATTAAGATGGAAGTGATAAGTTGTTTGGGCTACCAAGTCAAAATAGGAATTAACTTTTTTGAGTGGGAGTTGCTGGAGGAGTTCGGAAGTGACTGGTTCATTTTGACGGATGAGAAAGTTTACTCCCACTACAAAGAAACTCTGGATAATGCAAAGCACCCCGTTTACGCCTTCCCTGAAGGAGAAATCCACAAAAACAGAGCTACCAAAGAAAAAATCGAGGACTACCTTTTGAGTTCTGGAATCAACAGGAAAACCGGAATAGTGGCTTTCGGAGGAGGAGTAGTGGGGGATATAGCTGGGTTTGTGGCAGCCACTATTCTTAGAGGAGTCAAGTACGTTCAAGTCCCCACTTCGCTGCTAGCAATGGTTGACTCAAGTGTGGGGGCTAAAACAGGAGTGGACTCTCAACACGGAAAAAACCTGCTGGGGTCTATTTACAGACCTGTGGGGGTGTTTATTGACTTGGAGTTCCTGAAGACCTCAGTGCTGAGTGCTGGAATGAGTGAAGTAATCAAGGTGAGCATGCTTATGGACAAGGAACTCTACAACTTGTTGCTGTCAAATACTTTTGAAAGCATAAGTCAAGAACTGATGTTGTTTATCGTTAAACGCAGTGTAGAGCTTAAAAAACAAGTAGTCGAAGCTGACGAAAAGGAACAGAGCTTAAGAATGATACTTAACTTTGGGCACACAATAGGCCATGCTGTGGAGTCTGAGTTAAGGGGTTTGGTGAACCACGGAATCTGTGTTGGAATTGGAATGGTGCTAGAACTCAAGATAGCTAAGTTTTTGGGACTCACAGAAATTGACTTAAACGAAGTAGTTTGCTTGCTGAAGCAGTACCACATAGACACTGAACTCCCAAGTATCCACCCTGAGTTACTACTTAAAAGGCTGAAGTACGACAAAAAAAACATTTTTGAAAAAACTCCTATTTTTGTGCCTCAAACTGTAGGACAGGTTCCAAAAGGTCCTATTCAAGTAGAAAAAAGTGTTATTAGTTTTGTTTTGAGTAGTGACTGCTGTGTTACTGGAGTTCCTAACTTTGAACAAGGAGTTTCTATTCCAGGGTCTAAGTCTATCACCAACAGAGTGTTGATCCTAGCTAGTCTTTGCAAGAGTCCCACTGTTCTTAAAAATGCTTTGCAAAGCCAAGACACTTGTTTCATGGTGCAGGCTTTAAAAGACTTAGGTTTGTGCAGTGTGCAAAACTGGGTAGTTGCTCCTAAGAGCCTTGAGAGTGGGTCCAGGAGTATATTTGTAGGAAATGCTGGAACAGTTGCTAGGTTTTTAACCCCTTTGTGTGCTTTGTTGCCTCTTACTACACTAGTAAAAGGGTCGCCCCGAATGAACGAAAGACCAATAGGTGACTTAGTAGAGGCACTTAACAAGTACGACACAAGAGTTACTTATCTAAGTAAAGAGGGCTCAACTCCTTTAAAGATCGAAGGGAAACCTTATGACTACAACACCTTTGTAGTTAAAAGCAAAACAAGCTCACAGTTTATATCGGGACTCTTAATGGCTTCGCCACTAACCAAAAAGAACATTCGGATTGTTTTAGAAGACTTGGATGAAGATGAAGAACCAGTTTCAAACTCTTACATTGAGATGACCCTTAAAGTAATGAAGGTTTTTGGTTTAGAAGTCCAAAGACTCAGTAACTGCGAACTGCTAGTTCCAGCTGGAGAATATATAAGTCCGGGAGAAGTAAACATTGAACCAGACGCTTGCTCAGCTTCTTACATAGCAGCTCTTTCTGTGCTACACAAACAACCCCTTAGGATACCAGGCTTAGGTTCAGAAAGTATCCAAGGCGAAGCTAGCTTCTTTAAGGTGTTAGAAAGCATTGGGTGCAGAATCTCAATCAACCCTAAAGAAGTTGTGCTGAGTGGAGAGTCCCAACTAGTAGGGAAGGAAGTAAACATGAGTGAGTGCACAGACAGTTTTATGACAGCTGCCGTTTTAATGGCAGTTTCTGACCAGACTTTTACTATTTCGGGAATTTCAAACCAAAGAGTTAAGGAGTGCAACAGAATTCAAGCCATGAAGGTTGAACTAGGGAAACTTGGAGTAGAAGTGCAAGAACTTCCTAGCGGCTTAAGAGTCTTTGGAGGCAGTATCCAAGAAGGAGTGAGTATTGATACTTATGACGACCACAGAATAGCTATGAGTTTCGGGGTGCTTTCTAGCTACAAGCCTTTAGTGATTAAAAACAAAAACACTGTAGACAAAACTTTCCCTGAGTTCTGGAAAACTCTTAAAGATGCTGGGTTGTGTGTTAAGGGCTGCAGCCAAGAACTAAGGTCAGTAGTGGTGCTAGGAATGAGGGGAGTAGGCAAGTCAAGTTTAAGTTGGGCTGCAAGTAGTGAGCTCGGAATGGAAGTTGTTGACTTAGACAAAGCAATTTCAGAGTCATTAGGTAGGGATTTAGGCGAGTATATTGAAACAGAAGGCTGGGAAGCTTTTAGGCTTGCTGAGTGGAAAGCTTTGATCGAAAACATTTCTAAGAACTGCATCTTAGTTTGTGGAGGAGGCATTGTGGAGTTGGAAGCTAGCAGAGTGCTTTTGAAGAACCACTACCCAG
Source organism: Fabrea salina (assembly GCA_022984795.1). NCBI lineage: Eukaryota > Ciliophora > Heterotrichea > Heterotrichida > Fabreidae > Fabrea > Fabrea salina. The sequence continues at coordinate 49,276 of JALIHJ010000061.1, read as the reverse complement.
TAGTGTATGTTAAGTCTTCTCTTGACAACATTAAACAGAACTTACAAAAATCAGACTCAAAACACAGAACTCCAATAGACCTTGAAAGTGTTTACAAAAGCAGAAAAAACCATTTTGAAGAAGTGTGTGATTACTTGTTTTACTACGAAGACAGAGACCTAGAAAAAACTTCTAAGGCGTTTTCTGTGTTTTTGAAAAGAGCAAAAGGAGAAAAGTCACCTCTTCCTAACGACTGGAGTTACTTTGGATGCTTAACTTCGGACAACTTGGAGAGTCTAGACTCCCAATTGTCTGGAATAGAACTTAGACTGGACAAACTCAGTAAAGGTTACAAACTGCTGACCAAATTAAGACAGAACTACTCTGAGTTGTTGACAATCGCTACTTTCAGACAAGAGTCTGGGTTCAGTGAGAATTACTGGGAAGTACTTAAAGACTTGTTGAAGTGGGCACCCGACTTTATTGACGTTGAATTCCAACCAACAGAAAACTGGATTTTAAACTGGTTTGAACTCACCAAAAACTTAGGAGGAACAAGAGTTATTCTTTCTTACCACGGAACAGAAGACCTAGAAACTAAGCACTACTTAATGCAAAGTCTTAAACCAGACATTGTAAAGTTCATCTCGCCTTACTTCAGAAATAAACTATACAGAAAAGGTACGAGAGAAATAACTTTTAGCATGGGAAAAAGAAGCCAAGTAACTAGAGTCCAGAACTCCTACTTCAACCCAGTAGCTTTAGAACGAGCAGTAGCCCCTGGACAACTAACTCTTAGTGAATTAAGTTCTTTGCAGGTTACTCTGAACCTTCGGCCTCAAGAATTTGTAATTTACTTAGTTGGAAAAAACATATCTTTAAGTCCTGGGCCTAGGTTTTTCAACGCTCTTTTCCAAAGACTAGGCTTAAGCATTAGGTACGAACTACTAGAAACTGAAAACCTAGAAGAAGTTATTCCAAAAATCAAAGATTCAGCTTGTCTAGGGTGCTCAGTTACTATTCCACTTAAAGAGCAAATACCCAAGACCCTAGATTGCCTTTCTTCAGAAATTCGCAAGTTAAAAGCAGTAAACACAGTTTCTAAGTTTAACCAAAAACTGTTTGGAAGTAACACAGACTGGTTTGGAATATACTTACCACTCACAAAACACAAAATCAACACAGCTTTGGTACTTGGAGCTGGCGGAACTGCAAAGGGCGCAGTGTACGCATTGCAAAAACTCAAAGTGCAAAACATTTATGTCTGGAATAGGTCAGAACACCGCCTAAAAGACTTCAGCAACCTCAAAACAAGTACAGACATTACTGAGTTTTCAGAAGTAGACTGTGTAGTAAGTACTCTCCCTCCAGAATCTACTTCGATTCCCAACTTAAAAAGAGGCGTTGTGGTGCTAGAAGCTGCTTACCACAACAAAAACTCCCAGTTGAGGCAAAAATGCCAAGAAGTTTCAGGAGATTACATCTCAGGACTAGACATGTACCTTGCCCAAGCTTACGAGCAAGCCAAAACCTTCTTAGGAAGAAATCTGCTTTACAAAGAAGTCAAAGCTTTGTTTGAAGCAGTTATTTTTAACTAACTTATTAATTACAGAATTCCATTGGAATATCTCTGGAAGGCATCGTACTTGTTTGTTCGCCAGTTATCTGAAGCGCTTTCAACTAGTTCATTGACCTTGAACATGCACTTTTCATCAGTCAGAGTGGGGTGGAATCTGTCTCGGAAGTCAGACAAAGCTCTGTCAAAGTCCCTGAAGCAGGGCAAGTTGTTTCCAGGTCTCAGCATTTCAATGAAAAGTGACAGTTCGTCGACGTGTTTCCTCAGTTCTAAGAATCCCTGAAAAAGCAAAATTTTGAAGTAAGTGAACATTTCTCCTTCAAGTCCGCCCATGAGTTCAATCATTTCGTTGGTGAGTTTAAAAGGCGCTGTTTCAAAGTTGATGTTGCCTCCAGGACTGTTTGTTAAAAAAAACCCAAAGTCAATATGAATGATGTGTCCTTCTGAGTCTAGCAGGATGTTTGCGTTGTGGCGGTCTTTTACGTTCATTAAGTAACAGAACAAAGAGTAACCTGCCATGCTTTCTACAAAATTCTTTTGGGCCTCTTCGAAGTTTCCTTGGAACTGGTTCACAAAGAAGTTCAGTAAAGACAAGTAATTCCTAGAGTTCTTTTTGATTGAGTGAAGCGAAAGAGTGTTAGGAATGAACTCTATGATTCCCATGTTATGAGAAAAGATTAGGATATCGTAAGGGCGGAGCCACAAACTCAGCCCTGCTTCTTCAAATATGCTTTTGAACTTCTTGATCATTTGCATAGCTAGGCACTCTTGTCTCATGTCGTCCAGACCTTTGACTATCACAGCTCTTAGTTTCCAGCTCACAAAACTTCCAAACCCTGACTCAGCCCTTATGCTTTCGCAGAGATCCTCCCAGTTTTCACTCCAAATGTCTTCTTCTCCCTCAGTTTCTGACTTTCCGCTGTTGTTTGGAGGGGAGTCAGTGCCTTCTCTTTCTTTTTTGTCCACTTCTTCAGCGTACTCTTCAAAGCCCTCGAACCTAGCTTCTTCTTTGTCCACCATGTGGGATATAGCTTCTATGTCTATGCCCTGCACCTCTTGTCCTAGTTCTGTGTTTTCTGAACCAACTGTGCTCCCTGGGTTCTGGTAAGAGTGGAGTTCTGTGATTTCAACAGTTTCTAGTAAGAGTTTGTACGGAACTCTTGCTTTTGTGGTAAAACAAAAACTTTTCAAAGGGTGGAGTTTTACTATCTGTATGTCAGCTGAGTCGGAGTTGTGATAAAACTCCAGAGGAATGCTGACTCCCCTAAATATTACTCTGGAGTACTCTGAATAAACAGGTTGTTGGTACTTGTTTCTAGTTTCTTGAATCCAGTTGTCTATGCCTGTAAGCCAGGTTCTGAGTCTTTCGTCTCTGGCTTCCAGTGGAACTGTGTTTAAGCCTACTGATATTTTGCATAGCAAACTCGTCACTTTATGCTGGTAGTTGAAGTACTCTGCCCTTATGTTTTTCCTGGTGTACTTTTCCATTTCGGTTTCATTAACCTGGATGTCAAACAGTTGAGGAGGAATGGGCGAGTTCTGGGACTGTCCTTTAGGAGGGAGTTTTGCGTTGACGATTACCATTTCTAAGTCGTGCAAAAGGTCCTCAATAAACTCTGTATTGTTTCCGTCTTCAAAAGCAGCGTTGAGCAGCCAGTACAATTTGACTGCGAAGAAGTGACTTCTGATGCTGGCATCCAAGAAGAAGGTAGCTAGTTGAGTTGAGGTTTCTTTTGTGAGCAGGAGATTGACTAGTTGCGGCAAGAAAAATGACACCAAAGAAACGGGGAAGCCGTAAAGTTTGTTGATAAGGTAGCTTTGAATTCCTTGGTTTTCTTTTTTGAGCAAGTAATAGAATAAATGTTCGTGCGTAAAGTATTCTGAATTAAACAAACGCAACAAAGAGCCTTCGTTTGACATTTTATATGGACTTACTGCTTGTCAAATTCTTTGGAACAATTTAGCAAACTGGAATAAAATGGATTACTCGCTCTATTCTTATTGGAGAAGTACCTGTTCTTGGAGAGTGCGGATAGTTCTTAGTTACAAACACCTTAACCACACTGTGGTCCCAGTCAACATCCTTGAAGGAAAGCAACACACACAAGAATACTCAACTCGGAACCCAATGTGTGAAGTTCCTACAATGGGCTACCGAGACAAATTAATGATGTCCCAAAGTCTAGCCATCATGGAGTACCTAGAGACCTCCAACCCTGAACGTTCAATGGTTCCTTCCGACCCTGTTGACTGCGCTAAGATGTGGGAGATTTGCGAAATCATCAACTCAGCTATTCACCCATTCCAGAACTTGCCAGTGCTCAGGAAGGTTGAAGAGTTAGGCGGGAACCCCAAAGCTTGGGCTAAAGAGTTCATAGAAAGTGGACTCTACGCTGTAGAAAAGATACTTACTGAATTCAGCAGAAACTATTCAGTCGAGGACTTTCCGACGTTTGCAGACGCCTGCATTTTGCCTCAGGTTCACAGTGCTAAGTTGTTTGACGTAGAAATAACTCGGTTTCCTAGGTGCAAACAAGTTGCAGACAAAATGATGGAGCTCACTGAAGTGCTGCCGACCCTTCCTGAACAGCAAAAGGACAGACTTATACATTAATGTACATAGTTAGACTTAGTTGAGTAGTTTTTCCACTGTTTGTTTGTGTTTTAGTAGCCAGTCTTGGAGTAGTTTCAAGTTTTCGGTTTTCAAAGCGTTGAAGCAGGCTTGGAACTTAGCTAGTTCGTGTTTTGGGGAGTGCACACTTGTCACTAAAACATTTTGAATGTAGACTTCGTACAAGTCTGAGTTTTTATGGAGAGCAAAGCTTTTGCCTGATAGTTCAAAGTACTTTTTAGCAAACTTTTCAATAGAGTTTATTTCAACAAGGCTTTTGTGGTCGCTGACTTCTTGGATGCCGAAGCTGTCAAGTACCCTAAACTGCTCCCAAGGCTCCATATCAGCAACTTGGACTAGAGTGTCTAAATCTTGGTTTTGTACTTCTAAGTACCAGTCCCAGATTTCCATTTTAAAGCCCCTTGTAACGGTGCAATTTTAAAATGAAGTTAACAGTTTTCTTACTGGTTTCATTAGGACTAGTCAAAGCACTGAATTCTAAGTTCCTGGAGTTATCTAAGTACTTAGAAGAACTTTCTGACCCTTGTTTGATCTTGCCTTCTGAGTCCTCTCAAAAAGACTCTTTTGGGGTTTATTGGCCTACTTACACTTACTCCTGCACTAAAAACCCAGTGCTCTTTGTTAAGTCCTACACACAAGAAGGGTGGACATACTACACAAACAAGTTCATAGGGGAGCAAAGGTTCCAAAACAGAGTGGTTTTGGAAATCCAGGAGTGTCCAGGAGAAATTAGTTTTGGAGGCAGAGTTTGGAAGAATTGGTGCTTTGTAAATGGAAAAGAAGTTGAGTTCCAGAAAAAAGCAAACGAGTTTGTGGTGGACTTGGAAGGTGGTTACGAGCCCACTGGGTACAGAAGAATAGTGTTGAGTTGGCAAAACCTTTTAGAAGAAGACAGCTCTCCAGAAGAAGAAGAAAGTCCCCAAGAAGAGTACTTAGAACCTGACACAAACATTTCTTTTTTGGAATTCTTTAATTAGCTTATCTTTATCTAATTATTACCATATATATGAGCGGGTTTGGACACAATCGAAGTTTGGAACGGTTCCAAACGCACGAAAGGCTAGGAAATGGGTCGTATGGACAAGTGTACCGAGCAAGAGACACCCAGACCCAAAGTGACATTGCTATGAAAAAGATGAATCTGAACCTAGAAACCGAAGGGGTGCCCACAACTGTTATCCGCGAAGTCAGTTTGCTTAGGGAGTTAAACCACCCCAATATAGTCAAGTTCCACGACATCATAGTGACTGAAAACAGACTGTTCCTCATATTTGAGTTACTCGAAAAAGACTTGAGGAAACTCATGGAAGAAGTTCCAGCTGCAATCGACGAGAACGCAATTAAAAGAATCATCTTCCAGACTCTGAAAGCCCTTAATTTCTGCCATGCAAGGAGGTTCATGCACAGAGACTTAAAACCAGAAAACATACTGCTGGACAGAAACTCTAATGTTAAAGTAGCTGACTTTGGCTTAGCACGGGCTTTTCAGATCCCAGGAAAGCCCTATACAAACGAAGTGCAAACTTTGTGGTACCGAGCACCAGAAGTGCTTTTGGGAGTTGAGAACTACTCAGTAGCAATAGACATTTGGTCAGCAGGGTGCATCTTTGCAGAGTTAGTTTTGAGGAGACCATTGTTTACAGGGTCTTCGCCATTTGCCCAACTGATAGACATTTTCAAAGTCATGGGAACTCCTACTGAAGAAACTTGGCCAGGCGTGACAACACTGAATAACTTCCCTTCTACACATGAAAGTTACTCTCCTTGCAACCTTCAAAATATCTTTAGCAGACTAGGTCCAGATGGACTCGACTTGCTTGGGAAGATGCTTTGCATGAACCCTGCAAACCGAATAGCTGCAAAATTCGCTTTGATGCATCCTTACTTCGAAGGACTAGAATAATAAGAAAATGGGTAAAAAGTTTCTGCATTACTTAGACGCCCAAAAGTTGTACGCTTGCAAAAACTGCAAAGCCCACTTGAGTTCTAAAAGCCAACTGCAGTCAAAAGACTTTTGGGCAGGGAACGGGAAGGCTTTTTTGTTTTCAGAAGTAGTTAATGTGTTTGACGGACAATGTGAAGAAAGAATGCTGAGGACAGGACTCCATAGTGTTTGTGACATTTTTTGCGTGAACTGCAAACAAAGAGTTGGTTGGAAGTACAACTGGGCCTTTGAACACGACCAAAAGTACAAAGAAGGCAAAGCTATTCTTGAGCGGAACCTAATTGATAAATTAGATTAATATGTCAGTCCGAGAAATAAAAGGCGGAGAGCGCCAAGAAAGCGTGTTTAAGTGCGTGGCGCGGGAAGTAGTGCCTATCTGTGACGTGATGAGGAGAGTCCTACTGCAGGATTCCTGCGGCGAGTTCGTCTACGCTATGATGGAGGGAAACCACTGGACTCAAAAAGCAAACGTCATCAAAGAAGGCGACAAGATTTTGCTGGGACCTTTCATTGCAAGGGAAATACCTCAGAAGTACCTAGAGTTCTACGCTCCCAGAATCCCTGGGAAGAAGCTGCCTACTTTTTACATTTCCTTTAAGCCAAGTGACTCGGACGTACGGTTCGAAGTAGAGAGCGAAAAGCCCAAAAAAAGACGCAGTAACTTCAGGAACCTCAAAGAGTGCGAGGGCCTAGCACTTTCGAAGTCCATTAGCAGAGTGAGTGTAGTCGGTGTTATTATAGACTTTGTAATAGAAGAAAAGAAAAAGTGCGACAACATTTGCAAAATGAAAATAGTAGACTCTTCCTTAGAAACAGGCAAGTTCCTGACTCTAAACTGCTTCGTAAGCGGCGAAAACCCTCCTAGTGTGGTCTCTATAGGAGACATTGTAGTGGCTCACGGAGTTAAGTGGGAAGTTTTCAAGTCCAACGTCCAAGGAACTTACAGCAGGTCCTTAGGCGGTTTAGGAATATTCCACTGGAAGAACGCAGAGCTAGTTAGTTCAGTTGCTCCTTTTTCGAAAGATGAAGAAGTTTTAGAAAAGGTCCACGAAGCCAACAACTGGGAACTGAACAAACTAGAAACCCAAGACCTAACTACTGGAAAGACACTTGAAAACATCGGACAATCCAAGCACAGCAGGTACCAGTCACTGGACGTCATAGCTTATGTAGCTAAAAAAGAAGAAAAGTTTCCTGAAGCCTTTAAAACTACCCTCGTTCTGTGTGACGACACTGGGTTCCTTTACTACGTTGGGTACTACTACGAACTCCAACACATACCAGAAAAGACCTGGATTAAGTTCAGGGAAGCCAAAATATTCTCTAACTACCTGGAAAGAACCCAGCACAGTTCAATCCTGCCTATGCCAGAGTGGAGTCTTAACGTTAAGAACCACCTTAGAGAAACCCTTCCAGGAATAGAGCACATGAAAACAGAGGCACTTTCAAGCTTTGGGCAGTTTTACCAAGACGTGACTTCGCAACAAGAACTGATTGTCACAGAACCCCTTATGAAGGACACTCCGCTTTTTGAAGAAGCTCAGGTACTCAACCCCTTTGAACAAAAGGAATTCTGCAGACTCAAAGCGATTTTCATCGAAATCCAGCCAAGGAACCTAGAAAGTGCTTTTATAGAAAAAGAAGGAAGACTTGAGTTTTGCGGAGTGATGAAACTGTGGAGCATGCACGAGATCATAGAAGTGATTCTGAGTGGAAAAGACGCTGCTTTGTTATTTGGACTCCAAGGAAGCAAACAAGAAATGCTTCAACAAGTCAAACAAGGAATTGCTAGGATGAGCAGAGCCAGCAATTGGGTGGTGTTAGGTCTAAGACGAGTCATTAAAGAAAATAGAGTTTTACTTAAGCTGGTGCAGACTATTATTAATCAGTAACTATGATTAGGTGTAGATTCTTAGCACTGATAATTTAAAAAGCATGGAAATAGAAACAAAAAAAGCAATAGTTCCTGTAAACTCTTTGCAAAAACCACAAGAAAACTCCAACGCTGTAATAAAAGGAGACGCTAAAGCACAAGCACAGCTGCTAGAAGACGAGTACAAAACCACCCCCTTTCCCGCCCCGCTTCCAATAGCTGCTTGTCCTAAGTCAAGCGACGGACTTCCTAAAACAGGTACAGGACTCCCTATGCTTTCGAAAAACCCTGAGTTTATAACAGACGTAGAACCCTACGAACCTATTTCTGATCCTCAAGAAAACATTTTAGAAGAATCTCTTAAAAGAGAAACTGAAAGAATTGCTGGACAAGAAAACCTGCTAAACAGGGTGGTTTACGACTGCATAGACCCCTCTCCTTACTTGGAAGAGTCAGAGTTTTCTGAGGATTTACCTCCTTTTTACCCTGTCAAGGAACCAGAAGACACCACTTTAGTGTTCGAATCTAGATTTGAATCAGGCAACTTAAGAAGAGCAGTTCAGGTTTACGAGTTTGAGTACGACTTAATTCTTAAGCCCGACTACAACACAAGAGGCAACACACAGTGGTTCTACTTCAGTGTTTCAAACACCAAAGCAGGGCACAAGTACAGGTTCAACATTATAAACATGATGAAGCCAGACTCTTTGTACAACTTTGGAATGAAGCCTTGCGTTTACTCACAAATAGACTCTGAAACCAGAAGTAGGGGCTGGGTTAGGGAAGGCACTGACATTTGTTACTACCAAAACAACATGCGTAAGAAGTCAGGGGGTTACTTTTACACCCTAACGTTTTCTTTGAGTTTTAACTACAACCAAGACACTGTATACATTGCTCACTGCTACCCCTACACCTACTCTGACCTTACGAAGTATCTTGGTAAGCTTACTTCTGACCCCAAAAAGCGCAACAGAGTCAGGAAGAAACTGCTTTGCCACACCATAGCAGGCAACGCTTGTGAGTGCCTTACTATTACAAACTTCAACTGTGACACCGAAACTATGAAATCTAGGAAAGGAGTTGCAGTATTTGCTAGAGTGCATCCTGGAGAAACAAACGCTTCTTGGATGATGAAGGGATTTCTGGACTACATAACTGGACCTACTCTAGATGCCAAAATCCTAAGAGACAACTTTATTTTTAAAGTAGTTCCTATGCTGAACCCTGATGGAGTAATTAACGGTTCTTACAGGTGCGGACTTGCAGGAGTGGACCTTAACAGGTGCTGGCTGGACCCTTCACGAAAACTCCACCCAACAATATTTTACTCCAAGTCACTAATAAAGCAGTTCATGGACGAAAACGAAGTAGTGCTGGCTTGCGACTTGCACGGACACTCCAGGAAGAAAAACATATTCATGTACGGCTGTATGGGGCGCAACCGTATACGAGAGAAGATTTTCCCCAGACTGTTTGAAAGGAACTCAGATATTTTCAGCTTTGCTGACTGCATGTTTGGGATGCAGAAAGCCAAAGAGTCGACTGCACGCATAGTCTTTTACAAAGAACTTGGAATCGTTAACTCCTACACTCTAGAAAGTTCTTTTTGCGGGCCTGACTTTGGGAAGTACTCTGACTTCCACTTCAACATAGAGCATTTGCAAGAAGTAGGACACGAGTTTTGCGACACGATTTTGGACTTTTGTGATCCAGACCAGAACAAAGTCAGAATGATTATGGAAGAACTAGAAATAATGTTTCCACCCTTTGGGGAAGAAGAACCTGAAGAAGACAACACTGACGAAAACGACGAAGAAGCTAAGAAGAAAAAGAGAAAGAAAAAACCTGTTGTCCGCAAAAAGATCCAACTTGCAGATAAACGCAAAAAGTAATGGTAAGTTTAGTTGCTTTAGAGTGAACTTAAGAATTCACTGGCTTCTTGGTTTTGCAGTAGTTCTGCTTGCTTTAAAGGAGTGACTCCGTTGATGTCTTTTAGTTCAAAGTTTAAGTCTGAGTTTTCTTTGAGGAACTTAAGAATCTCGCATTGATTGTACATAGCAGCTATGTGCAGTATGGACCTTCCAGAGTAGTCCAGCACACCTAAGTTAGCGTCTACTCTCTGAAGGAACTTAACTTTGTCTATGTCTCCGTACTCTACAGCGTACAGAAGAGCAGTTATGAATTCTTCGTGGTTAGCTTTTACTTCTGCGCCCAAAGAAACTAAGACTTCGCATACTTCTTTGTGGTTGTTTTTCATAGCTTCAAACAGAGGAGAGTTCCCTTTGGAGTCTACAGGACTCAAACTCACCCTAATAGCCACAAGGAACTTAACAACTTCCGAATTTCCAGCACTGCAAGCAACGTGCAGAGGAGTCCTTCCTCCGTAGTCGTAGTTGTTTAAGTTGACTCCTTGTTTATAAAGAGTTTCTAGGATTTCTACAGAGCCGTCTTTAGCTGCAATGCAAGCTATCAAAGGCAGAAACCTTTCGCTGACGTGCTTAAGTTCTTCTTGTGTATGCAATCCTAGTGACCTTCCAATGCTCTCAATTACTCCGTCTTTAGTGAAGCTAAATCTTGTTTCGTGTTTCTTAATGGTTACTTCTCCTCTAAGGTTCCTTTCAAACAGCTTCTGGATTCTTTCTGGGTCGTCTGGGTACTTGCCAAGTAAGTAAGTTAACTTACACACAGCGCACTCTAAGGTCATGTCTCCTCCTGAAATCACTCCTGAACGCCCTAGGAGTTTTCCTGACTTGTAGGAGTCAGAGATTCCTCCTTTAGAGCACTGAGTGATGTTAATTATAATCAAACCTCTTTTTCTGGCTTCTATAAAAGAGTTGAGAATGTCTTCTCTGTTGTCTGGTATGTTTCCAGCTCCATAAGTCTGAACTATGCAGGCCTTGGTGGGAGCAGACAAAGCCGACTCGACAGTTTGAATTGTTATGCAAGGAAAGAAAGGTAGAATAGATATGTTTCCGTCAAGGGCTTTTTGCACAGTAAATTTTTTTCCAGGAGGTGCGTTCCACACAATGTCCCAGTTAACTTCTATTCTTATTCCAAGTTTAACTAAGTACCTGAGGTTAGGACTGTCAAAGCTTTTGAAAGAAGAGTTGTCGAACTTTGTACACCGGTTTCCTCTGTAAAGTTTATGATTGAAAAACAAAGAAACTTCTGGAATTTCAAAGTGCCCTGCAACCGTAACTGCACCTAGCAAGTTGTCTACAGCGTCGTTGCGTGTTTCCTTAAAAGGTATTTGGGAGCCAGTAAGTATAACAGGCTTTGCTAAGTTCTCCAGCATGAAACTAAGCATTGAAGCAGTGTAAGCCATAGTGTCAGTTCCATGGAGTATTACAAACCCATCGTAGAAGTAGTAGTACCTTTCAATCATCTCTGCTATGCTGATCCAGTTTTCTTTAGTCATGCAACTGGAGTCCAGCAAAGGGTCCATTTCAATTAAGCTGTAGATAACTCGCTTTCCGTAAATAGAAACAGGAGTGATAAAGTTGTCTGGAGAGTAGTTCTTGTCAATTCTTCTGCGCAGGTGTTCTTGTTCGTCGTGAAACCTGGGGTTCTTGCGCAAGTTGTCTTCAAAAACAGACTTGGCAGGCACATACCCATCGTCAGACCTAACCATTCCAATGGTTCCTCCAGTGTAAACGATCAGCACTGAAGACTCTTCCTTTTGCAGAACTAATTCGCTTTTCAAGCCACTGAACATTTGAGAAGCAGCGTCGCTTTGGTAAGTAGGTTTCGACATATTAGCAAGCATTCAAAATAATCAATGGAAGAAGAAAAAAAGAACTCCCTAGAAATGCTCAAAAGCCTCCAAAAAGAATACAAAAACATAAGCGACAATCCTGAACTCAAAGAAATCAAAAACAAACTAAAAGCCCAAAGAAAAAACCACGAAAAAGCCAAAAACAAACAACTGTTAGAACAAGAACTTATGCAGCAACTCCGCCAAAAGTTCCAAAACTCCCTTAACAAACTCAACTCAATTGACACCAGAGAAATTGCTTTGCGAGAAGCAAAAACACTTATAGAACGAAACAACTCTTTGGAAGCTTTAAGGATATACATAAGCAGTTTGGCAGAGCATAGAAAGGCAAAAAGTCCAGCAGGCAGAGAACAAGAAGTCCTTTTGTTAGGGTTCATTTGTCAGGTTTACTCAGAAAGAATGATCGGTGACCAACCTAACCCTTTGCGTTTGCTAATCCGAATTGCAGAAGTAATTCAGGTTTACTTCAAAGACCTCAACCGCCGAGTGCACTCAGCTGCTGCAGACGCACTGTGCTTGCTTTATAAGTTTTCTCTTCCAAAGGACAACCAAGAAGTTGTGTTTACCTTTATGTTTGAGCCTTTAAACAGCATTTTGAGTTTAGGAATAGACGTCCAGGCCCAACAAGCTGCAGCACTGGCAGTCTTTAAGTGGGCAAGTTTGCTTAAAGAAGACCATGAAGACCTAAACTTAGCTACGCTGTACAACAGAACTCTTGGTTTGTTTGTTAAGTTGAGGCCTGAGTTTCCTGACTTAGTTAGTGCTTTGGGCCTTATGATTGAAAAGTTAGGCTTCCAACCCATTTTGGACACCTTGATTCCTTTTTTGAACAAACTAGTTCAGTACTTACTCTCGCAAAACCAACACTCGCACTACTTAAAAACAGAAACCTGCAAACTTCTTGTACTAGTTTCTAAAAAGGTAAGCGAACTAGGAATTACTAAACTCGGAAACATAACTACAGAAATCATCAGTGCTCTTAAAAGTACCAAAATGGAGAGGTTCCCTGCTGTGCAGTCTAGTGTAAGAGAAGCACTCAAAGCCTGGGAGCAGCAAGAAGCCCTTCAGATAGCCAAAAAAGACTCTGAAGTCCAAAGCGTCAAAAGCAGTTTAGAAAACTTGCCCCAGTTCAAAGCAATGCCCAAAGCTCTTGGAAAAAGAAGCAAAAGTAACTTCCAGGCTGCAAGGAACCTTTTAAAGCTTAAAAAAGAAGAAAACAAAGAGTTTAACTGGGGCATAAACAAAGAAGGGTTTTTGAAAAGAGGCTCTGGAAACTACGCTTACGTAGAAGGAGGCAAAGTTGACTTTTCAAGGGCTATTAAAAAAAGACCTAGTGTAAGGGAGTTCATTAAAAGAAACCACAGTTGTGAGCCTTCTAAAGAAGTTGAAATATTTTTTAAGGACAAAAGTCCTAGCAGTGAAGTCAAGGTGTTTCAAAGAGAAGAACCAGAATTCCCTGTAAAGAAAAAATCCAAAGAAATAGTTTCTTCCTCAGAGTTCCCTAAAGCCAAAACTCTTGAGGACTCCTCAGAAAAAAAACATGCTGGAGAACTTCCGCAGTTTGAATGTGTTGAAACTCCTAAGAATTACACTCCTAGAATCTCAGAGGGCGAAATTCCTGCTCCAAGAGTTGCTTTTCCTCAACTGAACTTTGAATCTCAAGGCACTCACAGAGTGCTAGCTGCCAAGCCTAACTTAGAAGTTAAGAACCAAGCCAAGTTTGGCATATCTCCCAAACACAAACAGTTAAAGTTTCAGTACCAAGGTGCTCACAAAGTGATAGCTGTCAAGCCTGAGTTAAAAGTCAGGAACCAAACCTGGCTTAGCATACTTCCCAAACACAAACAGTTAGGATTCCAGTCTCAAGAAACCCTAAGCATTCTTATCAACTACAAACAATTAAAGTCTGAGTCCCAAGAAGCCCACAAAGTTCTAGCTACTAAGAGCTTTGTAAGGCCTCCAAAGCAATTCCACAAACTTAAAAAGGCTGCTGAGTCTGGCTTTGCAGTAATTCAAAATCAACTGAAAAACAGTTTCTACGCAATGCAGTCCAAACTACATTCCTTAGAAGAAAGGATTGACTGGGCCACAGAAACTGTGAGTTACCTTAAAGAATACAAAGAAGTTTCTAAGCACTTACAAACAGCACCTCAGCCACTGCCTCAAGACCTTTTAGTTTCTTCGTGGAACTCTGCACTTAACAGTCTGCAACTCGGAGACTTTAACTCAGCTTACCAAACTGTTTTGGCAACACAAGACGATATCTACCTTTTGAGACTTGTGCACAAAACAGGGCCCTGTCTTGAGTTTCTAGAAACCAAAACAGCCAAAGAAGTTTTGGAAAAGCTTTGTTTAGTTTTAAACTCAGAGTTTATTCAAAGCACTGGACTTGAGTGGATTCATAAAAACTTAAACTTGGTAAAACAAGTTCCTGAAGAAGACAAAACTATTATTCGCCAAGCCCTTAGCCGAATGTCCCAAGTTAAAGGAGAACAAGGAGAGTACGCAAGTTACCTGTTTAGTTTAGTTTCCGGTAAAGCTTTTATTGACAAGTATTAATAATTGATAAATAATTTGAAAGTATGGAAGTGAAAGTGGACTACGTGGACATGGAACCAGGAAGGCACATGCACTGGCTTCTTGCATCCTTCCTTTCGCTGATACTTTTAGGGTTTGGTTCTTTCCTTTGCGGACTTTACTCTTACAATCCTTTTGCAGTCAAAGGTATGTGTTCAGCGGCTTACTTCACTTTTGCAGTCATCAGTATAGCATTTTACTGGGCCAAAGCTGCAAAAGTTAGGAGCAGCTGTCCAACGTTCATGGACTCAACGGTGTTTAAAACCTACGCAACAGAAGAAGGCCAAATCAAGCACAAGTTGGCAGATGGAATAATTGTGGCCACACTGGGAGGAGTGGCAACTTCTTTGGGTCAGTTTTCACTATTTCTAGGATTTTACTATGCTCCAAACGGCAGAGGTGTAATTACTGTTATAGTAGTAGGCTCAGCTTTGTTAAGTGCGCTATTGTCGTACTTCATATACAAAGAGGTACTGAAAGTCCCCCATGTTTTAGGAATGGTGATTTGTGCAGTTGGAATTGTCATCATTGCTTTGCAGAGTTCCACCGACGGAACTATTGGCGGATTTGTGTGCGGAGTGCTTGCTTTGTTGTTTTTCTCTTTGAGGAACTTAGCTTCTAGACAGTGTGATGTTGACGGACTCGACGTTGTAACTGCAGGAATCTTCAACGCACTCTGGGAAGGCATCACTGGGTGGGTGATTATGGGCTTTTTGTTGGGGATGGGTTACAACCCTTTTCCTGGGGAGAGTTCTCTGCACATGTCTTACATTGGAGGGCTTATGATAGCTGGCGGAGCTTACTTTTTGAACCAAGCCATCATGACAGGCTACATAGGTCCAGCAGTTACTGTTGCTAACTTAGTAGGTGTGCTGCAGATTTGTTTAGACTTTGTGTTTGTAGGCATAGTTCCTGACCTTGTTAAAATCATAGGGTCGCTAATTGCAATATTTGGGGTGGTTTTCATTATGATGGGAGTAGACATCTTCAACTGGGTTCTGTGTAAGAAAGAAAAAATTGACAAGGAAATTTAACTATAAATCTTCTTTACCTACTTTAAATTCTATAATCTTGATTTCAGGTTGTTTTCCATGAAGTTGTTCGTAAGCTCTAGGGTCGTTGAAGTACTGTTCTGCAAAATGGGGTTTTAAGTACCAGAACTCAACTGGCAGCACGTCGCCAGATTTGGCGTACCCACAGTGAAAAGTAAACTTTTGAACCCAAACCAATTTGTCATCAGTTTTTTCTTTGCGTCTGTCTCCGTAGCGGCCTTCTTCGACCATGATTTTTTCAGAGGGAAAGTGACCCACTACCCACATTTCAGGAGCATCGTTTTCTTCAGGTTGCTCTATAACTACTCTTTCTCTTGGATTGATAGAAATGCTGTGGGTGTCTCTCAAGTTGTAAACTGGAAGTGCTGTAGCTGCCCCTATTAAGCAGACTAAAAGTATACGTGTAGCCCTCATATTATTAAAGGCTATAAAATGACAGACTTTAAAAAATTGGCGCACGACCTTGCTAACACTGCTTCGGAAACCCGTGGAAAAGCCATTCAGCAAACCAAAAAGCTTCTCCAGGACACCGAGTTTTCTTATTTCGATTACCTTAAAATAAGCAAAGCACTTTTTTACAGTGAGTTTTACTTAGGCGTGTGGATGGCAGACGGAGTTGAGTACCAAGAAGCCCTTTCAGAAGACATTGCTTCCTGGGTGGATAACGTTAAAAACAAGTGGGCTTGGCTTCAAAGCTTTTTGGAAACTATGAGAGTTAACTGGGACGGCATTGACAAGTTTAGAATCGACAAGTACATGTACCTCACACGATTAGTGCTTAGAGAAGCACTTAAACACGCCTTAGAAGACCCAACTCAGTGGAGCCAGATCCTTACTCAGTGCCTTGAAAGGTCCCAAGCTAAAGGCTTGGCAATGAGTTTCCACTTAGCAGACATTTACTTAGAAGAAATGCCTGACTGCCAAAATGAGCAAAAAATTCAACTTTGCCAGCCTTTTTTGGACCTCTTCACTGCCACTCGTTTGAACCACGTTGTAAATAGAGTCTTTGAAAAAGTTCTTTGCAAACTCAACCCCACAGAGTCCTTTGAAAAGTACCTGTTTGAAAAAGCCTCTTCAAAGTAAGCTTCACTTAGGAAAAAAATGAATGAAAACGCCAGAGAAAAACTCTATGAACTCTACTCTAAAATCAAAGGCAAAAACACACCCTTAAAAGAAGAAACCAAAGAAACAACTCCCAAGAAAAAGAAAACTCCAAAGAAACAAGAAGAAGTCCCCCCTGCACTTGAAACAGTTATGGACACTTACTACTCCAAACCCAAAAAAGTCAAAAAAACCAAAGCTGAAAAACAGTACGACAAACTAGTTGCCTCAAACAACACCTTAGAAAACACAGTTCCTCCAGTGACTCCTATGAAAAGAAAAGCCAGTCCTTCCAAGAACACACCCACTCCTCAAAAAAGAAAAGTTGTTTTCAACCTTAAAAACAACAGAACTCAGCACTTCAACAAAAAAGAAAGTGTAGCCGACATGGAAGTTCCTCAGGTTGAAAAAAGAACTACTCCTACCAAAGGCTTGCTTAAGTCAAAACCCGCCAAAAAGAGAAAAGCTCATTCTTAGTAATTTTCCTAATATTGGACAGAACTGTCTCTTAACAACACAATCACTTGGCCTTCGTCTGCAAAGGTTGCGTAGCATTTGATGTCGAAGATCCTTAGATCGTTTGGGTCGATCTCTACGTGGTTTTTGTCTTCGTCGTAAGAGATAGAATGGATGTTTCCTTGCTCGTCTTGAATTACTTTTGCAGGCTTATTAGTGGGGGATCTTAAATACCTAATGCACTTTCCACAAACGTGTTTGTGTCCAAAGAAAGCAACTGGGGTGTGGTTTTCTCCACATGTAGGACACCCTTCGGAAAATGCTTTTTTCCTCTGAGTAACCGAAGTAGGTCTTCTAGAGAGGTTTGCAGAGGTTTTTCGCCTCGGCACTACTGGGTTGAATCCTTTGCCGGCTTCTAAGGAAGAGTACTTGTGCTTAGTGACTACAAAACTTCTGTCTATAGGAGGAACTACTTCTTCTGGGGTGAGTAAGTAGAAGTTAAGAGTTCTTTTTCTTTGTAGGTTTTCTAAGTGGTGCATTTTGAATAATATGGAAGTGTATCTTTGCTTTTACTACTGCAAGTCTAAAGTTGGAGTAGCTGTTTTAAACCAGAGCACTGCAGAACTGTGTGAAATGTACTTGGGCTTTGCACACACAGACTTCTTAAAAGAAGTACTAAGGATCTACGGACCTACTCAAATAATTACTTCAACTTCTGTTTCTCAGTCAATAAAAGCTTTTTTGGAAAACTCCAACACTCAGTTCATACCCAACACCAACTTTAACTACGAAAAAGCCAAAACCCAAGTTATCAAACATTGCTTCCAGAATGACTACTTCAAAGCAAAAAGTGCAGTTAACTTTAACCAAACAGAAATGATTACTGCTTTAGGAACCATGATAGAGTGCCTAGAAAAAACCAATGGGCTTCCTGAGATAGCAAGTGTTAAGCAAGTAAGTATGGGTACACTTGTGTGCGACTCGTTAACTCTGAACTCTTTAAGTATCTTTAAGGAAAACTCCCACCCTTCTAAAATAAACAACTTAGGCCGTTCCAAAGAAGGAATATCCTTTTTTGGACTGTTTGACAACACTTGCAGTCCTCAAGGAAAAAAGATGCTCAGAGATTGGTTTCTAAGACCCTTGTGCAACTTAGAAGCTATTCGCTCCAGACAAGATGCAGTGGAGTACTTCGTACAGCACCAGTCCACTAAAGAACTTATGGCTGAGTTAAAGAACGTCAGTGACCTGCGCACTGTACTTAAGCACTTTTGCGAATTCAGAAACACAAAAAACGACTGGAGTAAACTAGTCACTACATTGGAAACCCTGTTGAACGTTTTTTCTTTTTTTAAGAGTTTTGAGGTACCTAGGATTCTAGGTGTCTTTCACAGAGTAAGTGTTTCTGAGCTTGAAGAGTTGTTTTGGAACTTAAAGACTTGCTTGGACTTAAGCGAGTCTGAGTCTGTAAGAATCAGCGAAGGAATAAGTGAGAAACTTGATTACTTGCGCAAAACTCACTCACAGTTAGACGGGTTCTTAGCAGAACTTTCGGAAAAAGAAACGCAAAAACTACCTAACCACAAGTTTTCAAAACTAAGCATAATTCACTTTTCCCAAATAGGTTACTTAGTGCAGATTAGGTACCCAAGCACCTGCAAACTAGAAAGCATAGATCTTAAACTCTTCGAAGAAGTCAACTACGACTTCCAGTTTAACACAGAGGACTCTTTGTACTTCAAAAACCCAACAACCCAAAAACTAGACTCTAAGTTTGGCGACCTTAAAAGTCTGATCAGCGACATGGAAAACGAAATTAAAAGAAACCTAGAAAACCAAGTAATAGAAGCTTACGACTCACTAGTTTATAGTTCTGACTGCTTGGCCTTACTCGACTGCATACTGTCGCTTAGTGTCAGTGCAGACAGCTACCAACTAACTAGGCCCCAAATGTCCCAAGGCTCAGAAATCAAAGTTGTGAATGCCAGACACTTACTTGTTGAGCTTTGTGTAGACCACTTAGTTCCTAACGACTGTGCTTTAGACTCAGAACACAGAGTAGCTGTTATTACAGGTCCTAACTACTCAGGGAAAAGTATTTACATGAAAACAGTAGCTAGTTTGGTTTACCTAGCTCAGGTAGGAAGCTTTGTTCCAGCTGAAGAAGCCTCTTTAGGGATTGTAGACCAAATCTTTTCAAGAGTGAACTATGCAGACAACTACTCTGAGGGTAACTTCGAAGAAGAGATTTCGCAAGTTTCAATACTTCTAAACAATGCCTCTTACAAATCACTGGTTCTAGTGGACGAATTTGGAAAAGGAACTAACTCAGTTGAAGGTATGAGCTTAATGGGCGCCTTAATAAATTACCTTAATAAAGAAACCTCTCCTCTGTCTTTGCTAACCACTCACTTTCAAGAACTAATCACCCACAACATTGTTCCAGAAACCACAACTGTTAAATTCTACACGATGGAAATGGCTTTAAGACAAGAGCCCATATTTCTGTACAAACTTATCAAAGGAAAACCAATTGGAAGCTTTGGGTTCAACTGTGCTAAGTGGGCAGGAATTGGTGAAGAAATTCTTAGAAGGGCAGAAGAAGTAAGGGAGTCTTTGAGAAACCCCCAGAACCAACTCAGACCTCTTGCCACAACCAAGCGTTCTCAGTACAACCAAGTCATGAAGTTACTTTCAAGTTTCCAAGAAAACGACGACCCTCACCTTTTTTTGCAAAAAATTTACGTTTTAATGAATTAAATCAAGTGAAGAGCCTTTGCTTTTTGGGGCTAAAAATTTTTCTTGGAAATTTGGACCTTCTCTGTATGTTCCAGTCCTGACTTCCAAAAGTAGCGCAAAGGTCCGAAGAAGGAGAAGGAGGTTCCATACTGCTTACCTTGCAGCGTCTATCTAGAAGTTTCTTTTGAGGACTGACTTCTCTAAGAACTAAGTCTTGCTTTCTAATTTTTTCTTTTAACTCTTGTTGTTCTTCTAAAAGGTGTTTGCAGACCTCACTTAAATACTGTATTTCGTTCCAATGCTTTTTGGTGTTTTTGGTGGGAAATTGGGCATCGGCAGAGCTCAAGCGTTTTGAGTGTCCCTGCCTCAAGACTGAAGTTTGTTTCCACCAAGCCTTTCTAGGGGACTCCGGGGCATACGGTGGAAAAGAATACCTACCGTTTTCTTCGTTTCCGAAAGATTTACTTTTGTTTACTTCATCGTAGTTAGGGAAAAAACCTGTTTGTTCAAGGCCAGAAGCTGTTGAAGGTGTGGAACTTGTGGAAGGAACGCGACTGGGCTTGCGCAGAGGTGGAGGCCTTTTAAGTACTCTGGTTGACGCTGGTTGCAAAGGAGCTAATCGGATGCTCTTTTTAGAGAGACTTGGGTCGCTTGCTTCGTATGGGTTCATTTTTATTGTACTAAAAACTTACACAAATTTAGCATACAACAAATTAACTTAGTTTAACTTGCTTCGCCTGAAGTAGTCAAGGGTAGTTAAGTTACTTTTGTACAAAAACCTGTGGAACTCAAAAAGCATCCCCAATGCCACTGCCACAGATAAACACAAAAACAAGGTGTAACAAACTAAGTTAGTTCCCCAAACTCCTACTTCTTTTTCTAGGCTTTTCTTGTCGAAGAAAATTCTGGGGTACAAAGGCAACATTACTAAGTCTATTAGCACACACCCTAGGAACAGCCAAGTAATAAACGAGTAAAACTCCCACTTGTTGTTTTTTCCCAAGCAGTTGTTGATCCACACACAGTGGTGGTCCATTTCTAGAACGCACTTGTTGCACACTGAGCAGTGGTGTGTGCTAAGGGGTTTTCCAAAATTGCATGTGAAGCAGTAGTTAGAAACGTCACTGGAACTACTAGGTCTGCCTGGGTCAGAAGCAGAAGACTTTAAGTAGTAGTAAACTACTAAAACACCTGCAGCTCCTACTAGGGAACTCAAAACAACTTCTAAGTAATAGTTGTTAAAAACTAAAGGCCGAATGTACAAAGCAAAAGTAAACAAAACTCCCAAGACAAGTAAGTTGCCTAAAGCCAAACACAACCTGCCTACCCACTTCCAAAGCATGGTTATAATAAGTTTATAATACGACATGGTAGAAAAGCCTCAGCACATCGGAGAGTCTATGATGTTTTCGCCTGTTTACTGGGCTGAAACCTACAAACAAGCTAACTTTGCTGTGAACAAAATAAGCCACAACACTTCTGTGTTTTCTTTAGTTCTGACAACTCTTAAAGAAGACTCTTCTGAAAAAATAGCACTAGTCACTATATTTTACTGGGGAGGCCCCGTTTACATTTTTGACGTTTTAAAAGGAGGAAAAGCCCTAGTCAACTCCCAAAGAACACTTAAGTCTTTGCTAGAAAGCCCCAACATCATGAAGATAACTTATGACTGCAAAAGTGTTGCTGGGGCCCTTAAGCAAGAATTCAACGTCGACCTGAACTATTCTGCTGACGTAAGGTTTGCTTTGGAGGTACTTGAAGGTCCATCTGAGAACTTAGACCTGTTTGAGTTTTGCTTGCGAGTAACTCAGTTTGAAATACCATTTTACGAAGACGTTACTGAAGAAAGTTCTAGCAACCAGAACTACTGGAAAGAAAGGCCTTTGCTTTACCATATGCACAGTTTTCTGTCAGGAATGGCTTCTTTAATTTTCAAGGCGTACTTCGATATTAGAGTTTACCTAACAAACGAGCAAGTCGAAGCAATCTTTAGAAAGTCCATGATGGCTGTGAAAGGCCAAGAAGAAGAACCACCTCCAATCCCTAGTGAAGCTCCTAGTCACTCGTTTGTGTTTGAGTCTTCTCTTCCAAACTTTAAATTTGACAATGTTTCACTGCAATACGTGCTAGAAAAAGCCATTAAAGAAGCTTTGTCTTAAGGTCTAACTTTTAATTGTTGTTTTAAGTGGTCTGTATTTAGTCTTCCGAGCTGAGCAAAGCGGTAGGCAGCAATTAAGGTTTCAATGACTAAGCTCCAACAAACCATAGTGCCTACATAGCGGTAAGCAAGTTGTCTGCTTTCAAAGAAACTAAACCCTCTTCCAAAGCGCTGAAAGCACGCAAAAAAAGGCATACAAACTACTCCAGCTATTGAATGTGTAAGGTAAATGTTGGTAATGTTTTGCTTGTGCAGGAAACTAGTTAGTAACTCGTTCAGAGTAAAATACGGAATACTTAAACTAAGCGCTCCGAGTGAGTACTTACTTACATGCCAAAAGGTTTCTTGTTTGTTGAAGTTGTTTATAAAAGCAGTCATTAAAGAAAAGTTACCTGATGACCAAACTACCTAGCTATTACCGCTAAGAACCACTCCTAGTGCTATTCTTGGTTCTGCAGACTCCCTGCAAAAGTGCCCTTCTCGGTTTCTTTTGACTTCTGTGAACATTTTTATTACAAACTAAGGCTGCTGTAAACTAAGCTCAATGGCTCTTTTAAGGTCTTCGTCTTCTTCTTCTTGGGTTTCTTTAATACTCATTTGAACAGCCTTTTCAAAGTCGTCTTCTTGAGTCCTACTTAAAGTCTCTTTAGAAAACACCATTTGATGAGGTGCTAGGTTAGGGAACAACACACTTGAAAAAGCAGGCAAGTTTCCTTTTAAAACGAAAATAGTGTAGCTTTCCATCTGCAAGTTTTCTAAAAAAGCTGCTAAGTAAAACTCAGAAATAGGCTTAGGTCCAAGTGGGTCGTTTAAGGAGTTCAAGTTGAACCAACTGCCTTGGACCTTCCTAAGAGTAAGCCAGTGGTCTTGGTGATTGCAAATAAAACACTCTTCTTGCGTAGGATCAGAGTTGCTTAAAGAGTAGTAAGACATCTCAATAGACTGGTTCTGCAAAGCTTTAGAAATTACCTGTACAGAGTAGAATCCCGTGGCGCCTACATTTTCACTGGAAAAAGAAGTTCCGTATAAGTTCTGTTCTTCTCGGTCTATTTCTTGAGCAATGCTTGCTAAGGAAATAGGGTCGTAGTAAGGGCCTTGGAGCGCAGTGTTCAATGCGTGCACTGCACAGAGTTCATCCGATTCTTGAGCTTCCCAGTAGACTGATTCCATTTATATTAAGAGCTATAAAGATAGAATTATAGCTTTGGTAAACTGCGAAAGTGTAGAGTTGCCTCCTAAGTCATGAGTCAGCATCTGTCCTCTTTCCAAGGTTGAAAAAAGTGCCTTTTGGACCTTTTGGGAGTGCTCGTAAAGGTTTAGGTATTCCAACATCAAAACTCCACTTAGGATCATTCCTGTGGGGTTTACAAGGTTCTTGTGAGCAATGTTGGAGGCGCACCCATGACTGGTTTCGAACAAAGCTACTTCTTTTCCGTAGTTTGCAACTGGGCAAAGCTGGACTCCTCCTACCATTCCAGCACAGATGCTTCCAAACAAGTTTCCGTGGAGGTTGTTTGAAATCACGCAGTCGAAGTTCTGGGGCTCTTTAAGAACCCTGCCTGAAGCAGTGTGGAGGTTGCTTTCGTGGTATTCCAAATCTGGAAAGTGCTCGGCTACTTCTCTGCAGCCTTTAAAGAATAAACTGTTTTGGTCATGTACTTTGTGCAGAGCAGTTATGGTTTTCCGGGATTGTTTTTTAGCATACTCAAAAGCAAATTGGGCAATTTGCTTGGTTTGGGCAAAAGAAGTGGGTTTAGACACTTCTAAAACTGAGGGCATTGTTTCTATTTGGGTTGGCGAATAGCACCCTTCAAAGTTGTCAGTAAAGCACAAAACATCCGTCTTAGGGAACCTGTTTGAAATTCCAGAGATCGACTTGCAGACTTGCAGCTTAGCATAAAGCCCTAAGTTCTTCCTAATTTGGACTAAAGCTAGGGTTTCTCCTAAAGCAGGAGGGTTGTACACAGGACCCTTGATGCCTACTTTGTTGTTTTTAAGAGAAAACAGACCATGGGAGTCAATAGCTGTAGAAGGATGCTTAGCATCCATGCAGGTGATTTCTGAGGGTTCCCAGGTAATGGGGACTTGGGCTGCATCAAACACCTTTACCATGCTGTCTACAACTTCTGGCCCTACTCCGTTTCCTTCGAACAATGACACTTTAGCCGATGCTATTTTCCTATGCAAGGTCCTTTGCATTTATAATGGAAAGAAAAGTAAAGAGACTAGCAAAAACAGCTGCAAGGGGCTTAGCAGTTCTGGGGCTAGGAGCTTTGGGGTACCTAGGGACAACTAACTACTTGTGCTACTTAAACAAGCAAGAATTTGAAGCTGCCGCTGAGGATATGCGAGATGTTTCTAGACCTGGAAACAAGTCTTACGGACTAAACTACGGATTCAAAACCGACAGCGCAGTAAAAGTTAGTTAGATAGAAGAGATGGTTGACTCAGGAGACTTGTTGTTTTTGCAGCACGTTTGCCACAAAAGCTTTTCTCCTTCGCAAATGCGCAGATGCTACACACACCAGTTTTACAAAAAGGCTTTAAAAGAACTAGGCTACCAAAGAAGGTACAGACTAAGTGAGTGGGACTCAGTAGGTCTTATAGTTAGAAACAAAGAAGGAGCAAGGGTGCTGTTCGAGTACTACGGAGAAACTTTTGATATGGACTACGACGAGTTCTTGAGACTGCCTTTCCTCAAAGACATTTGTTTAAGGAGGCTTAAAACCACCAACCCTTCAATTGGCTACGTGAGTGAAAGTTTCAGAAACGAAGTTAAAGACGTTGTTAAAACAGTAGAGGAGTCTTGGCCCAAGTCAAGTATGCCTGTGTTCAGGGACGGAGTAGACATTGTGTTGAACTACTGGGTGAGGTCTGGAATCGGGGACTCCGAAAAGATGAAAGATTCACTCAAGCAAACTGTAGAAGACGTTAACAAGGCCGAGCCTGCAATGCTGGCTAAAGGAATAGCTAAGTACTCGCAACCTATAATCATCAGGACTGAGCACTCGCGCCAAGAAACTAAGAACTATTAAGAATTTAAAATGTCAGACTTCTTGCCTTTAAGCTTTGAAACTTTGAATGTAGGCAAAAGAGTTAAAAGGTCCAAAAAAAAGATTGCTTGGAAGTTTAGAATAGGCCAGAAACTCCACTGTGTTGAGTTGTACATCAGTAGAGTTTCTGGAAAAATCAGAATATACCTTGATGGAGACATTCACAGTACTTACAACAAAGACAGCCAGTGCTTCTACAGTTTGAACATAGACAGCCGAAACATAATAGTTTCCAGGAAAAAGAGTTTTGAGTTTGACTTAAGGTTAGGCCGTGTTAGCTTTTCAAAATCTTTAGAAGATTTTAAAAGGAACCCATTTTACTCTTACAGTGGGTGTTTAACTGAAAGGAACTACCAAGACTCAGAAGTTTACATGATTGTAAATAACCATTAAATACTAAAAAGGTTGCGAGGACTGGATGCCCATGGCTTCTTGAAGTGCTTTGCGAATAGCCTTGAAAGAAGGTCTTTGCTTTCTGTCAAGGTTACAACAACTCTGGATCAACTCCTTTACAGGTTGGAAAAAGGACTGTGGCATTTCAAAGGGGTACCTCAGAACTAGTCTTCTTTGCACTGCCGTCAACTCAAGACCACTCCAAGGTTCGAGCCCTGTAAACAACTGGAAAAGAACACAGCCAAATGCCCAAATATCTGACTCTATAGTGCAGATGGGCTCTTCTTCGTAGAGTTCTGGAGCCATGTACCTCACTGTGCCTGCACAAACTTGGGTAGACTCTAGTTTGAATGACTGAGCGCACTGCTGGATAGTTCTTGAGAGTCCCAAGTCTCCTATTTTCACCTGCAAAAAGGAGTCCAGAAGTATGTTTTGGGGCTTTAAGTCCCTGTGAACTATTGGAGGGTTCTTGCTGTGAATAAAAGCCATTCCTTCAGCAATTTGGGAAGCTATTCTGAGCTTGTCTTCTTCTGTGAGCAAACCTGAATTAATGGAGTCTGCAAGGTTGCCTCCTTTGGCTAGTTCAGTTACTATGCACAGAGGTCCTTCAATGCACACACCAATCAAAAGCAGAAACCTGTGGTGTCTAATCTTCACGAGGCACTGAATTTCTTTAATGAACTCCCTAACTACTCTTTCGCTAACTCTGTTTTCAGTAAGGATCTTTACAGCAACTTCGCCTGACCTGTAATATCCCCTGTAAACGTGTCCGTAACCTCCTCTGCCAAGTTGTTCTCTTAAGTAGAGTTCTTCAAGTTTTATTATTTCGACTCCAAAGTCAGTTAAGTTTTCTACTTCCATTGAAGGATACTTAAAGAAAACACTAGAAAGTGCTTTTCTTAGGCTAGGACTTGGGGAGTGTTTCACAGTTTCAGAACTATTTTTCAACTGGATTTTTTCTCCGTCACTTTCAGAGTTAACTTCTTTAATGATATCGCTAGACTCAATAAAAGCTAAGGAATCCTCCGGAGCATTTTGGTCGAAGATCTGACTTCTTACTTTGTGCCTTAGTTCGTCCCTAAGCATTTCCAGAATACTTTGGTCTTTTGACTTCACAGCATAATCAAAACAGGTGTTGAAATTGCTGTCAAGTACATCTAGTTTGGCTCCCATCTGCAAAAACAATCTGACGCATTCTGGGGACCCGTTATACACGGCCTGATGTAAAGGAGTCCACCCATAGTTGTCCTGGTCGTCTATTCCAGCTCCCTGCAAAACCAAGTACTCAATTACTTCAGGTGTACTTGCTAAGTGCAAAGCTGTTTGCCCGTGAAGGTTTTTGTGAATTGTGTGTTGTAACTCTTCAATGCAGAACTGCACTATTTCTAAACTTCCTTCTGCTGCAGCTAAGTTAAGGCAACTATTTCCATCATTGTCATACCCTTCAAAGCCAATTTTGTGGCCCACCAAACGAAAAGTCTCTAAAGACCTACTGTGCACAGCACTTAAAACAGCATTTCGCCCGTAAGAGTCTTGAGTTGGGGCTTTTGAAAGGTCAAGGTTTGAAACAAGCAGCTGCAAACAATTGGAGGATCCCAAATGACTAGCTAAAACCAAAGGAGTCACTTGTGAATTGCCAATCTAATTATAACTTACTAATTCCAATTGGAGTTGCTGATCAACTTCGTGCAGCATAGTTTCGAGTTTTCTGTAGTCGTCTTGCTTGATTGCTTTTCTCAGGAATTTTTTGAGATCGCATTCCATGGTTTGCATAATGAATTAACAACAAATCCCCATTTTAAAGTTACTGCAAGAATTATGTGACTGTTAATAAAATTTAAATGAGTGTACCTGTGAGATCAGTATCGCTTTCGAGACAACCTACTCCAAAGCGAGGATCAAGAGTGGGCTCTTGTGAACTCTCCGACTTTATGAAGGATATTCAAACTCAACAAAACTCTGTTAAAAACCTAGAAAGAAGAATTGCTTTGTTTGAAACTAAACAGTCATCTCTAAAGTCACCCAAAAAGACCAAACCTACTTGCACTCCTCAAAGCTTCAAATCCCACTTTGCAGACAAACCCTCTCCAGTTAAGCGGCCTGTAAAGCCTGTCCAGGTTCTTCAGGAAACCAAAGACTGCAAACTGGACTTGAATAACGTTAGTCGGGGAGAAGTAACTTGGCTTTCACAAGAAGAACAAGTAGGCTACATGAGACTTATTACAGAAAGGCGGTACAACACTCCACCTACTTCAAGAAAAACACCCTGCATGAAGAGCTTCACTCCTTCAAGATTCAACAAAAGCACTGGCGACTACCAAAGAAGCATTTCTGAACTAAGGTCTTCTTTGCAACAAAGAAGAGAGTTCATCTACTTCAACAAAGAAAACTTGCCTGGACGCAAGCAGCTAGAAGAGTCTTATTTAAGTTTATTAAAGTCAGTGCAAGACCTGACTAAAAAGGTAGAAGAAACTAGGTATGAAAATGTTATACTTGAAGCAGAGATCAATGAATTAAGAAGCTAAGCTGTATTAAGTATTCTGCATTTATTAATAAAAAGGAACATAACTACAAGAACAAACCTAAAGTGGAGTAGTCAGAAAGTGTATAATAAAGATTATAAAGAATGACAATCCACATTACCTCAGATGAAATAAACCAGCTAATTTATTACTACCTTGAGGAAAGAGGACTACGACACACAGCATTCTCGCTCCTTAACGAAACCAAACTGGAACCTGCAGATGTACAACCAGGGGCACTTGTGAAGCATCTAGAGAAAGCTATGGAAATGCAAGAGCTAGAACTCCATGTAAATGAACACCAAGCTTTGAAGAAGGGACTCCCTAAATGCCAAGGTGCTTTTTCCTTACTTGGTGCTCACGACTGCGCTTACACAAGGGCTCCTGCTCAAGTGCCTGACCTCTCCAACGGTGCTGTGAATGCCCCTCAAGATTTTGTGGTTCTTAGTGGGCACACTGCACCTGTCACTGTGGTGGCTGTAGGTGCTGGCAAGTTGTTCTCTGGGTAATTTTAATACAGAGCACAAGATGGAACAGTAAGGGTTTGGGAACTCGGCCCTTTGCCTTCAGAAGTCCATTTGTTAACTATACTTCCACATATCTCTCCTGACTACTCTACCTTCAGCATAACTGCTTTGGCTCCAAATGAGTTTGGAGCTTTAGTTTCTGTAGCAGAGGATGGTTTGGCGCGTCTTTGGTCCCGAGAAGGCCAACTGCAAAGTGCTCTGAATCACCCTTCGCCCATATTTGCAGTGGAGTGGAATCCTTCGGGAACCCTTTTTTTAACCCTTTCTAGGTGTCTAGCCTCAGTTTGGGACTCCTGGGGGGAGTGTGTGAGGAGTTACGTAGGAACAGAACTTAGTAACTGGGGCTGGAGGGGAGAATGGGAGTTAGTCATTGCCGGACAACAAGGAGTGGCAACTTGGGACTTGAACCAGGGCGAAGTTAAGGTAATTTTGCAGGAGCCCGTAGACAACTTGGCAGTTTCTGGAAGCTTGATTGCAGCAGTGCAGAAAGGATGCGTAAAGGTGATTAGCGGGGAGAGTTTGTGGAGTTTTTCTTCTGAATGCAGTTGTTTGAGTTGGCATTTGCATACTTTAGTGGTAGGAACCCCTTCTGGGAATCTGAGTTTGTGGAATGTTGAAACTAGAGAAGAAGTGAAAGAATTTGAAGCACACAAAGGCACAGTAACTAAGTTGAAGGAGCGAGGGGACGGGGAATTGTTTGTCTCAGTAGGCGAAGACTCGGTGATTAACGTGTGGAGCTGGAGCAAGTTTGCCAAAGTGCGGTCTCTTTCTACCAAGCACCCGCTTGCTGATATGTAATTTCTAGATAGAGAATGGAGTTCAGACGCAAGTCTCCTTATTCTAGCCTACTCTCAACAACTCGCCATCTATTCTTTATGATCTAATAATAACACATGTTAGGTAAGGTAGCTAAGATTGCTTCCAAGAACGCGGCTTTCGAAGGACTAAAGGTGCCAGGCGTAACCATCGTGAGAACCAGAGACCAGGCCAAGTATGCTCTTGAAAAGCTTTACAAACACACAGACCGAATCCATGCTTGGGATACTGAAACTATAGGTTTGGACGCCAAAACGGAATCCCCAGTTGGAACGGGTTACGTTATTTGCGCTTCTGCTTTTATAGGTCCTGAGGTAAATTTCGGCACAGGAGCCAAGTTGTTCATTGACAACTTTGCAGACGCAAGTGGAGTTCTGGAGGAGTTCAAACCTTACTTTGAGGAAGCTGGAATTTTTAAGTGTTGGCATAACTATGGATTTGACAGACACGTACTTTATAATCATGGAATAGACGTAAAGGGTTTCGGAGGAGACACTATGCACATGGCAAGACTAGCCAATCCTTCAAGGGGCTCTAACCAGTACAGTTTGTCTAAGTGCACTAGCAATTACTCTTCACAAATTTCTGTAATACAGAAAAAACTTATAGCTGAACTGAGTACTTTCTACCAAAACAACTCTGAAGTTCTGCAAAACCTTAAGGACTACACCAAGTACTCCAAAACTAGGGTTAAAAAGTCCATGGAAGAACTTTTCTCCTACAGGAAAACTTTGAAAAGTGGAGCCCTGAGCAAACTCACTATGATGCCAGAGGTTGAGCAACTTCACACTGACACTAAGTTTGTGCAGAACTGGGTAGAGTACGCTGCTTTGGACGCAGAGTTAACTTTTTACTTGCGAGAAGCACTAACAACTGAACTTTGCTCACTAGAAGTAAAGAGTGAAGACATGACTAACTTGCACGAGTTTTACCTGAAGTACTGGTTGCCTTTAGGAGAGACTCTTACAGACATGGAACGAAGAGGTATGAAACTCGACTTAGCTTACCTAGAAAAAATACAAGCACAAGCAGTCAACGACAAAAACAAGTTCAAGCAAGAATTTATGGAGTGGGTAACTAAACTGAACCCTAAGTTTGTAAGCTTCAACCCTTCTTCTACTCAACAAATGCAGCAACTACTCTACGCTCCTTTCACTAGAGAAAAAAAAGACTCAAGTTCTTCCGATGAAGAAGACTCCAACCCTAACTACGTTAGGAACCAAAAAGAGTTTCCTAAGCTTAAAGTTTTTGAAATAGAGAACCCAGTTAAAGAGGAAGGTGCTAGAAGAACCATAAAGCTAGAAATTGAAGGCTTTGGAATTCCAGTGTACCAAAGAACAGTTTCAGGACTGCCTTCTGTAGACAGCAAAGCTTTAAAAGAACTCGCAGGGAATCCAGAAACCCAAAACTACGGAAAAGCTTACGACTACTTTGCTTCCAAAAACCAAGAAGAAAAAGGCATTGAAATCTGCCATGCCTTAAAAGCACTTTTGAACTACAAGTCTATAGAAACTTTGTTGGCCAACTTTATAATTCCTCTTCAAAACAAAGTTGATCAAAACCACCGCCTACATTACTCACTTAACTTAAACACTGAAACTGGACGTTTAAGTGCTAAGAAGCCCAACGCACAAAACCAACCTGCCCTTGACAAAGACAAATATGGAATAAGAAAAGCTTTTAAAGCAGAACAAGGAAAAAAACTAATAGTGGCTGATTACGGACAACTAGAACTTAGAGTGCTTGCCCACATGACTAACTGCAAAAGTATGATTCAAGCATTTGAGTCTGGAGGCGACTTTCATTCAAGAACTGCCATTAGTATGTACCCTGAAATCAAACAAGCAGTTGAAGAACAAAAAGTTCTTTTAGAGTGGGACTCAGCAAACGGCGAACCACCTGCACCTCTTCTAAAAAATGCTTACGCTGCACAGCGCAAAACCGCTAAAACTATGAACTTTTCGTTGGCTTATGGAAAAACTGCACATGGATTTGCCAAAGACTGGAACTGCACTTTAGAAGAAGCTGCAGAAGCCCTTAAAAGGTGGTATGCTGAACGCAAAGAAGTTGAAGAGTGGCAGCAGCAAGTGAAGGACTTAGCTGTTTCTAAGGGCTACACACGGACCTTACTTGGAAGGTACAGAAGACTCACAGACCTTGTACGCAGCAAAGAACCTTCCAAGCGCAAGCACGGGTTAAGGGCAGCAATTAACACACCTATCCAAGGAGGAGCTGCAGACATAGTTAACTCAGCAATGGTCAGAATAAACTACTCAGAAGAACTCAAAGAACTAGGCTGGAAACTTCTGTTGCAAATCCATGACGAAGTTATACTTGAAGGTCCTCAAGAAAGTAGTGAGCAAGCTTTGGAAATTGTCAAAAACATTATGGAAAACCCCTTAGACAACCCTCTCCGGATCAGTCTTGAAGCCGACGCCAAGATAGCTGACAACTGGTACGAAGCTAAGTAACAAGCTATTTATCTACTACAGTAGGCCTATTTTTAAAAATGATGTTTTGGTTCCCATCGAAAAAGTAACCCTGGAACAAGTTGGAGTAAGAAGCTTCCGAGATTCCAGCTAGTGCAGCTTCGTCTTTCCATTCGTTCCTTACGTGTCTTGAATCAAAGTTGTCTCCGTTCAAGGGTGAAAATGGAGTTTCTAGTTTTTTTTCCAAAAGTCTGCTCCAAGGAAAGTCCCTGAGCCACACATGCTCTTTGACTTCTTTGGGACCGTTAACTCCTAGTCTGTTGTTGGGTTTTCTTTGGATTAGTTTGTTTATAAAGTCCACTGCTTCAGGGGACCAGCCTCCTGGAATCTCTGTTCGGGAAAGCTGAACTTGTCTTGCCAAAATAGAGTCCCTGATTTCTTTTCGGGTTCTTCCAGTATAAGGTCTTCTCCCCATCATAAGTTCGTACGCAATAACTCCTACTGCAAAGTAATCTACAGCAAAACCATGATTGTTTCTGCACAGAACTTCAGGTGCCATGTACCCTGGTGTTCCTGAAGTTTCATGTGCGTTTTCAGGCTGCCAAATGCGAGCAATTCCAAAATCGGTGATATGAAGGTAGCCGCGGTTGTCAAGCACTAAGTTTTCAGGCTTGATGTCTCTATGGATTATGTTGTTGGTATGCAAGTAGTCCAGCGATGATATCAAGCAAGCTATTAAAAACTTACACTGGGCTTCCGTGAAAGTTTTTTTTCTTGAAATATGGTAACGGAGGTCTCCGCCTGATTTAAGATCCATAGCTAAGTACAAGTTATGCTTATCTTGCAAAGCATAGTGCATATTCACTATCAGTGGGTGCCTTACCATAGCTAGGATTCTTCTTTCATTCATCACAGAGTTGACTGACCTTTTTGAAACAATCCTAGCCTTAGACATTTCTTTCATTGCTAATTGCTGTCTTAGTTTTCTGTGGGTAACTTTCCAAACTTTGCCGAACCCTCCTTTTCCAATAGGGTAGAGATAAGTGAATTGCTGTTTAGTCAAAGTAGTGGAAGCGTCGTTTTCATCCACTTTTAGAATACAATTTCCCATTTATATTAAAACGAACTAATCTTTGGGTTCATCTATACCTCCTTCCCCTATTGAAAAGGTAGCTTCTGTTTCAGGCAAGCAGGGAGAGTCGTAGATTTTGCATATTCGGTTATCTCCTCTGCCTTTTCTAAGGTAAAGTCTAGTAGTGCTTGCATGCGCAAGTATGTGCCCTCCTACTGGCTTCTTGGGGTCTGGAACGAAACTCACTCCTCCACTTGGATCTGCCTGCACTTGGTTGGTCAAAAACACAGCAATGTTAAACTGCTCAGCTATTTTCAACAAACGGCTAAGCATCCTTCCTAGCACCTGCTGCCTTTCACTGAGCTCTCCTCTTCCTGAGTAGTCTACTCGGAACAAAGCCATGATTGAGTCCACTACTATAAGTGCAAAGGGCTCCTCAGTCATTTTAGCGGCTATTAAAGTGAGCAGTTGGAACTGGTGTTCTACTGTGTAAGCCCTTGCGTAGAGTACATTTTCTAAAACCTGTGAAGGATCCACTCCAAACCTCACTGCTATTTGGGCTAGACGCTCTGGCCTAAAAGACCCCTCTGTGTCTATGTAAGCTACTTTGCCCATTCCGCCTCCCATGGACCTAGGCAGCTGTGCTGTTACGCAAAAAGTAAGCGCTAACTGGGTTTTTCCTGAACGGAACTCCCCAAAAGCTTCAGTTATGGACATGGACTCTATGCCCCCGCCTAAAAGCTGATCCAGACTTGAACTGCCAGTGCTGAGCTTAAAGATCATTTCTCTTTTAAAGCGCAGTTCTACTCCGGATATAAAGTTAGCTGATTCTATTTTAGCAGCAGCTTCTAGGATTTTATCTACTTTGCCTTCTGAAAGTCCTTTGATGCCTATAAGGTCCTTTCTAGAAGTCATGAGGACTCCAAGCACTGTGCAGAGTCCTGCTGACTTAAGTTTGTTAATGTCAGCTGCGTTGATTCCCATAGCCTGGAGCTTATCAACTTCGTTAAAAGGCAAAGCGATATCCTGGGCTTCTTGGTCTGTTTGCATTTTGAGTATTAATTATGGATACGGCATTATTCATACAATTAGGTCTTTTAGCATAATGAAATCATCTTTACTAGAGAATAATTATAATAATGAGTGTTGGAACTGACTCTCCGGAAAACCCAAACAGAAGTGTGGAAAACAGCCCAGAGTCCCAAATTTGCTCTCAAAAACAGTTATGGGAGTTTTGGGAAGGAAACAACCGGTTTCTGTGCAAAGGAAAATTCATGACAGGGCCTAAAAAAGACAACTACCACTTGATCTTTACGGTTATTGTTGCTGTTTTACTTCCCAGTGTGTACCTTTTAGCAATATCCAAGTACATCTGGAACCACGTAAGCCCTTGGATTCTGATTTTTACTGTTTACTTCCATTTGGTATCTATAGTGTTGTTCCTACTTACAACTCTAACTGAACCTGGAATTATTCCTAGGAAAAAGCTTTTGATTGCTTTGGGAAACTTTACTGAGGAGTTCTCTGGGACGCTTATGTTTGAAGAAAACAACAGAAACTCTAAGTTTTGCACTACCTGCGAAATCTACAGGCCTCCTCTTGCCCACCATTGCTACTCCTGTGATAACTGCGTAGAGGACTTTGACCACCACTGTCCTTATGTAAACAACTGCATTGGCAAGCGCAACTACCTTTTTTTCATAGGCATGGTGGTGCACTTTGTGTTTTTGGGAGTTATGCAGTTAGTTGGTATTGGGTTTTATTTTTTCTACGATCCAGGAGTAGATGCTTCTGATGAGTCTGTTATTCGCCAAAAATCAGTAGTCATAACAATTGTTGTGGTAATTGCCACAGTGTGCTTAATTACTACTTTACTTTTGAGCTTTTTGTGCTTATTTCATTTTTCACTAATCTTTTCTGGAAGAACTACTAAGCAAGTGGTTAAGAAGGACAAAGAAAAGGTCAAGAAAAGCTGCTGGAAAAGAAGCTACAGTAGGTTTGACCCCTCTTTGGTTTTGTCCGACCAGCAGTTGCTTGTTCTACAGTCTCCTCAAGTTGAAGTTAACCTTGACACTGAAAACTGTTCTGAAAATTAACAAAATTTAATTATTAGCTTTTGTAAAAGGAAGACTAGTTGCACATGCATCAAGAGACTTCCTAATGAATTTAGGCTGTTTAGCAACTAACTTCTGTGGAGTTCCAGGTCTTTGTTCAGAAGGAGTGCGGGGTCTCAAAACTTTCTGGTTAATTTTTTTAGCAGATAAAAGCCGTTGTGACTGGCCGTTATCACCAAACACCATTTTGTGCTTGTCGATGTCAGAAAAGCATTTAGCGACTTCGCTGAGTCTTTTGTGTTTATTGTACCTAATTCTTTTTTCGTACTCTAAAAGAAATTGCTGTTGGGGTCCTAAAATACTTCCAGGACGGCATATCCGAGCCCAGGCTATAAAGTCCTCTGCTGGGAAGTGGTAGTTCTTAATGGCAAAGCACCCAATGAGTGTGCCTGTTCTTCCCAGTCCAGCTTTGCAGTGGACTGCTACGGCCCCTGCTTCGTTGGCTATTATTTTAAGGAACCTAGCTACAACTTCGTCGCTGGGACAACTTCCGTCAATGAAAAACAGGTCGTGGTGTTTGATTCCGTGTTTAGTAAACCGAGTTTCTTCGTAGGTTTGTTCGTTGAGTCTAATGACAGCAGTGACTCCCATGTACCTGAACTTGGAAATGTAATCTTCAGGCATGTACTCACCGTCTATCTTAACTGAAGAAGGACAACTGAAAGCAAGTAACTTTCCTGGAATTATCCAGTTCATGTCTCCGTACTCGAGTTTTTCGTTGTGTTCGTACTCAACGTAATTAAAACTTCTGTAATCAAACCATCCAAGCTGTATAGCTCTTTCTAACCCTTTAAGGCAGTGCAGTATTGTACAGTCGTAAAAACAAGGACCTGCACTTGCATCCCTAAAGGCAACAAATTCTTGTTTGGAAAAAGGCTCCCAAGCTTCACTAGCTGTTTTGCCAAGCACAATTACTTGGAAGGCTCCCATGAGGTAAGCTGCGTTTGCACACTTAGCGTAGTTTGTGGAAGTGTAGTGGTATATAGAGTAGTCCGAGTAGCGGGGATCCTGTAAAAGTCGTTCTAGTTGCTTGACAAACCTGTAAGTCGTAGCTAGATTCAAAGGACCAAAATCT
The DNA here is from genome assembly GCA_022984795.1 of Fabrea salina. Lineage (NCBI taxonomy): Eukaryota > Ciliophora > Heterotrichea > Heterotrichida > Fabreidae > Fabrea > Fabrea salina. The sequence continues at coordinate 13,409 of JALIHJ010000061.1, read as the reverse complement.
TGATCGTAGGCTTCGTAATTCAGCTCCTAAGTAACCCTTACGTTGTCTATGCAGATGAAGGAAGAACAAGGCTTGTTGCGTGGGGGAGTCTTTCCTGTGACCCAATATAGCCTCTTTGGTATAATTTCAACACTATTCATTAACAGTTAAATTACAAATGGAATCGTTAAACTCTCTAAAATCTTAGGTCAGCTAAATACTTATAAATGGTGAGAAAACTTGAACTTTGCTTTGTAAGCTTGGTGATCATGCTTTCAGGTGTAAGAGCAGACACTGACGGGCCTTGGCAGCTCGAAAAGTGGAGCGGTTACTCAGGAGAGATAGTTCTGAACGAATTATCAGGGTCTTCTATGTTCTATTGGCTGTTCGAGTGCTTGAACGGCAACATAACCACTGACTCAAGGCCCCTAATCATTTGGCTCCAAGGAGGGCCAGGGTGTTCTGGAGAGACGGGGATGCTTTTCGAAAACATAGGTCCCTTTTACATCAATGAAAACATGATGCCTGTCGCAAACAACTACACCTGGACAGAAAAGTTCCATGTAATGACTATTGACTATCCGTACGGGTCAGGATACTCCTTTGCTGGATCTTTTTCTGACTACAGAAATACTACTCAGGGCTCCAGCGACTACCTTTACTACTTTTTGCAAAAACTCGCCAAGAAGTACCCTAGTTGGGCTGCTAGGGACTGGTTCATATTTGGAGAAAGTTATGCTGGCCACTGGATTCCTGGAATTGCGCATAAGGTCTTAATGGAAAACCAAGCTTCCAACGTAACTGGAAGGGTAAAGCTTCCTTTGAAAGGAGTGGCTTTAGGAGACCCACTTGTAAACGCCTATGTGCAGAGTCAGTACTACGCTGAGTATGCCTTCAATACAGGACTGATCAACTCAGACGAAAAAGGCATAATTGAAGAAATCCAAACTCAGGTGATCTCATTACTCAACGCAGGAAGGTTGGCTGAAGCAGAACCAGTTATGGAAAGAACCTTTAACTTGATCAGTGAGTACGCAGGAGGAATCAATGTGCTGAACATGAGAGTTTACAAAAAGAACTATGACCTGGGCAAGTTCCCGGAATGGCTTAACCTAGAGTCCACCAAAGAAATGCTGCACGTTCCCAAAAATGTAAACTGGGTTGAATGCAACCAGGATGTTTACAAAGCCTTTTACGCAGACATAATGACTTCAATGTCTCCACTGTTTCCCTACATTCTCGACAACATTAAAGTGATGTTTTACAATGGACAAGACGACCTTATTGTTAACTCTGTAGGGACTAGGGAAACCATTGCTGACATTGACTGGAAGCATACTGAACACTTTTTAAACAGTGTAAGGAAGGTTTGGAAGTTTGACAACGAAATTGCAGGTTATACTATGGACTACAACAACCTGAGATTTGTCTTAGTGCTTAAGTCAGGGCATATGGTGCCTCACGACCAGCCTGTGCACGCCAGGGATATGGTTACTCGGTTTATTGAGAACCGGCCTTGGGATTAAGTATAATAAAAATGAGCAGAAAGATCTATAGAATTTTGGGGATTGCTTTAAGTTTGTGCTCTGTGTTCGGTTGTGCCTTCTGGGGTTTTTGTTACTTCAGATTTCTGCACCCTTTTTTATCTAGGGATTGGGAAAAGGCCGAATGTCAAGTACTAGGGGTCCGAGAAACAGTGTTTAGCACTAGAGTGGAGCATAAATACCTGGAATACAAACTTGGCTTAAGAGTAAAGGGCAGTTATGTAACTGGTTATTCTTGTGAGTCTTCGCACTTTGACGATAACTACAGCGAAAGCTCTGCTAACAAGGTGTACCCTTACGAGTACGATTCTTACGAAAACTGGAACTTTGACCAGTTTGAAGAAAGCCACCTGATACTGCCTAGATGGCTGTGCGGCCCTTACAAAAACAACTTAAGAGTTAAGCAGTCTGTAAAGTGCAGGTGGTGGATAAACAATGAAGACAAAGGAGTCTTAGAAGTAACTGAGTATCCAAAACCCTATGTTGAGGTTTTGCTTAAGGACCATCCTGTAGTTCCTGAAGAGGACTATTACTTTATTATGATATTTGGGTTAGGTTTTTTAACTGTTTTGCCGCTCTTTTTGGTAGTATTTGTACTGATTCCTTTGAAGCATGCCCAGAAGATCAAAACCTTTTGCTTAGTAAACATTATAAACAAAAGAAAGCACACCAAAAGGGTTCTTAAGGAGTTCAGTGTGCCTAGTTCCCAAAAACTAGCTGTGTTTTTGTACGTTTACGATAATTTAAAAACCACTAAAATGAGGTTCAGTTGCCAATTGCTTCGGAAAATAGCTAAATATTATGAGCACTAATAATTTAATGGAAGTGAAGGTAGCCAGTTTCAACATACTCAATACAAGTTGCAGGTACGAAGAAAGAAAGCATATTCTTCAAGAAGCAATTAGTTCATTGAAGGCCGACTTAATAGGACTCCAAGAAGTGAACTTTTCAGGAAACTCAGAAGTTCTAAGTTTAGAAAGCTATGAACTGAAAATAAGCTTTCTTCCTGATCCTAAACTCAAGGACACAGAACCTAACTTCAGAATTGATGGAAATGCTGTTTTGTTGGAAAAGAACTTTAGAGTCATAGAAGAAGATACTTTAGTTTACAATTCTAAGTTAAGAATTGCCCATAAGCTTTTACTAGAAAAGCAAGGAAATGAGTTTTGGTTCATAAATACGCACTTAGACAACTTAAACGAATCCACTAGAGTAGAGCAAGTCCAGCAACTAGTAGAGTGGCTTAGACCTTGTATGGAGAAGTGTGTGATTGTTACAGGCGACTTTAACTTTATACCTGGGTCTCCAGCCTACAGCCTCATGTCTGAGTACTTTAATTCAGCTTTAAAAGAATCTCAGGGAGTAGAGCCCGCACTTACCTGTCCGAGCGGACTGTTTGGAACTCACGCAGACCTAGATAAGCACGGGTGTTTTGACTACATTTGGGTTAAAAACTGCAAAGTTACAAACGGAGAAGTTCTTTACAGCATTGGGTCAGGAGACTTATGCGCAAGTGACCATTTCCCTATTTTTACAAAAGTACTAATAAGTTAATACAAGAAAGTAATTAGAGGGGTTTATAATTACCGGGAAAAATGTCATCTAGAAGATCACGTTCCAGTTGCTGCACTGTAACTGACTTAGACTCAACAGAGTCCAAAACTAACCAAGAAAGAAAAGAAAACGCAGATACTACTGATGAATCTTACGAAGTTGTTGAAGAAGCAGACTGTGTTTCGTGTAAAGAAAAACTAGAATACATAAAAGAATTAAAAGAAGCTTTGCGTGAAACACTAGAAGAAAATCAAGCTTTGAAAAGTCGGTTGATGGAATTGGAAGCTTGGATCAATGAAAAAGGAGACGAGCTCGACAAATGCGACTCTATCATTGAGGACCTTGAAAACCAACTTAAAGAAGCCAGTTTAAAAGGATAAACCTGTTATCTTATAAGATTAGAGTAATAAGCGTTCATAACTAAAGCCTGGTAGCCGCCTATTGCTTCAATGTAGTCTGCTGGCATTGCTGATTGCCACATAGTTGAGAAGCCTTGTCTTTGTTTGTGCCTAGGGTTCAGTTCACACTTCACGTAGAGTCTTTTCTTCCTGCGCACTATCTTGCAAGCTTCACACCTTTTCTTCAAAGCACTTACTATTTTCATTTATGAGAGACTTAGTGACTGCCAGTTTGGTAGTTCTGGTTGCAAGTTTGTATTTTTGTGAGTACTTTGAGCACAAAACATTTAGACGTTTAACAAAGATTTACAAACCTAAAGCCTCTGAAGAAGCAGTAAGTATTGTTGAAGAGTTTTTTGATCCTTTCGTGAAACTTAGTTACTTTAACTCAAGCATGGACTTTCAAAAGCATTCTCATAAGTGCTTAGGCATAGTTACTTATGTGGAAAGGGGAAGTTTAGAACATGAAAGTTTCAAAGGACACTGCAGTAATTTAAGCAGAGGAAGCGTGGAGTGGATTACTAGTGGAAAAGGAATAGTTTTTGCAGAGCAATCTAGATTTGCTAGGGGTCTCCAAGCTTGGGTTCTTTTAGAAACTAGTTACTGCCAATTAGAGCCTGAGTTAAGTTACCATACTTCTAAAGAAGTTGTCCAGAAAGGCTCAAAAGTAACTACTATACCACAACACACAACTCCTGTCTTGCTTGTAAACGTTGAAATGCAGCCTGGAAGTTACTTTGAACAAGCAATTCAAAAAGGCTGGAATGCACTTTTATACCTGAAAAAAGGAAAAGTCTACGTGGAGTCAGACGAGCTAAAACAAGGAGAAGTTTCTATACTGACAAGATGGGACAGCCTTTTGAAGGTAGAAACCAAAGAACAAAGTGCAAGCTTTACTCTGGCAGCAGGGCAGCCTTTTGACACCGTGCTAGTTAAGTTGCACAACTTCTTTGGAAGAACTTACTCAGAGGTGCACAAAGCCACAGAGGACTACAAACAAGCAAAAGGAGGCTTTGAAGGAGCACAAAAGTGGAAACCAAGTTGTATTAAAACTTAATGTAAAGTGCTTAACGTGCAGTAGGTTCAAACAATATTATACATAATGGAACCCGCCTTAACACCGCCGGCCAAACGTAGTTTGCGTTCAAGTGTGTCCTCTGAGCCCTCCAGAATGAGTTCTTCCCCTATTTCATCAGGACAACCAAAACCACAACTCTCTGAAAGAAAGCTTTCCCCAACCCAAGATCCAAACCAGATTCCAGAAGAAGGGTTTTCTTCGAGTATAATAAAAGACCTGTGCAGCGACTCCTTAGAAATGCCTCGCCCTCACAGCAAGTTGCTTCAGTTCACCCAAAAAAAGCCCGGAGAGTCTAGGCCGCGCCAGATACTTTTGCCAGTATTCTTCCACAGCAAGACCCCTCCTAAAGAAAGAGAACTCAGTGTTCCATCTGGACTCTCTAACATCAATTCTATTCTAGAGAACCTGCGCGAGAGCTCCAGACCTAGGTCCAACATTAAGAATTCCAAATCCACCCACAAAAAGACAGTCTCTTTCAACGAAGAAGAAAACAACGAAAAAATCATTTTTGATCCTGACTCTGTTGTTTTAGGCGAAGAAGAGAAAAAACAGCAATTCAGTGCAGACAGTTTAGAAGTAGAAGAAAGCAAGGGTTCCGGCAGCATGGCTACAACTGCAACTGCTCCTAATTCCATTGCAGAACCCAGAATTAACGAGAGGCTTTCTACTGTCTTCACTAGTTCGGAAAGCTTCACAAACAAACGCAAACTAGCAGAGTGTTCTGTGCATATAGAGAAGCTCATTCCTGAAGAAGAGAAAAGAGGAGTATACACCACTACTGCCGCTACAGTTACTACACAGGGTCTGCACGATAACTGTGAAGAAACTCCTAACTTCTTCACAGAAAGGGAGTTGTTTGAGTATGAACAAGAAGTCAAAGCTTCTGGTGCATTGCATTCATTAGTTCCTGAATTTGGCGACTTCCCTACTGTGGCTTACTGCACTGAGTGCTCCAAAGAAGTCGTGACAAAGGTTTGTCTTGAAAAAGATTCCACAAGAACTTCTTTTTCTAAGCTTGAGTTTGTTTTTTGTTGCTGTCTTCCTACTTGGCTGCACAAGCACAAAGCTTTAGTGCACAGGTGTTCTTTCTGTAATGCTGAAATCGCTCAAATTCATGCTTAAAGATTTAATTAACTATACTTTAGTAGCGCGATTACATAGTTTGTCGCTGTAATTTAAATTCAGCAACTAAGAAAAATTCTAGTAAAATTCAGCTAAGAATGGCTATAAATATAATGAATTCGCTGACTTCGGATAAAGGCACGAGCAATACTTCTTTTTTGGTTAAGTTGTTATCTATTAAACGAAAGACGTCCTACTTTCGGAGGGTTTTAAGCAAACTTAAGAACCCTATTTTTAGACTGTTTTTTTCGCTCTCTACCACAAAGAACAAATTCAAGAATAGCTTTGGAACTCAAAAGTTGAAAATCCTGCTAGGAAACGCTATATTTACGCTTCAGATGATGAGTTTTCTGTGGTATGAAGACTACGGAATGAAGGGCTGGGAGTCTTACTCTGCCTTTTGGGTGGCTTTGCGGACAGTCAACTTTGACGTGTTGGTGGTTTACTTGTCTTCAGCTTACTTCTGGATATCTTTTAGTTTGTGGTTGACTTTTTCCACCACTGTGGGTTTGGGCATTACTGGGCTTTTAGTTCACTTCAAGAAGAGTGTTCCCACCATCTTTAAGTTTGCTCTGACGAAGGCCCTGGAGTTCATAGCAGGGGTGGGTTTTATTCCAGCAGTGAGTTTCAGTGTTATAGGTTTGAGTCACTCAGTCACTAAAAGAGTGGACATTTCTGAGTACACTACTTTTGACTTTGAACTTAAAGAGTACCACGGGTTGTTGTTGGCTGTGAACTTGGTTTTGGTGTTGGGGCTGTACACTTGTTTCCACACCTTTACTTCGGAGATGAGGCACTCTTTGTCTGGGCAAGACTTAACTGCAGTGTGCACTTCGAAGTACAGAGTTCGGGAAGGACTGTTGGTAGTTGGGATTTCGGGGTCTAAGTTGTTGCTTTTGGAAGAAAGGCCTTACTTGCACCTTAACTTAGTTGCAGTAGTTGCACTCTACATGGCTGTTCAGTACCTGCAGAACCTGCCCTACTACTCATTCTTCACTAACTGTGTGCGGTGTGCTGGTTTTTTGGTGCTTGGTTTGGAAGCACTGGTTTTTGTGGTGAGTTACTGGCAAGACAACGCTTTCTTGACTGTGTTGCTGACTTGTTTTGTGGTTCCGCTTTGTTTGGTTCCACTCAAAACTCTGTTTGAGCACAGGTACTCCTCGATAGAGGCTTCGATTCAGAGCAAGTTCCACAAAGCAGAGTCTCTTGAAACCTTTGAACTCTACATAAGGAAGTATCTGATTAACAACCCTGTTGAGCAACGCAGTGAACTCATTAGAGTCTTTGGAAGGTGCTTTGACAAAGCAACTTTCAGACACAAAAAGAAACTCTACGTGTGGGAAACTAACTTGTGTCTTTACGCATTCAAAAACGAAAGACTGGCTCGACTGAAGGTTTGGAAGTGCATTGGCAAAGAAAGCGACCTAGAAACTGAGTATCAAGAGTTCTGTTGCAGACAAGCCTTTGGAAAGAAAACCTTCGAAGACCTTGAGTACATCAAGTACCTCTGGAAACTCTCCAAAGTCACTGACAGAGACAACGCTCTCTGCCACCAACTAATCAACTTCTGGAGCGAACTCACTTCTTCACACCCCAAAATCCAAGTACTGCGCAACCTCAGCAAAAGCGTCGACAAACTAATCCGCAAAATCCAGAAAACTGCTGAAAAACTGATAGAACAGAACAAAAGCAACCCAGACGTCTGCAACATCTACGGGTCTTTCCTGAACGACATCCTCTTTGACAACGAAAAAGCCCTCAGACTCACTCGACTGGCAGAACTAATCAGTTCTTACAACAGTGCAAACAACAAGTACTCCTCCAAACTCAAGTTCTTCGACAAAGACAACGGACTCTTACTGATCTCAGCAGACCCAGAGAACCTAGGAGTTGTTATATACGCCAACACCAAAGCAGCCAGCATCCTAGAAACCTCAGTGGACACTATGCTTGGCTCAGACTTCAAGTCACTGATTCCTCCTCCCTACGAATCCTTCCACAACCAGGTCTTAGAAAGGTTCCTTCTGTACTCAGAACAACCCAAACTGAGGTTCCCTGAAAACTTTGCAATTCTGAACCACAAAGGCTACCTGGTAGAAATAACCATGTACTCCAAAGCCATTTCCCTCGAAAGTTACCCAATTCTTAGTTTCCTGTTCAGAGAAATGAATTCCGAAAGAGAAGTAGCTATAGTTTCAGAAACAGGCATCATAAACAGCCACAGCGAAAACTTCGCTACAAAACTAGGCTACGATACTGACATCCAAGGCCTAAGCATATCCAGCATGTTCCCCGACTTCGAATCAATACTAGACCCAAGCAAAGCCCATTTCTTGAAGGTAAATGGAAAAAGACTAGCTATCATCAGCAAAGAAGTGCCTGTTGGAAGTTCTAAAATGAAGTTTGTCTGGGTAATATCAGAAAAAGAAGAAGTGAAAGCTCTTAGCAAAATTGATGTTTTAGAGTCTGTCGACATGAACCTAAGAAAGCCAGACTCAAGTCTAGAGATGCACTCTGTGTCTTTTATGGATGTGGTTGAGCAACAAAGAAGCACAGTCAAATTTGATGAAAGCGAGCCAGGACCTTTATTCACAGTTGGATCTTATCACCACCAGTCAGAGTCACAACTACAAGAAAACCTATTTGATTCTCAAAAAGGGTCAAGTTTTTCTAGCTCTTCAAATTCAAATAAAGTTTTCTCTAGAACTCGGCCTGCCGAAAAGCTCTACACAAGGATCAAGAGATCTTTGTCTGTGTTTAAGTGGGTTTTGTTTTTTTCCATTGTATCAGTTCTTGCAACTTATAGTCTGATGATTTTTTACACTGCAGAAGCAGTAAACAGGGCTAAAAGCTTCGAAGGCGTGAATAGCTTCAATGACCTCAAAATAAAGATCATAGAAACTGCTTCGTACGCTAGAGGGATTGACATCTACACCAAACTCAAACTCCCATTAGCAGTAAATTCATTGAATGAAATTATATTTTCATATGCAAATGATTTGAACGAACTAATGAAAATAGATTTTGAAGATAAACTAAGAGAGTGCCCCACTTCAAAGATTTACTTAGAAAATTCAGTCCCTGTTTGGGGGAACTACTACACTCCCCAACTCAGGTTCATGAACCTAATAGATGCTACTTCTATGTTTGTCCAGCAAGCTAGGAGCTTAAGCAACTCAACTTTTGGAACAACTAAGTACTACAATAACCTTTTCTTTGTGGTAACTAACGGAGCAGGTCCCATGTTCCACAAAGTAGACGAAGCCCTAAATGGGTTTATACAGTGTGATGTGGACTTTGTTGGAGACCTTAACTCATTTATGAACACTTTGCTGATAGTAGTAACTATTCTACTTTCGGTATGTTTTTGCATACTAGCAGGAAGCAGTCTTGAAATCAACAGAAAGCTGAACACCTACTGGCGTGAAATGCGGAAACTGAGTATGAACGTATACTACGAACTGAGACAAACTGCTATTCTCAGACTTTCAGACATCCACGGTGAGATTGATCTTAACATAGATGAAGGTCAAAGCATCCATGCAAAAAAAAGGAAGTTTAGTGAGGTGAACCTAGGCCTTTTGAAGAGTTATGTAGCAAGACTGCTAGTTTTTGTAGGACTATCTGGCATTTTTTACTTTTTGACTTACTTTGTGTTCTATGATCAGTGCAAGTATTATCTGGAAAGCAGACCTTTGTACATGCAATACTATAAAAACCTTCAAAGTTACCTAATGGAAACTCACTTTTGGGCACTTGAGGCTGCTTTTTGTTCTACACCTTTTGGGATTACTGACAACATACAAAACGCATTTCTGTTTGAGTATCCTGTAGAAGAGTACCTGAAAGTTTGCTCAAAGGTTAAGGACCGCTTGAGTTTAGTGCACCAAAAAAACATCAAAGACCAAATAGGCGAGCAAACAAAAACCAGACTGTTTGAAACAATCCAACCAGAAGAAGTACCTAAGCTCAAAAAAGGACTTTACAGTGCTTACTTGTCAATACTAGAAAGCTACTCCAACTCAGTAGCTATTTCAGGAATAGAGCAACTAGAGCACTTCGTAACTCTCCACAACTACAACAAAGAAATCAGGAACCAAACTGAACTAACATTCGAAATAGCTAACTCAGAGTCAGACAACCTGATTGAAAAAGAGCTGCAAGGAATGATGGTGTTCACAATAGCCTACGGAGTGACTTCGATGCTGTTGTTCTTCTTGGTGTACCTTCCTTTCTTGAGAAAAGAAGAAAAAAGAATCGAAGTAATGAAAGCAGTGGGGTACTTAATCCCTATGCAAGAAGAACTCGAAAGGAAAAAGAAACAAGGAAGAAACTAAGTAATCTAAATTTAATCTAAGTGATATGCTCTGGTCGCTAAAAGTCCTGGTGAAGGCCAAAAGCAATATATAAATATGTTCAAGAAAGAGATTGTGGTGGACGGCAGAGGACACTTACTAGGAAGATTGGCCTCCATAGTAGCCAAAGAACTCTTGGCAGGACAAAAAATCACAGTAGTCCGTTGCGAAGAGCTGAACATTTCAGGCCATATCTTTAGGAATCGCATTAACTTCATGAACTACCTACGCAAGCGTAAAAACACCCAACCCAAAAAAGGACCCTTCCACCAGCGCTCTCCTTCAATGATGTTTTTCAAAGCAGTGAGAGGTATGGTTCCCCGCAAAACAGCCCGTGGCGAAGCTGCATTGGCCAGACTTTCAGTATTTGACGGAGTGCCTCATCCTTACGACACAAAGAAGAAAATGGTAGTGCCAGACGCTTTGCGCGTAGCCCGCCTTCAGCCTGGCAGGAAGTTTACAGTGCTTGGTGAACTTGCACAAAAAGTTGGCTGGAAGAAGAAGGCTGTGATTGAACGGCTAGAAAAAGAGCGCAAGGAAAGAAGCGAAGCTTGGTACCAGAAGAAACTTGACGATCAAAAACAGAAAGAAGAAGTCGAAGAAAGACTTAAAGGCAGTGCTTTGGGTCCTGTTCTGGAAACTCTCAAGGAACTCGGTCACTAACTAAATATGCATTCCCTTAACCAATCCCGTCGCGTAGAGCGAAATGTGAAGCAAAAAAGAGAACTTAGGGCTTCTTTAGAAGAAGTCCAAGCAAGAACTAGCAATTACGAAGAACTCATAAAAGAACTCCAGCAGATACAAGTGGAACTGGACGGAATTGCTGCTCAGAAGAAAACTACCAAAGGAAGGTTCATGCAGAACCAAAAGAAACTTACTCAGAAGCTAGATTCAGCAAGTTAATCGAGAATTAAATTAAGTTGACTGACCATACATTATGAGTATGGCCTGTAGAGAGGTCCCAAACTCTCACTGAATTGTCTCTAGTGCCACCTCCAGACACCAAGTACTTGTCATCACTTGCTATATTGACTGAAAGTACCCATCCAGTGTGTCCTTCTAGTACTTGAGTAGTTTCTCCAGAAGTGAGACTCCACACTCTAATGGTTTCACCTTTTTATGTTCTTCGAACCTAGCTGTAGTGGCGAAGTCGCACAGGTTATGCTGCTCTGCAAAGGACTTGACCCAGTGGAAGTGCATATCTCCTTCTAAGCACTCTAAATTTCCAGTCACAATCACAAAGTCTTCCAAACAACACTGCAGGACTTTAGGGAGTTGGGTTTTCAGTTGCTCGCTGTGCTTGAGTGGAAGGTCCTCCCAAAGCTTCCTCTTGAGTGCAGCGTAAGGAGAGTTGAGTGCCAAGTTAACTACCCACACACTCATTCGGTGGTTAAACACCCTTGCCACCTGCACTGACTCTCCTTCGTAGAAAAAGTCCGACACTGCCCACTCTGGAGATAGCAGCATAAAGGGTATAGTCTCCGGGCTTGCTAGACATTGCCACTCACTGCCTTCAACCAGCTTCTTGACTTCTCCTTGGTCTACCTGCATACAAACTATGTCAGGCACCTGCTTGTTGAGTTCTTCCACTAGCTTACTTGGGACTTCGTGCACGTTCCAGATTCTGAAGTTGCACACTATCTCTTGCTCTGGAGTCGGGATCACAATTTCGTTGCCTTCCTCCCACTCAAACATTAGCTGCAGCAGTGCCGAGTTTATTGGCCCTAACTCCTCAATCTGCCTTACGTTGTCACCCACTGAGTAACTCCTTTCCGACTCTGCTTCGTAGTTGCGCTCTCCCAAAAGCCCTATGTTGGGGGTGTTAACTCCCTCTGTAGGTGGTTCCTCCCCTGGGGTCTGTTGAAGTTGCGGTTGGGGGTCGTCAGAATTGCCACCTGTTGGGTCTACTGCACTTAAGCTCCCGCTCAAAGATGGACGCCGAAAGGGCTCAGCAGCCTGGCCTACTCTCCCTGACATCTTATCAACCCCTTATCTATTAATTCCCCCCACTTTCTCCCTATAAAAGTCCACTAATTTTCATTAGGGAATTTTTACCCCCCTAACACCCCAACCCCCTATATGGCGGTGGGCCTTAAAAAAAAAAGGCCCACCCACCCGCCATATAATTGGTCTGTCTTTGAAATGGCCACTGATTCGACACAATCACTATGGCCTATAAGGACTCTAACCACTTCTCCAGTAGTTAGACTCCACACCCTAAGTGTATTGTCCCAACTACAAGAGACGATGTATTGGTCCTTGCTAGAAATGGCCACTGACCTAACATAATGACTATGGCCATTGAGTACTAGAGTGGTTAGCCCAGAAGCTAGACTCCACACTCTAAGTGTTTTGTCTGCACTCCCCGACACAATCCACTCGCCATCACTAGAAATGGCCACAGACCATGCCCAACCACTATGTCCCTGAAGTACTTGGGCTACTTGCCCAGTAACTAGACTCCACACTCGAACGGTAGAATCATCACTAGCAGACACTAGTATCCCTTTCTTCAGAGACATAGCAACTGACCAAACGCATGCAGTATGGCCTTCAAGAACCTTGGTCTGTCTGAACCCAGGTTTCGGCATTTCTGAGTGGAAGGAGGCTTCATAGAATTGCTTGTTGACTCTTGCAATTCCTATTACCTCGTCAGAACTCAAGAACTTAAACACCTCGAGAATAGGTCTTAGATTACCCACTTCTCTAAAGGTGAATAGTTTCTTTGGTTCTCTCCAAATCCTAACAGTCTTATCTTCACTTCCGCTAACAATCAGCCTAGGTTCCATTTATCAGGCAGTACCAGAAAAGACAAAAAATTTAAAGGAACTAGAATTAGTTCTCACAGAAGGTTGAACTTTAGCTAGTTTAAGATCCTTTAGTTACCGAAGAAGTGTCTAGCTATCGCTTATGAATTCATTGAGCCAAGGCATGGAAACACCGACCTGATCAGTCTTAAGTAGGAGTGCTCTAGAACAGCAGTAGAAGCACTCTACAACTTAGAATTTAGTTTGGGATTAATGATTAAGCATCAAACACCCAAAGCTTAACTCGATTAATTCCTTAGGAGCTCAGAGTCACTATGCTCTTTAGTGGATTAGAACAGACTCAGATATCTACAGTCGAAAGTGACTACCCTCCTGAACTCTGGGTCTTGGTTACTCACTGAATTGTTGATTCATTCAGTTAATAACTTCTTCCAGGCAGTTGAACACGAACTTATGGGACCAAAAACTGGATAACTCTATAGATGTCTGAGTCTTTTTCAAACATAAAAGTTTCTAAAGACCAACACAAGGACTTAAAAACACGCTTAAAAATGAAAAATTCAAACTACATGTCGGATATAAATTTTACAATAGATAAATTCTAGTTAAGT
>JALIHJ010000060.1:0-157913 GCA_022984795.1 Fabrea salina | reverse complement strand
ACCTAACACTTACAACACCCTAACACCCTAACACCCTAACACCTAACACCCTAACACCCTAACACCCTAACACCTAACACCCTAACACCCCTAACACCCCTAACACCCCTAACACCCCTAACACCTAACCTAACACCCTAACACCCTAACACCCTAACACCCTAACACCCCTAACACCCTAACACCCTAACACACCCTAACACCCTAACACCCTAACACCCCTAACACCCTAACACCTAACACCCCTAACACCTAACACCCTAACACCCTAACACCCTAACACTAGACACCCTAACACTAACACCCCTAACACCTAACACCCCTAACACTAACACCTAACACCCCTAACACCCTAACACCCTAACACCCTAACACCCTAACACCTAACACCCCTAACACCCTAACACCCTAACACCCTAACACCCTAACACCCTAACACCCCTAACACCCTAACACCTAACACCCTAACACCCTAACACTAACACCTAACACCCTAACACCCTAACACCCTAACACCCTAACACCCTAACACCCTAACACCCTAACACCCTAACACCCTAACACCCCCTAACACCCTAACACCTAACACCCTAACACCCTAACACCTAACACTAACACCCTAACACCCTAACACCCTAACACCCTAACACCCTAACACCCTAACACCTAACACCTAACACCCTAACACCTAACACCTAGCCAGAGCTATTATTCAAATACACTTATCAACTTACTCTGTCAAACTTTGTCACACCCACAGAAGGTTCTCAAGCTTCTGCCTCGAACAGAACTTGACTCCTAACCAAGTTGCGAATTACGTGCAATCCAGCATTGAGTCTCAGCACTCAGCTCGTTACCAAAACAATGCTATCTGCACCCAAAGAGATCTTCAATTCGCACTACTTCGAACAAAAACCTTCCCTTTATGAGTGCAAAGCTTACACCTGTTCAGGAGTGGAGTCCAGCTCTACCTGCATCTCCTTCAACTCTGCCCAGAACCTGTTCAACATCTCACAGTGCTCAGGTGGAGAATACTGTGACTGGACTAAGGCAGTAGCAAACGAGTACATTCAAAGAGTCTTGTGGAGGAGCACCTCCTCTTAGCAACTTACCCTGGTGAAATGTGCGATAGTAGCTCTGACTGTAAGTATGGAAAACTGCGAGTCGGGTATCTGCCAAGGCAAGACTCAAGGACAATCTTGTTCAGAAATGGGAGAGTGCAATCCTGGACTTTACTGCGATTCGTCTCAAACATGCCAACCTCTCAAACAAATGGGCAGATCCTGCACAAGTGAGTTTGAGTGTGTTACAAAAAGCCACCTGCAATGCTACTTCTTCTTCTGAAGGAACTTGTGTGGAATACTTTTCAGTCAACAACGGACAACAAGTAGTCTGTCCAGTCTCTGGTTACAACACCATGTGTAAGTCAGGTGCCTGTTACAGTCAAGGAACTGTAGATTGTCTGCACTGATGCTCCTCAGTCTTCCAGTGAACAGAAAGAGTGTCTTACTTCCAATGACTGCATTGTGACTAACAACAACCAAGAGTTTGTAGGAGAGTGTACTTGTGGTTACAACCCTGAGGGCAAATCTTACTGCAGTGCCTTTGTAGGAGACTCTTCCGGACAAGAGTGGTTGCAAAATGCCACTCAACATGAAGTCAGTTCATTGAGAAAGTGCCAAACTACTAGAAGGTACTCTAAAAACTGCATGGAACTGGTATCTATACTCTTAAATCAAGACCCCAACTACTACTACTCTTACCTGAAGTTCTTCATGCACCCTCTAATCATCGACAACGACGACTGTGTGAAGACTACCTTCACTTCAGAGTACTGGGACAACTTTGCCCAACCCCACACCTGAGCCTCAGTGCCCAACCTACACTTGCTCAGACTCCTTAGGAGATCAGTGCATCGAAAAAACCAGTGCCAACAATTACATCCTAGACCTGCACTGACTCCTCTGCTCCGCCTGTCCTCCTGCTTCTACCAACTCTACTTGCGCACCTGAACCCCACCTGCTCTCCCCAAAACTACCCTGGAGAGCCTTGTTTATCTGACCTGATTGCTTGTCCGGAGTCTGTGTGCTTCAGAAATGCCAAGGCCAACCCATTGCAAGTTCTTGTGACCACGACTCAGACTGTGACGTAGGACTTTACTGTGATAACACAGTGTGTGCAGCCAGAAACAAGAAGGAGAAATGTGTACTTCTGAGTACGACTGTGAAAACTACTTGGGTTTACCCAACAAGACATCCTGAACCTGGTACTTGCATTCGTTACTACCATCTCCGATAGTCAGCAGTGGGAATCTGTGTGGTTAATTTCAACAATGAAGGACACTCAGACCTGTGCACTTCAGGAAGCTGCAACCCCAGCACTGGAATGTGCCAAGAAAACTTGAAGTTAAGCACTTACCCCAAGGTGTGTAATGACGACTCTTACTGCTTAGGAACCAACAGCTTGAACACTGTGCAAGGTTCTTGCGAGTGTTCACTAGGAACTGACGGCTTCAAATACTGTGATGCTTTCTCAGGCGATCCTCCTTCTCTTAAAGCCAGAGCTATTATTCAAATACACTTATCAACTTACTCTGTCAAACTTTGTCACACCCACAGAAGGTTCTCAAGCTTCTGCCTCGAACAGAACTTGACTCCTAACCAAGTTGCGAATTACGTGCAATCCAGCATTGAGTCTCAGCACTCAGCTCGTTACCAAAACAATGCTATCTGCACCCAAGAGATCTTCAATTCGCACTACTTCGAACAAAAACCTTCCCTTTATGAGTGCAAAGCTTACACCTGTTCAGGAGTGGAGTCCAGCTCTACCTGCATCTCCTTCAACTCTGCCCAGAACCTGTTCAACATCTCACAGTGCTCAGGTGGAGAATACTGTGACTGGACTAAGGCAGTAGCAAACGAGTACATTCAAGAGTCTTGTGGAGGAGCACCTCCTCTTAACTTAGCTTACCCTGGTGAAATGTGCGATAGTAGCTCTGACTGTAAGTATGGAAACTGCGAGTCGGGTATCTGCCAAGGCAAGACTCAAGGACAATCTTGTTCAGAAATGGGAGAGTGTAATCCTGGACTTTACTGTGCTGACGGAGTCAAAGAGTGCGTGCCTCTCAAACAACCTGGAGACTTCTGTCTAAGTGAGTTTGAATGCTCTACCTATGCCACCTGCAACGCTACAACTGACCCTTACCAAGGAACCTGTGTGGAATACTTTTCAGTCAACAACGGACAACAAGTAGTCTGTCCAGTCTCTGGTTACAACACCATGTGTAAGTCAGGTGCCTGTTACAGTCAAGGAACTGTGGGTGTCTGCACTGATGCTCCTCAGTCTTCCAGTGAACAGAAAGAGTGTCTTACTTCCAATGACTGCATTGTGACTAACAACAACCAAGAGTTTGTAGGAGAGTGTACTTGTGGTTACAACCCTGAGGGCAAATCTTACTGCAGTGCCTTTGTAGGAGACTCTTCCGGACAAGAGTGGTTGCAAAATGCCACTCAGCTTTATGAGAGTCAGTTCATTGAAAAGTGCCAAACTACTAGAAGGTACTCTAAAAACTGCATGCAGATGGTAGCTGAACGTTTAGACAAAGACCCCAACTACTACTACCACTCTTACCTGAAGTTCTTCATGCACCCTCTAATCATCGACAACGACGACTGTGTGAAGACTACCTTCACTTCAGAGTACTGGGACAACTTGCCCAACCCCACACCTGAGCCTCAGTGCCCAACCTACACTTGCTCAGACTCCTTAGGAGATCAGTGCATCGAAAAAACCAGTGCCAACAATTACATCCTAGACCCCTGCACTGACTCCTCTGCTCCTTACTGTCCTCCTGCTTCTACCAACTCTACTTGCGCACCTGAACCCCACCCTGCTTCTCCCCAAAACTACCCTGGAGAGCCTTGTTTATCTGACCTAGATTGCTTGTCCGGAGTCTGTGTGCTTCAGAAATGCCAAGGCCAACCCATTGCAAGTTCTTGTGACCACGACTCAGACTGTGACGTAGGACTTTACTGTGATAACACAGTGTGTGCAGCCCAGAAACAAGAAGGAGAAATGTGTACTTCTGAGTACGACTGTGAAAACTACTTGGGTTGCAACAAGACATCCACTGAACCTGGTACTTGCATTCGTTACTACACCATCTCCGATGGTCAACCAGTGGGAATCTGTGTGGTTAATTTCAACAATGAAGGACACTCAGACCTGTGCGCTTCAGGAAGCTGCAACCCTAAAACTGGAATGTGCCAAGAAAACTTGAAGTTAAGCACTTACCCCAAGGTGTGTAATGACGACTCTTACTGCTTAGGAACCAACAGCTTGAACACTGTGCAAGGTTCTTGCGAGTGTTCACTAGGAACTGACGGCTTCAAATACTGTGATGCTTTCTCAGGCGATCCTCCTTCTCTTAAAGCCAGAGCTATTATTCAAATACACTTATCAACTTACTCTGTCAAACTTTGTCACACCCACAGAAGGTTCTCAAGCTTCTGCCTCGAACAGAACTTGACTCCTAACCAAGTTGCGAATTACGTGCAATCCAGCATTGAGTCTCAGCACTCAGCTCGTTACCAAAACAATGCTATCTGCACCCAAGAGATCTTCAATTCGCACTACTTCGAACAAAAACCTTCCCTTTATGAGTGCAAAGCTTACACCTGTTCAGGAGTGGAGTCCAGCTCTACCTGCATCTCCTTCAACTCTGCCCAGAACCTGTTCAACATCTCACAGTGCTCAGGTGGAGAATACTGTGACTGGACTAAGGCAGTAGCAAACGAGTACATTCAAGAGTCTTGTGGAGGAGCACCTCCTCTTAACTTAGCTTACCCTGGTGAAATGTGCGATAGTAGCTCTGACTGTAAGTATGGAAACTGCGAGTCGGGTATCTGCCAAGGCAAGACTCAAGGACAATCTTGTTCAGAAATGGGAGAGTGCAATCCTGGACTTTACTGCGATTCGTCTCAAACATGCCAACCTCTCAAACAAATAGGCGAATCCTGCACAAGTGAGTTTGAGTGTGTTACAAAAGCCACCTGCAATGCTACTTCTTCTTCTGAAGGAACTTGTGTGGAATACTTTTCAGTCAACAACGGACAACAAGTAGTCTGTCCAGTCTCTGGTTACAACACCATGTGTAAGTCAGGTGCCTGTTACAGTCAAGGAACTGTGGGTGTCTGCACTGATGCTCCTCAGTCTTCCAGTGAACAGAAAGAGTGTCTTACTTCCAATGACTGCATTGTGACTAACAACAACCAAGAGTTTGTAGGAGAGTGTACTTGTGGTTACAACCCTGAGGGCAAATCTTACTGCAGTGCCTTTGTAGGAGACTCTTCCGGACAAGAGTGGTTGCAAAATGCCACTCAGCTTTATGAGAGCGACCTGATAGCTAGGTGTCAGACTACTAGAAGATACTCTAAAAACTGCATGGAAATTGTATCAACTTTCTCAGGCAAAGACCCTAAGTACTATTACAGTTCTTATTTGAAATTCTTCATGCACCCTCTAATAATCGACAACGACGACTGCGTGAAACAGACTTTCACCTCAGAGTATTGGGACAACTTCGTAGAGCCTGAGCCTATTGCTCAGTGCCCAACCTACACTTGCTCAGACTCCTTAGGAGATCAGTGCATCGAAAAAACCAGTGCCAACAATTACATCCTAGACCCCTGCACTGACTCCTCTGCTCCTTACTGTCCTCCTGCTTCTACCAACTCTACTTGCGCACCTGAACCCCACCCTGCTTCTCCCCAAAACTACCCTGGAGAGCCTTGTTTATCTGACCTAGATTGCTTGTCCGGAGTCTGTGTGCTTCAGAAATGCCAAGGCCAACCCATTGCAAGTTCTTGTGACCACGACTCAGACTGTGACGTAGGACTTTACTGTGATAACACAGTGTGTGCAGCCCAGAAACAAGAAGGAGAAATGTGTACTTCTGAGTACGACTGTGAAAACTACTTGGGTTGCAACAAGACATCCACTGAACCTGGTACTTGCATTCGTTACTACACCATCTCCGATGGTCAACCAGTGGGAATCTGTGTGGTTAATTTCAACAATGAAGGACACTCAGACCTGTGCGCTTCAGGAAGCTGCAACCCTAAAACTGGAATGTGCCAAGAAAACTTGAAGTTAAGCACTTACCCCAAGGTGTGTAATGACGACTCTTACTGCTTAGGAACCAACAGCTTGAACACTGTGCAAGGTTCTTGCGAGTGTTCACTAGGAACTGACGGCTTCAAATACTGTGATGCTTTCTCAGGCGATCCTCCTTCTCTTAAAGCCAGAGCTATTATTCAAATACACTTATCAACTTACTCTGTCAAACTTTGTCACACCCACAGAAGGTTCTCAAGCTTCTGCCTCGAACAGAACTTGACTCCTAACCAAGTTGCGAATTACGTGCAATCCAGCATTGAGTCTCAGCACTCAGCTCGTTACCAAAACAATGCTATCTGCACCCAAGAGATCTTCAATTCGCACTACTTCGAACAAAAACCTTCCCTTTATGAGTGCAAAGCTTACACCTGTTCAGGAGTGGAGTCCAGCTCTACCTGCATCTCCTTCAACTCTGCCCAGAACCTGTTCAACATCTCACAGTGCTCAGGTGGAGAATACTGTGACTGGACTAAGGCAGTAGCAAACGAGTACATTCAAGAGTCTTGTGGAGGAGCACCTCCTCTTAACTTAGCTTACCCTGGTGAAATGTGCGATAGTAGCTCTGACTGTAAGTATGGAAACTGCGAGTCGGGTATCTGCCAAGGCAAGACTCAAGGACAATCTTGTTCAGAAATGGGAGAGTGCAATCCTGGACTTTACTGCGATTCGTCTCAAACATGCCAACCTCTCAAACAAATAGGCGAATCCTGCACAAGTGAGTTTGAGTGTGTTACAAAAGCCACCTGCAATGCTACTTCTTCTTCTGAAGGAACTTGTGTGGAATACTTTTCAGTCAACAACGGACAACAAGTAGTCTGTCCAGTCTCTGGTTACAACACCATGTGTAAGTCAGGTGCCTGTTACAGTCAAGGAACTGTGGGTGTCTGCACTGATGCTCCTCAGTCTTCCAGTGAACAGAAAGAGTGTCTTACTTCCAATGACTGCATTGTGACTAACAACAACCAAGAGTTTGTAGGAGAGTGTACTTGTGGTTACAACCCTGAGGGCAAATCTTACTGCAGTGCCTTTGTAGGAGACTCTTCCGGACAAGAGTGGTTGCAAAATGCCACTCAGCTTTATGAGAGTCAGTTCATTGAAAAGTGCCAAACTACTAGAAGGTACTCTAAAAACTGCATGGAACTGGTATCTATACTCTTAAATCAAGACCCCAACTACTACTACCACTCTTACCTGAAGTTCTTCATGCACCCTCTAATCATCGACAACGACGACTGTGTGAAGACTACCTTCACTTCAGAGTACTGGGACAACTTGCCCAACCCCACACCTGAGCCTCAGTGCCCAACCTACACTTGCTCAGACTCCTTAGGAGATCAGTGCATCGAAAAAACCAGTGCCAACAATTACATCCTAGACCCCTGCACTGACTCCTCTGCTCCTTACTGTCCTCCTGCTTCTACCAACTCTACTTGCGCACCTGAACCCCACCCTGCTTCTCCCCAAAACTACCCTGGAGAGCCTTGTTTATCTGACCTAGATTGCTTGTCTGGAGTCTGTGTGCTTCAGAAATGCCAAGGCCAGCCCATTGCAAGTTCTTGTGACCACGACTCAGACTGCGACGTAGGACTTTACTGTGACGGAATTGTTTGTGCAGCTCAGAAACAAGAAGGAGAAATGTGTACTTCTGAGTACGACTGTGAAAACTACTTGGGTTGCAACAAGACATCCACTGAACCTGGTACTTGCATTCGTTACTACACCATCTCCGATGGTCAACCAGTAGGAGTATGCCAAACAAACTTCAACCACGAAGGACACTCAGACCTGTGCACTTCAGGAAGCTGCAACCCCAGCACTGGAATGTGCCAAGAAAACTTGAAGTTAAGCACTTACCCCAAGGTGTGTAATGACGACTCTTACTGCTTAGGAACCAACAGCTTGAACACTGTGCAAGGTTCTTGCGAGTGTTCACTAGGAACTGACGGCTTCAAATACTGTGATGCTTTCTCAGGCGATCCTCCTTCTCTTAAAGCCAGAGCTATTATTCAAATACACTTATCAACTTACTCTGTCAAACTTTGTCACACCCACAGAAGGTTCTCAAGCTTCTGCCTCGAACAGAACTTGACTCCTAACCAAGTTGCGAATTACGTGCAATCCAGCATTGAGTCTCAGCACTCAGCTCGTTACCAAAACAATGCTATCTGCACCCAAGAGATCCTTAACAGCAACTATTTCGAACAAAAACCTTCCCTTTATGAGTGCAAAGCTTACACCTGTTCAGGAGTGGAGTCCAGCTCTACCTGCATCTCCTTCAACTCTGCCCAGAACCTGTTCAACATCTCACAGTGCTCAGGTGGAGAATACTGTGACTGGACTAAGGCAGTAGCAAACGAGTACATTCAAGAGTCTTGTGGAGGAGCACCTCCTCTTAACTTAGCTTACCCTGGTGAAATGTGCGATAGTAGCTCTGACTGTAAGTATGGAAACTGCGAGTCGGGTATCTGCCAAGGCAAGACTCAAGGACAATCTTGTTCAGAAATGGGAGAGTGCAATCCTGGACTTTACTGCGATTCGTCTCAAACATGCCAACCTCTCAAACAAATAGGCGAATCCTGCACAAGTGAGTTTGAGTGTGTTACAAAAGCCACCTGCAATGCTACTTCTTCTTCTGAAGGAACTTGTGTGGAATACTTTTCAGTCAACAACGGACAACAAGTAGTCTGTCCAGTCTCTGGTTACAACACCATGTGTAAGTCAGGTGCCTGTTACAGTCAAGGAACTGTGGGTGTCTGCACTGATGCTCCTCAGTCTTCCAGTGAACAGAAAGAGTGTCTTACTTCCAATGACTGCATTGTGACTAACAACAACCAAGAGTTTGTGGGAGAGTGTACTTGTGGTTACAACTCTGACGGCAAATCTTACTGCAGTGCCTTTGTAGGAGACTCTTCCGGACAAGAGTGGTTACAAAATGCCACTCAGCTTTATGAGAGTCAGTTCATTGAAAAGTGCCAAACTACTAGAAGGTACTCTAAAAACTGCATGCAGATGGTAGCTGAACGTTTAGACAAAGACCCCAACTACTACTACCACTCTTACCTGAAGTTCTTCATGCACCCTCTAATCATCGACAACGACGACTGTGTGAAGACTACCTTCACTTCAGAGTACTGGGACAACTTGCCCAACCCCACACCTGAACCTCAGTGTCTGCCCTACACTTATGATGATAACTTACCTGAAGAAATGTGCTTGAACGAGACAGAAAACGCAACTTTAGTTAGGCCGTGCGAGAGTTCTATAAAGCCCTACTGCGACTATGACTATAAAGAGAATGAAACAGCCAATTGTACAACTGAGCCAGAGCCTTCAAACAAAGAAAAATATCCAGGAGAACCTTGTCTTTTAGATTCACAGTGTGCTTCAAAAACATGTTCATTAGGAAAGTGTTTGGGAAGAAAAATTGGATCTGAATGCCGAGCAAACTCTAATTGTGACGTGGGACTTTTCTGCAGTAGTAACAGTCAGTGCTCTCTTCAGAAAAAAGAAGGAGAAAGTTGCACTGATGACAAAATGTGTTCAAATAATCTCAAATGCAATCTCCATAAAAAAACTTGTGTTAAGTTATTCAATACACCAGTTGGAGAGATTGTATCTGATTGCGAGACTTCTGAAAACCCAGAAGGGATTTCTAAGATTTGTGAAAGTGGAAGTTGTTACAAAGCACCCGGAAAAAACACTTATGGAAGATGCCAAGAAGCTTTTATCAGCTTAAACAGTACAGAAGTTTGTGGAGAAGACTCAAAATGCATCGGAGGAGACAACCAGAACTTGATGCAAGGAACATGCAGTTGTGGTATGAACTCTGAAGGAACTTCTTACTGCCACCCTTGGTCAGGAGACAGTCCTTACATCAATCTAAACAACTTGATCAAACAGCACTTCAATAACCCGGGTATCTTTAAATGCCACACAGAACTTAGGGACAGTGATTGGTGTTACACACAAACTATCAATGCTACGGGAACTACGGAATTAAACCAAAAGCAGCTGCTAATTAAAAACTACCCTAGGTACCAAAACAACACAGACTACGTAAAAGAAACATTCAACTCTGATTACTTTTACCCAGTAAACCTCTCCTGCCCTGCATATACTTGCTCCAACATCTCAGAAGAGAGCATCTGCATTCACTACCAAAACGACAACAACAGATTCGACCTGCAAGTTTGTGGCGAAGGTAAGTACTGCGACCCTGCTAAAGCTGTTAAGAATGAGTACTACGATGTTTACTGCCAAGAAGCTGCTCCTTCGAGAAAAGCCTACCCAGGCGAGTCTTGCAAAGAAAACTCTGATTGCTATTTCTATGAGTGCTCTGACAACAAGTGTGTAGGTTCAAAGGTAAACGAAACTTGCCAGACAGCTCAGTGCGAGCCAGGGCTATACTGCAATAACTATAGGTGTTCTGAACTGAAAGGTGAAGGGGATCCATGCAATTCGGACTACGAATGCAAAACTTACTTAGGATGCACATTCGAAAACATAAACAAGACAAACAAAGTTTGCAGAGAGTACTTCTCGGTTGAAAATGGAAGCCCAGTTCCTTGTCCTGTGCCAGGGTTCTCGATGCTTTGTAGTTCAGGGGCCTGTAACGCAACAGACGAATGCATTGAAGCTCCCAAGCTAAAAGATTTATCTCAGAGTTGCACAAGTTCAAATGACTGTGTTGCGATCAACAATGAGGATTTCCGAACAGAGTGTGTGTGTGGGTACAACAAGGAGGGCAAGGCCTACTGTAACGCAATGCCTGGTGACGAGCCCGGGCAGAAGTTTATCGAAACAGCAAAAAAAGTACTTAAAGAGAAGAAAAATGTGTGCCAGACCTACAGAAGGTTTACTAAGGAGTGCATCATGATGATGGCAGACGAAACTGGAGAAGACAAGTACGTTTACGCTTTGCAAGCTCTTAACTTCACAGAGTATCCCCGGTACAAAGACAACAGTGAGTGCGTTAAAAAGATCTACAACAAGGAGTTTTACTTCTTGGTAGAAGAAGGAGAGAGCTCTTTTGCTTTCTTGGTGATTTCTTCACTACTACTGCTTATCTTCTTTTAACTAACTCGATTGACTTAATTTAATGGAAGTAAAAAGAACTTATAGGGGACACAGAGGACACTCTGGACTCAGATGAAGTCATGGCTGGAAAGACCCCTACAGAATAATAGTTTCTGTCTGGGCTTCTGCTTAAACAGTTCTTTAATAGTGTATATGTACTCAGCTTGTTTCTACCCATAGTCAGTTGAAGTATTACAAGCAAACCCATAAAAGTAACTCATATCGAGTGCTGGAATTCCTATGTCTTAAGGCTCCTTACCATTTAATAACGCATATTATATTTTAAAGGAGTGGAGTTCTTTGTGGAGTCTTTCTAAAGCTTTGGAAAAGTCTTGTTTAGAAATGTCGTGCGTGGTGTTTAGTTTGTTCCGCAGAGGCGACTCAAAAGCCTTTTTCCTTTCTAAAGCTCTTAACTGTCTTTCCTCAAAGGTTTCGTAGTCATCAGGGTACCTGTTTATGACTGGGGAAAAGGTGCAGGACTCCAGTTCTAGTTGGGACTGTTGATTCTTTTTGGCGTTGTTTTTGATTTCTTTGATTTTGCCCCAGTTAAGGAGTCTTTCGTGGGCTTGTTGGGGTTTGCGGGGTTTTTTGCTGTAAGTTTTGGGACAAAAAGTGCATTCTTTGAGTTCTTGTTCTTCGTTGAGTTCTTTTTGGAGTTGTCTTTCTTTGAACTTTTCTAGTTTGAGGTCTTTGAGTTGGTAAAGGTGTTCCCACCTTTTCTTTTTGGAAGTGTTGAGCATTGTGTCTAGTTTTTGGGAGTTCTTGTTGACTTTAGGGGTGGTTGCTAAGAACTCGTTGGGTGTTTTGGGTCTTTCTTTAGGTTCAGAAAGTTTCAGTGACATTCCTAAGGGAACCTGTGGCTTCAAAGTGTCTCTCAGAGGGGACTTGCTTTGGGTTTTGTTTGCTTTTACAGGCGAAAATTCTTCTTGGTCTGGAAAGTCATTAGAGAGTGGGTAGACTGCTTTGAACTCTTTTAAGATAGAAATTATCTTTTGTGAGCTTTTTTCGAGTTGCTGAGGTTGTTTGCGAGTGGTTAATGGCGAAGTGCTTTTTGCACTTAAACGTTTGGCTTCATTGGACATTTCTAACGATTTCTAGTATACATAATGTTCAATGGGTTCCAGTATGACCAACTCCAAAGGAAAAAAGAACTTGAGAAACTTGCAAAAGAACAGTCGAAGAAGCACTTAGAAAGAAAACAGAAAAAAAATAACTCACTCAGCAAAAAAGCAGACATGCGCATGGCTGCTTGGGCCAAGCAAAACCTTAACTCTGAACTCACCAAGGGTAAGCTTTAGTAAGCTTTTCACAACGGAGTGATTGAAGAAGTCAACCCTCACAACCTTAAGTACCGGCCAGAGCCTTCCCTGAACCCTAAAGTTATTGCTTCTGAGTACTTAAAAGGAACCAAGCCAACTCAGTTGAGTTCTCGGAACTTAGTTAGCTTGTCCTCAGAGCTAAGGCCTTTTTACTACAAGTCTCCGTAAAACTTACTTAGGAGTCCTGGAACTTCAGTAAGGAAGTCTGTGAATTGTTCTTCTCTCTCGAAGCCTGCCTTCAAGCCTTACTCAAAACTCTTCCCCAAAGACTCTGCAGCTTGGAAAACAGTTAAACCTAGTAAGTCCGAACCCTACGCTGAAAGGTTTTCTTTTGAAAGAAAAAGAAACAAGTCCAAAGAACTCTTTCGGGAGTTCAAGCTTTCTCCTAAACGTGACTTGTGGTTCAGCGTGGTTCCAGAGCCCAAGTCTAACTACGACCAGATTAACAAAGAACTACTTTCTAAGGTTGTTCCTGACCCTTTCAGGCGCCAGAACTCTACTAAGATTTACCGGAAGAGCTTCGAAGGTCTTTTAGCTAAGCAATACTTTTCACCTATTAAAGATTAACCTTCAATATATTCGAATATCACGACTACGCTTGTAAGTATAGCAAAAATAGCAAACACTACTCCTGCTATAACACTCATCTTCTTCTCTGAGATGTACTTCGAAAGGATCGACCCCATCATAACAGCTAGAAACGAGCACAGTGCAATGCCCAGTACTGCACCGATTGCCACGTAGAAAGCATTTGAAATAGCTGCTAAAGTAACTATACTGATCTGGGACTTGTCGCCCCACTCAGCAAGGGAAATTAGTGCAATGGTCTTCCAAATGACTCTGTAGGTGGACAGAGGTTCTAAAAGTTCGTCTGAGTCGGTTTCCTTTTCTTCTTCAGCGTCTTCAGCTTCAGCGTCTTCTTTGTTTTCTAGTTCTTTTTCTTCTTCTTCTTTTTTGAGGCCTTCTATGAATGAAGTTGCTGCAAACAAAGAAAATACCAGGATAGAAGCTAGCTTCACGTATAAAGGGTTTATAAACACCATAGCTGCGTGGCCTATTGACGCTGCCAAAACTAGCATAAAAGACATGCCTATTAAGTTCCCAGTGAAAACTGCTGCTCTTGAGTACTTCATTGCTAGCATTGCGCATAGGAAAAAGGTTTTGTCGCCTAGCTCAGACACCAAAATAGTTACGAAAGAACTGCCAATTACTTGAAAGGCAGATTGGCCCACTTCAGCAATTTCCTCTTCAGCCATTTACTCTCCAGTTATTTAGACTCAAAATAATGAACAAATTATCTTAAAGTGTGCAGTGTTTGAATGCCTTAATTATTAATCCTTGTAGTTAGTGGCTAAGTTGCTAATTCTTAGTAAGCATTATATTGCTTATAAACAATTCTACTCAGAAATATGTTTTTGTCGAATATTTATATGCAAACTAATTGTTCTTTAGGTTGTGAAGCTATTTACAAGTAGCTGTGACTCTCAACAACTCAACCAACTTCAGCAACTAAGAAGCACTGACATCAACTCCTAATCTACCAACCTTTCAGTTATTGAACAGAGTGGCTGAAGAATAACGCAGACTTTTTTAACTATAAACTAACTTAAATTATCATTTGGTTATTAACTAACTTAAAAAGATTTGAAATGGTGATAAAGTCAAGAATATACGAGCTACTGAAGCAGTACCTAGGAGAGTACCTCTACGGTTTTGAAAAAGACCAACTAGAAGTAGCACTTCTATCAGGTCATATAGACCTGGTTAATGTGAATTTCAAACCACCCAAAGTGAACGAACTCTTGCTGTCTTTAGGCCTTCCTCTACACCTAAAAGCAGGACTTATAGGCAAACTCAGGTTCAAGTACCACTACACCTCTTGGCTAAGCAACCCCCTTCAACTCGAAATAGATGAGCTCCTTCTAGTGTTTGGACCAATAATCACCCAATCAGTCGAACCTGCACAAGATCGGCTTGAAACTTTTGTGTCAGACGAAGAACTCTCTGAAGACGAACCCTTTGACAAAGTTCCTTTGAAAGACTGCATTCCTTCTGACGAAGAACCTATTTCGCTCTCAAAGGAAAAACCTGTCAACGTCATGAAACCAAACAAAAATGCTTTTGATACCAAACAACCCACAAAACTTCAACGCAAGTTCGAAAACACACCAAAGAAACCACAAAACAAGTTTGCTTTTGAAAATAAAGCTAAAAAAGTCCAGTTGCCTGCAGATCTACCTAGAAATAACCCTAAACGAGTCCCTCGGAACCCCAGACAAAACTTACCTCAAAGCAAACCCAACACACTAAACCACACAGACAACGGAAACAAAACTCAACACAAAGAACCCCCCAAAGAAACCTTTTTTGAAAAGTATATTTCTAAAGTTCTCAAGAACCTTACGCTTATAGTCCACAAAATCCACATAAGGTATGAAGACGAAACCTACCCTTACCAGCACCCCTTTGCTTTCGGAGTGAACATTGACAACTTGTTTGTCCAAACTTCTAACCAAGAATGGGAGTACTCCCACACACAAGAAGTCAACACTCACTCTGCTAAAAGAGGAGAAACAGTCAAGGACTGCAGAGTTGACAACTTAGGAGTCTACATTAACTCTATGGCAGGCATGCTAGTTCCCACTTCTTTATGGGAAGAAACTCGCAAGTCGCCCATAGGGATCTTTGAAGCCTTTCCAGCTTCAGAAGTAAGGAACTTGCTTTTGGAAGAACCTGAGTTCATATTTAAAGACAAGTCAGCTACTTTAGTGTCTCCTCTGAACGCCCAAGCCTGCTTAGTGCTTAGAGAAGACTCAAGCATCAAACTAAGTGGCTTCTGCAAAGAAGTTTCTATTAGTTACAGCAGTGCGATGGCTGAGTGTATGCGTAACTTTTTTGAGTACTTTTCTAACTGCCAGTTGTGGTGGACTATGAGGAGGTACCGGCCTTCAGAAAGAATTCCTACTTTTCCAAGAAAACACAAAGAGTCTTCCAAAGTTGCCAAAAAAAGATCTAGAGTAGTGCGTTCTTGGTTCCAGTACGCTTTTAGGTTCATAAGGGCCAAAAGGAAGCTTATAGAGTTCATCAAGCAAAGAAGAGAAGAACTCAAAAAACTTGAAGAAGAGGAAAAAAGACACCACCTTGCTCATAACGCCTTTAAAAAAGTCCACCAAGAAAACAAACCTCCCCAAAAGTCCCCAGAACCCAAGAGACCCCCAGAACCTCGAAAGTCTCCAGAACCCAAAAAAGAGTTTTCTTTCCTTAATATGGGAAGGAAAAGAGCCAAGCCCGGGTTTGCTAAAAAGGACCTTAGTCAAGCTGTCAAAGAGTATAACGAAGCCCTTCTGCTTAACACTTCGCAAGCTTCAGACATTCCTCCTCCACCTCCGCCTAAAGAACCCATAGAGTACTTTCCTAAGATCCTGCGCAACTCCCAAATCACTTTCAAAGCTGATTCGTTCAACTTAACTCTTACAGACGACGAGTCAGGGATTGAGTGGTTTTCACAGACCCAAGAAGCCTTTTTGTACCTTAAGTATTTGCTTAACGAGATGTGGGGAACCTCCAGCTTAGGAGTTGTGAAAAGTAGCATCAAAGATGAAAACTCTTTTTACAGCTTGTTTGAACTGGGCAAAAAAGCAGTTACTAAAACTGAATGCGTAACTGAACACATCTTCAGAAGGGTCCAGAAACAAGTGGTGCTTGAAAAAGCAGAAAAAGCTTTTACTACACAGTTCACTTACAGACCCACCCAGCAACTAGGAGACCTGCACGCTTATGAGTTTTCAGGTTCTTTGGCAAAGTTGAACTTGTCTTATGTAAACGCTTCAGCTTTGCACTTGCTGGCTTTGTTCCAGTCTTTCCAACTAGATAAAGCCCACAAAGAGCACTTAAACATTCAGCACATCAAAAAACTCCAAGCTAAGAAATCCAAAGTCCACAACATAGCTGTTCTCAAAAGGCATGTGCTGACTGAAAAAATACTTGAAAAACTTTTAGAGTTCCAAGAAGGACTCAGAAACAAACTTAAGAAACTCGACTTTAAGATTAAACCTGTGACACTAAGCACCTGCCTTGAAATTGGCGGAATCAACCTTGCTATAAACGACCAGAGTTCTAAAAAGTGTGAGTTTTTCATTCCGAGTGGAGACTTAGAGTTTTCTAAAACCAAAGAACACACTAAAGCTATGTTTTGGGGTTACGGTTGCGAAACTAAAGAATCCCTTACTGACCTTTACGACTATTTTTCTTTCATTGGTACTCTTTTTAGTGAAAAGTACCAGGAACTCCAGTCACTCATGAACCTGAAACCTTTTACTAAGTAACTTAATGCAATTAACTAAGGCCTTCTTTAACTATTTCAAGTATCGTTGGGAAACTCGACCCAACTCTTTCAGGAACAGCTAGCACGTTTCCATAGTTCACTACAGGTTCAACGTTGATTTCTACTATGAGTTTTCCAAGCTTTGCTGACTCTTTGACCCAGTTATTTGGAAGAGTGCACTTAAGCTGTGTTCCAATCACAATAATGCAGTCTGCACTCTTAACTGCCTCTGCAGCACTGCCTGAACTGTAGAGTTCTTCTGAGTAACTTTCTCCAAACAACAACACGTTTGGCCTCATAAGTCCTCCGCAGTTAGGACAACAAGGAATAATTTCTAAGAACTCAGTTATTGGAGGACCCGGAATCACTTCTGGCGAACACTCAAACATACACCTCTGCAGGTGGAGATTCCCGTGCAACTCATACAACCTTGCGTCAGGTCCTAAGACTTCTCTGTCGAACCCATCAATGTTTTGAGTAATTACACTTACTTGTCTTCCTTTGCTGTTTAAAAAGTGGTAAAACTCAGCAATGCTAAGGTGGCTTTGGTTAGGACTTGTGCTTGAAATCCTCATTCTGTTAAAGTGCATGTTTTGCCAGAACTCAAGAGGGTAACTCTGCATGACGTCAACTGTGTGAACTTCTTGTTGCTTGTAACTTTGTCCGTCAATCTCCCAAGTTTCGTCGTTGTCTTTGTAAGTAAAGACTCCACTTTCAGCAGAGACTCCAGCTCCAAGCAAGAACACAAAGTTTTCTTTCTCTAGTATGTTCATGGCAGCTTCTTCCACACTTACAATTCTGGGTACTCCATGCTTGGCTTTCATTTCTTCAATGTCTTCTTGTTCGCCAAAGTACTTGTTCAGTCCTGCTGTCAGCACTCTTTGAAAGGCATCTTGGAAGTCCTGGAATTTTTTTTCGGTGTCTTTGAGTCCTGAAATTGTCTGGTTAAGTTTATCTATGGTGGACTGGGTGCTTTCAAGTACTTTTTTGTTCCTTGAAACAGTTTCTCTGCAGCCTTTGAGAATAAGCTCATGTTTTTCTTTTTCAGCTTTACGTTTTTCTTCCCTTTCTTGGTTTAGTTTTTCTTCTTCAAGTTTGCGCAACTTAATTCTTTCTGCAACCTTTCGGTTGATTTCATCAACTATGGATTCAGGTTTAGAGGGGGGTTCTTCAGTTTCAGTAGTACTTGGTGTGGAGCTTTGAGGAGTTTGCTGCTTTTGAGTGGATTCTCCTCCGCACATTTCGCAGTCCTTACAAGTGCAGTTGTCCCAGTCACAGCAGTGCTCAGGACAGCATACTTCAGTCGAGCATGATTTGCATTCCATTATAAGTTTATTTAAGGATTAAGCTAGTCCAAAATAGCGTATATGTTGGCAGCTACCAAACACCCAGCAATGCCTATGCAAAAGAGAATTCCGAAGTAGTGAACGATATTTAGTTTTTTGGCAACTTCAGTTCTTCCGTTCAAAACTGACTTTGAAGCGTCAACACTGCTGCGCTTAGTCACGTCAAACCAAGCAACTTCGTCGTCTTCTTTAGGAATCATGGGCTCTGAACCATTTGTTGCCATTCTGATTATAATTTAATAGTTAAGCTGAACAAGCCTTTAAAGGTAGTATGCAGAATGTGCTCATCTTTAGGAGACAAAAAGTTTTCAGTCATTACAAGTTCTTCTAAGCTAGTCAGTTCCTTTAAGTGTTCCGAAAGAATGCTTACTGAAACTTGGCTCAAGTCGTTTAAAGACAAGTCTAACCTTCTAAGTGCTTTTAGTTCTCGAAAGTGCTCAGCAAGTGCTTTTACTCCTTCGTCTCCTAGTTTGTTGCCTCTGAGTTCTAGTACTTCTAAACTTTCAAAATGCTCAAAAGTAGTTACTAGTCTTTTAACTCCTTCAAGTCCTAGTGAGTTGTCTTTAATACTCAGAGTTTTTAACTTAGGTAGTTTAACCAGTAACTTTGAAAGTGCTTTGGTTCCCCATATGCCTAGTAAGTTGTTGTTGAGTTTAAGCGTAGTCAGAGTGATCGGCAAGTTTGTAAGTTCAAGCACTCCTGACTCTGCTAAGTTGTTGTCAGACAAGTCTAAGTAGCTCAGGTATTGCAGCTTTTTCAAAAGCAAGTTTAAGTACTTAGCTTCTATTGCCTCAAACCCGTTCAGGTCTAAGCTTAAAAAACTTAGTTCCAAAGGGTTCTTTATTTCTTTTTCCAGGGCTTTTAAACCTCTCCAGTCTACTGCAGTAAAACTAAGCACTAAGTTCTGCAGTTTGGGCAAACGTTCAAAACTCTGACCTAAGCAAGCTGCAACTTTTTCAGTAACTAAGTTTCCGGTTAAAACCATAACTTCAAGTTCAGTTAGTTGAGGAAGCACTTTGCATAAGTGCAACATCTGAGTTTCATCTAAGTAAAGCAATAACAAGTAGAGTTCTTTGAAGGTGAATTCTCCCTCTTCAATGACTACTTGGTACACTTGCTGGATTTCTGTGTGCATGGAGTCTTTGTATTTTTCGTAGTAGCTTATGAAGTCTAGGTTTTCTGTTTTAGTTTCGAACTTAGTTTTAGCTTCTACTTCAAGTAACTCCAGTCCACTTAGTTCTACTGCAGTGTCATAAGTTTCCTGGGAAACTATTGCAAACTCCTCTTCAGCAAAGTAAACAATTTTAAACTGCGAAGGAGGGAGTTCTAGGAGACTAGAAACAAGTCCTACTAGTTCCATGTAGTTTCTGGGGATGTAGTTAAGTCTAAGTCCAGGTGAGTCCCTAGACCTCACTACAAGGCCTCTTTTGTTGTTGAGTATAAAAGAGTAACTAGGGTTCTTACTCAGTTGGTTAATAGCAGAGTGCAAAAGTTCCTCAGGACCTGAAAGAACCAAGCTTTGGGTTTCTTTTACACCTGAAGGCTTAACTTGGACAGTAACCTCAGCCTGCAACACTCCTACTAATAATAAATACAAAATCATTATGCAGAATGTTTATTTCGACGCTCCTACTTTTGTGGACTTTCTGAGCCAAGAAGAGTTTGAGTACACAACTAAAGAAATCCAAAACTGGTTTTCTGAAAAGGCCAAAGCTTCCCGCTCGAAAGCTCCTCCTTCTTATTTGAAACCTACTGTGTCCACTAAGTGCAAGCAAACCAAAAAGGTAGAGCAAAGCTACTCAATGCCTTTCATCGTTCCTAAGACTTTAAAGAGAAAAGCTACTTCTCCTAAGTTCTGTTCCAAAAAAGTTAAATATAATATAGCTTAAGGTGTTATTAGCGAGTTCTGTTAGTTCTTTGTTGTTCTGACATACAAGAAAACAGTTTACCTGGCTGAGCCCAACTTACAGCAGTGGAGAACTTGTTAAACCAACCTTCTTGTTCACTTATGAAACTAGGACTTTCGGAAGCTTCGTGTGCGTTCATCATGAGGTAGTTAAGTTCTTTTTCGAAGACACTGAACCTTTCTGCAGGGATTTGGTAGAAGACTCGGGTTTGGTCCCTAGTGGTTTTGGAGTTCATCATGATTGACATCAAGCCTTTGTAAAGAGTCTCTACCTGAAGTTTGAGGACTTTTATAGCTTTGTTTTCTTGACTGGACTGGAGAACCTCTTTAATGTTGTAGTTAAGTTTTTTGGTTTCTTCGAGTTTAGAAAGTGACTCTATTCTTTGATTGAGTTTAATCACTTCTTGTTTGGCGGTTTTTCTTTTTTGGTTTGCTTCTTTGAGTTGACTGTTAAGTTGTTCATTAGTGTTTTGGAGCTTCTGGACTTTTTGCTTTAATTCTTCTGTGCAAGAGTAGTTTGACTCTAGTTGGAGTTCGAGTTCTTGAATTTTTTGGTCTTTTTTTTTAATTTTGAAGTCGTAATGTCTTTGTAGTTCTTCTTTCGCAGACAAGTTGGATTCTTCAAACTGGGATTTAAACTGTTGGATTTCTTGGGTTTTTTCAGTTAAAGCTTCGTTTAAAGACTCAATGTTTTTAGTAAGTGTTTGGGTTTCTTCTTGAAGATGGAACTTTTCAGAGGTTAGTTTTTGGTTGAGGTTTTGGAGTTCTTGTACTCTGTGGTTTTTGCCTCTTACTACAGCTTCTAAGTCTTCTACTTTATACTCGAGTTGGAACTTAACTTTGTCTAAGTTGTTTCTTTCCTTTTTGGTTGACTCTAAGTTGTTCTGTAATAGCTGGATTTGCTGGTGGCATTCTGAAAGCTTAAGTTCTGATCTTTCTTGAGTTTGCTTGCTTAAGTTAAGTTGGGAACTGAGTTCACTGCACTGCTTAGAAAGCTCTTCTACTTGGACTAGCAAGTTGCTTTGGTCAGAGCTGTCCCGTCCAGCAAGGGTTCTAAAGTGCTTTACTTCTTGGTTTTTGCTTTCAAGGACTTGTTTAAGGTCCTCGTTTTCCACAGAAACAGTTTGTGCGTGAGTCTGCAAAGCTTCACAGTGGGTTTTGTAGAGTTGGAGTTCTTCTTCAAGTTTGGCTTGGGCTTGCTTAGAGTTTTGTTTGTATTCACTTAAAGCTTCGATTTCTTTGTGGGCGTTTTTTAATTCCAAGTCGTATTTAGCTAGGAGTTGGGAAAGCTCACTGTGAGAGCAGTTAGTTAGTGAAGAGATGTCGATGGCTTCTTCTTTTTTCTTAAAAAGCTTCTGCAAA
Organism: Fabrea salina; assembly: GCA_022984795.1. Lineage (NCBI taxonomy): Eukaryota > Ciliophora > Heterotrichea > Heterotrichida > Fabreidae > Fabrea > Fabrea salina. The sequence continues at coordinate 136,403 of JALIHJ010000060.1, read as the reverse complement.
CCTATCTTCATATTTATTGCAAGCGCTTAGTGCACTTTGAGTTAAGTTTAACATTAGGGTAGTTACTAGAATAAAGTAACATATTTCATATTTAAATACATGGAAGGCGAAGAGATCAAAAGCTCAGCACATTACTCAGACGAAGAAGAACTCCAAGAAACTGAAGCAACTCTAAAGTCATACTTAGAAAGCGGTAAATACGATATCAAGAAACTCCTCCCACCTCCGAAACCACTATTGCCCAAAGCCTTAATGCCATCCGAACCAGCCTTCCAGGCACAAAACATCCCTTTCGTAAGGCTAGGCGAATTCCTAGGAACTGAAGAAGCAGAGCCACAAGCACTTCCAGTAGACAAATCCCAGTTCCCTGCTAGGTTTCCGCCCGACACCACGTTTCGATCTCTATTTGAGTCTAGCAAACTCGTATATGAGAGAAACTCCTCACGGGAAGGTTTCAATTCTAACACCTGCAACTTAAAAACTCTCTTAACTAGTTCCCACGGCAGCCAAAATCCCATGCTTTTCGACAGTATCGATCCTTACCACAGACCAACAGACCAAACCCTTATTTTCGAGTCGCGTTTTGAAAGTGGGAACCTTTCGATGGCTTCTAAGCTTTCTGAAAGCGAGTATAACCTTTTACTGCAAAACGACATTAACTCCAAAGGCCACACTCAGTGGTTCTTTTTCAGAGTTTCAAATACCAGAGCTAAGCAGTCAGTAAAATTCAATATTTTGAATTTCGCTAAGGCTGACTCTTTGTTTAACCACGGCATGAAAGTTGCAGTGTACTCTATGAAGTCTGCTGACCGAGAAGGAGTAGGCTGGAGCAGAGGGGGTTCAGACATTATGTACTACCCCAACGGCATCCGTAGAGGGGCTAAGAGTTACTACACGCTTACTTTTACCTTTACCTTTAGCTATTCTTTTGATATTGTGTACTTGGCTTACTCTATACCTTACACTTATACGCAGCTCCAACAAAGCTTAGATAATTTTGAAAAGGACCCAGAAGCTTCTCAGTACTTCAACCGCAAAACTCTGTGCCGCACGCTTGGAGGCAACCCCTGTGACTACTTAACCATTACCAACAAAGGAACTATAGAAGAAGTTAAGTCTAGAAGAAGCGTAGTCTTTTCAGGCCGAGTGCACCCTGGCGAAACCGTTGGGTCTTGGATGATGCACGGTCTCCTTGAGTTTCTGTTAAGTTCCCACCCAGAAGCTAACGCTCTCCGCCAGAACTACGTTATAAAGGTTCTGCCCATGCTTAACCCTGACGGTGTCATCAACGGCAACTACAGGTGCTCCTTAGTAGGAGCTGACCTCAACAGGCGCTGGAAGTCACCTGTTCAAGTTTTGCACCCTGTGGTTTACAACTTCAAACGACTTATTAAGTCAACAGCTTCCAACTACGACATAGACTTGATATGCGACATGCACGGACACTCACGCAAGAAAAACATCTTTATTTACGGCTGCAACATTTCCAAATCGCCCCAAACCTGTAAAATTTTCCCTTACATAGTGTCAAAAGTATCTCCCGTGTTTTCTTTCCAGTACTCAAGATTTGGAGTTCAGAAGTCGAAAGAGTCCACTATGAGAGTGGCTTTGTTCAAAGAACTAAAAATTCCCACTATTTACACTTTGGAAGCTTCTTTTTGTGGAGGCGACATGGGCTCTTTCAAAGGACTGCACTACACTACTGAGGCTTTAAAACGAATGGGAAGAGACATTGCAAGGTCTCTTCTAGTCATAGCTAGGTCCTCTAAAATGCCTGCCCCTTTAGCTCCTAAAAGAACTGTTAAGAAAATTAAGGGTGCAACTGGGGCTTCTGCTTCTCAAATGGAGATTCCAAACGAAAGCGGGCTGAAAGAACTGGACCCAGAAGTGCTTCTGGATGAAATGATGCATAACGAAGAACTTCTACACAACGGAGAAGCAGAAGACTCCAGCTCAGGGTCGGACTCAGAACCCTCAGAAGACAACTTAGAAGTAGAGGAGCTGAAAGACTACATTCCTTCACTCAGTTTGAAGAAAAAACCCAAACCCAAATCTAAGCCTAAGCCTGCCCCACAACCTAGAGTCATGAGACAGCCCACTCGCAAAAAGTGCAACAAGTGCGGACAAGATGAACTTCCAGGACACACTTGCCCAGAAGCACCCCCTCCGCCCAAAAGAAAACCCGTTGGAATCAGAACTTATTACAACATTGCTGGAAAGCGTGTCCACGACCAAGCCACTCAAACTCCTTTGTCGTTTTACCCCAAAATGGCAAAAATCAGAGCAGAAACCCAAGGTGACTTTAGAGGTTCTTTAAAAGAAGACTCCAAAACTCCGAGTTCACTAGAAACAAAGCCAGACCAAGCTTCTAAGCTAGAAACAAACAACGGAAGAAAGTCTATATCTAGCACCATTAGGAGGAGTTTCTTTTCTGAAGTCCCTAAAAAAGACTTAGAATCAAACAGGTCCTCAGCTTCTTCTTTAAGAAGAAGTGCTAACCACTCACTTATGTCCCCTCAAGAAGGACTTTCTTCAACGACTCTAGGAGTTTACTCAAAGTCTAAAAACTCTATTTCGCTTTCCCCTAATGTATCTAAATAATAGCCATGGACATTCAAACGCTTGTCGCCAACGCGAAAGCGCTCTACGACTCTTTCCAACTCGAAGAAGCGCAGCAACTCTACAAACAAGCTTTTTCCCTTGTAGAAAACGAGTCTATCCCTTCAGAACTACTTGACGGGTACGCTGAATTGTGCGTAGCTTCAGGTGACACAGAGGCTGCTAAGGAATTATACACAGAAAGCGTTAAACTGTACCCTACAGAAAACATATCTAAGTACTTGTGGCTCGCCCAGATGCACAGCGGCCGAGAAGCTTTGCAACTTTACCAGGCTGCCATTGAGGCTATGCGTGACTCTCAAGAACACAAGTCCAGTTTGGCCACTGCTTACTCAGCAGTGGCTGAACTTTACATGACTGACTTGTGCGACGAACCAGAAGCTGAAGAAACCTGTGAGCAGTGTGTGCAAGATGCCTTAGCTGCGGACTCTAACTGCATTGACGCCTACCAAGCCCTTGCCAACCTCAGACTTGTCAGAAACAGAGTAGAAGAAGCCCAGTCCGCTTGTCAGACTTTGTTATCTTTACTTAAGTCAACAGAGAACCTGCCTTCATTGCAGTTTTTAGGAGAAGTTGCAAGGAACTTAATAGAAGTCCAGAACTTCGAAGGAGTGGTTAAGGTTTGCAAACTAGGTTTGTCTGTAGACGAGTCGAACGACGAGTTACTGTACATGCAGGGATTTGGTCTTTGCAAGCTAGAAAGAACAGAAGAAGCTAAAGAAGTAGTTGAAGTTCTTTTGCAAAGAAACTTAAACCCTGAAATAAGAGAAGCAACTCAAGAACTTAGCTCTTTACTAGTTTAACTTATGAATTCTTCTTTGGTACTGAGATAGTTGACTTATAAAAGACCTGTTGGGGTTGATAACTGGCCTTGCTGCTTTCACTCTGACTAATGAGTTCTTTAAGTTGAGTTTTTGGTGAAGCATTAAAAAAGCTATGGCTATTGCAGCAGACCTAGAAACTCCTTCAGCACAGTGCACAAGCACAGCTCCTCCTGAGAGCAAACACTCTTTTATAAAGGCAGTTGCTTCTAAAAAGTACTTTTGGATGTTTTGCAGAGGAGTGTCTTGAAGGTTTAACTTGAGGTACTTGAACTCCTAAATTCGAATCACTAGTGAAAAGTAACAGGGAACTTCAACAGCACAGTTAAGTATGTGGGTGACTTCTTTGGTTTTTAGGAGTCTGTAGTCGCCAGCTGCTTTTGCTGAGCCTAAGAAGAGTCCTGGAACTACTTCGTCTAGGTTGCTAAAAGCCATTTATAGATACATTACGAAGTCATGGTTTTCTCCTCTTCTTGTTCAGTTTTACTTGGCAAGTAGGAAGGCACTGAAAGGTTCCCTGAGTTAAGGTCTTCAGCTAGAAGTTCTTCGTCTAGTTCGTCTAGTTCAGCTTCTAACTCAGCTTCGTCTACGTCAACTGAGTAATTGCGGCTCATAATTTCGTTGACTTCTTCAGTGTCCATGGCTAGGTCTGCTATGTCCTCCATCATGTCTTCGATTTGGTCTGGGTTGATTTCTTTCAGTTGTTGTTTTTGGACCTGGTGGGCAGCTTTCATAGCTCCTACTGCGTTAATGGTGTCTTGTATACTTTGCTGGTTAAAGTTCAGTTGTTCCACGTTGAACTGCTGTCCTTGCAAGCTGTCTAGTTGGGAAGCGTACATCTTGCGTCTTTTAAGCACCTGCACAGCTCTTTGTTTGTTCATAACTGAAGAGCTTCCTCTGGAGCCTTTGATAGACTGTCTGAGTTCAGCTAAGTCTTTGTCGCACTCTGATATTTTTTCCCTTAAAAACTTAACTCGCTTTTCCATGGACTCAGAAGTTTCGTCTAAACCAGGAGGAGGAGGAGCTTGGTTTTTCTTTTTGCTACCGAACAGTCTTCTCATTTTTATCAACAAAAATTACTTATTACTCAGAACAGAATACAGCTTGCCGTCTTTTTCAACTTGAATTTCTTGGAAGTTCCAGAGTTTCTCGGTTCTTGAGTACTGTCCTGAAGCGTACATCTTCCCAAAGCCTTTAGGGCCATAAACAATGGTTTCAGCGTTTCCTTTGGTCATGTTGTAGTTGAGTTGACCTTTGACGTTCTGTAAAAAGTTCAGAGGAACTCCTATTTCGTTTCTGACGAAAGGGTCTGTTTTTAGGATGTCTAAAGCTTTGAAGAAAAACAAACTGTTACCAACTGGTCTAGTTTTCAGGAACCTTTTTGCTAGCACCCAAATCAGCAAGCCAGAAGCACAGACTCCAGCCATACCCATCCACCTTTTCTGGGCTCGCTTGAATACTTTTTCCCTTCTTCTTTTAGTGCTGAGTTTTTCTTGCGAGTCAGGAACTAAGTTCGTATCTTCTTCTGAGGAAGCTTCTATGTTTTCTAGTTCTCTCAGTTCTGAGTGGGTTCTAACACCTTCTGCTATTATAGGGTGGGAAGTGATGTCGTCGAACTTTACGTGCATGGACAGGATTTTCCACTTTAAGTTTTGTGGAGTCCTTGAGTCCCCTGATATCATGGCTAACGTTCTTTGTATCGTAGAGAGTTCGTCCTCTGGCGCCTCAACTAAGTAGTCAGACTCCTCTGAAGCTGGTTGTGCGTCAGCAAGTATACTGACTTTAGCGCTGCCTTCAGGTCCTTCTAAGTCAAAAGATATGTTGGCCCAGTTTTTGTAGGGTTCCAACACCCCTGTGATGCTTTTGGACTTGGTTAAGTACCCTCCTATGTGTTTGCGCACCTGTTCGTCTTTAGGCAGTAACTTTAAGCATTCTTGTACCAAAGGGTGGTTTTTTTTCCAGCTTTCTTTTACGAAGTAGTGGTTCCCTGCTAAGATTGCGCCTAGTCCAGCTGTACCACCTCCAACTACCTTTAAAAAAAGCATATTATAAAATGGATCTAGAAAGCTTGTACAAGAAGTACACCTCTGAAAAGCCTTCTTCATTCCAAAGACTGCAAAGTAAGTTAGGCAGGGCTTTTTACGCTTATGCTTCTGTTTTGAAAGGCACAAACCAAGTAATTGGGGGCTCTTCCCACGAGTATAAAAAACTAAAAGCAAGTTTACTGTACTTAGGAGGGTTTTCGCCTTTGTTTTTTAAGAACTTCATGACCAAAAAGGCTGTTCAGCTTACTAGAAGCAACAAAAGACTAGTAGTCATTCCTGCACTTTTAGGAATGTACTCAATAGCTATTCCGGGAGGAGTCCTTGGAATGTACTTAGTTATTCAAGCTTGGGGAGGACTAAGAAGTATGTACTTTGCAAGTTACTTAGCTACACTGGCCTTTTTGATAGACGACCCCAACCACCGCATATACAAAGAGTCCAAAATTATGAGAAATACACTTTAATATGCAAATAACTAAAAACTTAATAGCCCAAGTAAACGGCCAAGAAGTAAGTTTGTTTACACTTAGCAATTCAAACGGAATGCAAGTCCAGATCACTAACTACGGGTGCACTATTGTCAGCATAAAGTTTCCAGACAAAAGTAACTGCCTTAGAGAGTGCGTGCTGGGATTTGATGACTTTAGTAGTTACCTTTCAGAAGAGTACAACCAAGACTTTCCTCACATAGGAGGCTTAGTAGGCAGGTATGCCAACCGCATCAGCCAAGGGAAGTTTTTTATAGAGGGTGTGCAGTACTCACTGCCTGTCAACAACGGCCCTAACCACTTGCACGGAGGCGAAAGGGGATTTGACAGAGTTGTTTGGAATGCCTGGGTTGAAGACACTAAACTCAAGTTACAGTACTTAAGTTTAGACGGAGAAGAGGGATACCCTGGCAACTTGCACTGCGAAGTTTGCTACTCTTTAACAGAAGACAACCAGCTTTTCCAGTGGATCCAAGCCACAACTGACAAACCAACTGTAGTGAACTTAGTCAACCACACTTATTTTAACTTAGCTCACGGCATTTCACAAGACTGCTTAGACCACGAACTCTATATACCTTCAGACTTCTACCTAGAAGTTAACTCAGACTTAATTCCAACTGGAAACTTAGTAAGTGTTCAGTCCAGCTGCATGGACTTTTCTTACAGTCACTCTATTCGCGAAAGCATAACTAGTGGCTACGACCACACCTATGTACTCAGAAAAGACCCTAACAACCCAGGTATTAAGCTAGGAGCAAAAGTTATTGACAATGCATCAGGAAGACAACTTGAGGTGCACACTACTGAGCCAGGGATTCACCTTTACACTGGAAACTACCTAAACAACCTTAGAGGTCACGACAACCAGGTGTACAAAAAGCACTACGGATTTTGTTTGGAAACTCAGAAGTTCCCAGACTCACCTAACCGTCCTGAGTTTCCTTCTTGCTTTCTGGACCCAGACAGTGTGTACTCCTCTACAACTGTTTTCAGCTTCTCAGTAATTTAAATACTTTTCTGTTTAGGTAATATTATTATAACCTAATGGAAGAACTACTAAAAGAACTCAGTTCTGAAGATCCTGAAAAACTAAGAGAAGTCCTAAAGGCTATGACTTGGTTAGCAATTGTCCACAAAGGCTCTGAAGAGCTCTACAAAGCAATTGAAGCTGTGTCAATAGACAACCCAGACTTAGAGATCGCCGGTAGATCTTTGCAACTAGTGCAGCAACTCCTTCCAGTAAGCTTTATCTAGGAATGCGCAGACAGGATACTTCATTTGCTGCCCTCGATAATTATGCGTCTGGGATCTCCACACGCTATTCTCTCTAGAACTGCATTTAATTGTTTAGCTCTGATAGCTAAAGTCCAGCCTCAAGCTTTGTTAGAAGCTTTAAAAGGAGGAATATCCAACTCAGACGCCCGGGTGAAGACACAAAGTCTGCGAGTTGTAGGAATCCTTGCTGACAAAGTCAACGTTACTATTTTGCAAGAAATAGTCAAACTGTTTCAAGACCCCTACATCAGTAACACAGCCCTGCAAACTGCAAGGAGGTTAGTTGCCAACAACCCTAGACTTAAAGAAGAATGCAGCGGAGACTTACTAGAAGTCATCGAAAAAGGCGAAACCCATGCACCTAAGCACCCACCCACTAAACTAGAGGTGCCTAGAATTCTTGACCCCGGAGTGGCCCAGCAAATTGCTTTTTCACAGAACTGGAAAGAAAAGCTCTTAGCTATGGAAGAACTCAAGGATAAAATCCCAGATATAGGAGAAGACATTGCTAATCACCTTAATTCCATCCTTGAGTTTTTGAATTCTTTACTTTTAGAAAAGAACTTCAGAATAGTCAACGGGTCTCTTTTGTTGCTTTTGCAAATCTTACAGATTAAAGGAATAACCTCAAAAGCTAACTTCCGCTCAATTATTCCAGCTTGCATTCAGAAGTTAGGGGACGATAAAATTTCTAACAGGTACAATACTTTTCGGGTAATGCGTATTATGCTTAGAGAACTGCTTCCAGAAACAATGTTTCCTTTTTACATTGAAGGACTCTCTTCACTTAACTGGCACGTCAGAGAAGGTTCTTTAGTTCTGATTATGGCTGCTATGCTTGAAAAAGACCCTGTTTACCAGTACGACTACTCTTCTTTAGTTGTTCCAGTGTTCCAGATGGTCCAGGACACTAAAGCTAAAGTTAGACTTGTAGCTACTGAAACTTTAGTAGTCATTGCTTACAGAGAAGGCTCTGAAAAGGTACTTGAACAGGTCCAGGCTGACTACTTAACTATCCAAAGACTCAAGTCTAGACTCCGCAAAAAAGCCATAGCTGTACTCAAAGAAGACTGGGTTGACTTACCTAAAGTAGCTCCAGACAGTGCTCCTTCCTACAGTGTAGTTTACTCCCCCTCTACTCTGCCTAAAGTAGACTCCCCCGAAAACTTCAGAAAGAACCTTGCAACTCGTTTGTCTTCAATGAGTATACGGAGACCTAGCAGACTAAGTATGCGGTCTCCTTCTCAGTTTGAAATTGAAAAGCCAAACAGAACTCCTTCAGTGCCTGCTAAGTCTAACGCTTTGCCTTCTCTTGAAAAGAAACTTGACTCTCGCAATATGCAGTTTTCTCCTCCAAAACAAGCCCCAGTTAAAGCTGTGGAACTCCAGTACTTAACTAGAGAAGACCTGGAGCCCCTTGAAAACCCAGAAGAGCAACTTCACAAGTACCTTAGTTTTGAGCCTGAGGACTGGAAAGAGCAGTTTGAAATGCTAAATGGAATCAGAAGGTTGCTTAAGCACAACTCAGAACTCTTTGCAATGATTCCAATTCACTCTTTAGTAATTAAGTTACTGAAGTACGCTGACTCACTACGGTCAGGACTTGCCAAAAACTCTTTAATAGCACTTGGAGAAATGTGCAGTTCCCTCAAAAGACTTTTGGATTCCGAACTCGAACCCATCATGAACTGCTTACTTAAAAAAAGCACAGACACTAACGTTTTTATTTCGCAAGAAGCTGAAAAGTCCTTAATGACACTGTGCGACAACTCAAATGACTCACGGCTAATTATGATACTCTTCCAGTGCGTTAACTCAACTCGATCATCCCAAATAAAGGCCAAAGTTGCCATGTGCTACAATAAAATCATTGAAAAAAAAGGACACGAAATAAGGCGCTGCAAAGAACTAGAAAGAATGATGCACTTGTTAGGAGCCCTTGCCAGAGAAGCTTCAGCTGATGTTAGAACTAACGCCAAAGCTGCCTTAAACCAATTGGCTAAACTCTTAGGCGCTGACTTCGACAAGTACCTTAAAAGGTCCATGGACACAACTAGTTTCCAACAAGTTAAAGAAGCCCTTAAAAGACCCGAAGCCGAAAGTCCTCTTAAAAAGTACAGCACCAACGAACTAATATTCCGAAAAAAGTCCCAAAGCCAAGACTCCTTTGACTCCATAAAAAGGGCCCTTACTAGTGAAGAGTGGGTTAAAAGAATAGAAGCTGTTTCTAAACTCAAACAAATTTCCACTAAAGAAAAAGGCCTTTCTTCAAAAGGACTTAGCTGCATCTTAACTGCACTTAACGACTCAGACACACGAGTAACTATGCATACTCTTACAGTGCTGTCTAAGCTGCTGCCTTCAGTTCCACAAAAGCCGGACCTTTCAAGTTTGATTCCTAGTTTGAGCAGCTTGCTTAACTCTTCAAACACACTTCTCCGCAACAGTGCAAAAGACGTAGGTAGAACCCTAATGTACGAAGGAAATATTGGGCAGGTACTACCTGCAATTATTTCCCAACTTCACAGAGGAAAAGACAAATCTTGGATGTTTTGGCACAGCTTAGTTATGGACTCTTTGCCACTTGTGGTTGCTAAAAAGCCTGAGTTGGTACAGAAGTCACTAGTGCCCTTTGCAAACTCTGTGCTGCAAAGCGAAGAAGTTTCAGGACTTAACAAAAAGTTTTTGGAGAAACTTTATATTTCAGTGGGAACTGACTTGAGTAGTTACCTAGGGGAGTCTTGGCCTGCTTTTATGAAGCACTTATCTTTAAATTAATTTTGTTTTGATTTCTTACGCTTGGAGCGAGTAGAGGTGTTTTTGCGCTTAAGTCTACAAACAGAATCACAGTAGAACTTTAAAAGGTGCTGAATCACTTCTTGGGGCTGTTTGTCAATCAACAAGTACTCAAAAAACAAGTAAAGTGAAGGCTGGGGGTCCTGAAACTGGCCTAAAAGTCTTTTAGCGCACTTCAACATGTCTTCGTCTGGTTTTTGAGTTAAGTTCTGTTCATGGAACTTCTGGGCTTCCTCAAAAGTGTATTTGTCGTAAGGCTTGTTCATTTATAGTCTATGGAAGATTCACTTTCTGACTTAACTATGGTAGAGCACTCAGAGGCATCTGAGTCTTTTTCAGTGAAGCTTTATTTACCAGTAATCTAAACTCAGCCCTCTGAACCCTCTACGCCAGATGAGTCCGGAAGCAACTCTGAGGTTGACTACGATCAAGAAAAAAACAACTTTTCTATTGTGCTTATGCAAACTATACTTGAGACTCTTTGCTCCCTTGCACGTCGGAAATTCAAAGTCCACCAGCTCAATTACTTCTTAAAGTGGCGCACAGTTACTCAATCCAATATTCAAACTTTATACTACATCAAAAGAACCCTGCTTAGCTTGGTTAGTTTAGTTAAAAGATTCCAAAACAAACAGAAAACTAAGTTCTTAGTTCTTTGGAGCCAAAACACTTTGAAAGCTAAAATATTAGACTACATGCAAAACAGGGCTAAAATCCTTGAAAAGCACTACAAGTCAGAACTGACTCAAACTTCAAAGGAAATAAAACTGCTTTCTAAGAAACAGGAACAAGTGCAAACCCAAGCTTCCAACCTCAGAATAAAAAAGAACCAGTACAAGTCCCAACTTCAAACTGTTACTTCTGAAAGAAAGTATCCCGAGAATTACGAAGTCAAACAACTCCAGCATGAAGTCAATGTGTTACAAAACTCACTTCAGTTTAAAGAACAACAAGTGATACTTTTCTTCGACGAACTGTCTGCTTCGCTTCCACAGTTAAAAACCAGAAAACAGATTAAAAAAAGGCACTCGTTAAAGAATATTAAAATTCCATTTTAACTCAGCAGTTTCAGTAATGAACATTTTCGCTTTAAGTTTAAAGGTTAAAAAGTGTGCACTTTACCACTGCGACAAGCATATAGTCAAAATGATTCTGGAGTCAGCTCAGATGCTCTGCACTGTGCTATGGCTTACAGGAGTTGAAGCACCTTACAAACCTGCGCACAAAAAACACCCCTGTACACTGTGGGCCAAAGAGTCACTTTCTAACTGGAGGTGGCTGCGGGACCTTACAGAAGCACTTAACGAAGAGTTCAAGTACAGGTACAACAGAGATGAAAACCACAAAAGCTGGGACGTTGTTGCAAGTTTGCAAGAACCCAACATTCCTGACCTAGGCTTAACCAAGTTTGCCTTAGCCATGCCTGAAGAGTACAAGTGCGAAGACCCTGTGTTGAGTTACAGGAATTACTACGTGGGGGCCAAGCACAGGTTTGCTACTTGGAAAAAACGTCCTGTGCCTGAGTGGTACACTAGGATGAGGAAAGAACTTGAAAATAAGTCTGAAGGAGTAGTAACTAGAAGCAAAGCTATCAAAAGAAAAGCTTCTGAGCCCCAAACTGCTACTAAAAAAGTTAAGCGTAATTAATCCATTATTCTGTATCACTTTGAGTTAAGTTTTGCTTGCAAGTAGGACAGAACTCGTACCCGCAGTTAATCCAGCTTTTAGCACACTCTTCGTGGAAAACGTGTCTTGAGTTGCAAGGGAAAGGTATTATCCTTACTCCGTCTACAAAAGGCACGTGGCAAATAGTGCAGTTTCTGGACTGTGTATGTTGTGCAGAACTGTAGACTTCAGGAGGCAGTGTTCTTATTTGGCCTTCTTTGTTAGCTCCTCTTACTATCCACAAAAACACAGTGATCAAGAACGGAAGGCACAAGCATATCATGGTAAACAAGCAACACGGCAAACTCAAAAACAAGTACCCCAGTATTATGTAAATCAAGGTTAAGATGCTGAGTTCAGGAGCGTTGTCTAAACAGTTATCGCATTTGTAGTACCATACATTGCCTAAAACTTGGAAGGTAATGTAAGCCCTGCTTAGCACTTACAGTATCAAAACAGAGTCTAAGTAATTGGCAACTGAAAACATTTTTGAACTCTGGTAAGATCTTCCTACACACCTAAAAATGCAGATGAATAGAAATACACTGTCTATCACCAGCATTCCAATTACAAAGGTTTCAATGGGTTCTTCAGTGTCCCCTGAAGAAATTCCAAGTACAATAGAGGAAGCAATGATCTACTTGGTGTTTACCTTAGCAGAGCTCAAGATTACTGCTGGAACCAAAATGTAAATAGAGTTGGCATACAAACTAGTGATGTTGGACATCACCTCTGAACCTTCCATGTTTTGGGCTATCCTAGGAAGCAAGGCTTCAGTTTCTTTGAACTCTTCTTCTTCTAGCATAGAATAGGGTTCCCCCATTAGTTCTCCGCTTTGTGCTTCAGACATTTACGAGGAAAAACGGTAATATAAGATTTAAACTTAGTTTTCCGACATAAGGTCTTCTCTGCAAAGTGGACAGGTAGCGTTTACTTGCAGCCACCTTTTACCGCAAGTCTCGTGGAAATAATGTCCTGCTTGGCAGGGCAAAACAACTATGGAGTCTCCGTTCGAGAAGTCTTCTGAACAAATAGGGCAGCTTCTTTCTCTAGTGTGCACTGAAGAGTCGAAGTTCTCAGTTTTAAGCGACCTCAACAGAGTTTCTGAAGCTGGGTTCCTCGTGCCTCTGTTTAAGAAAAAAAGCACTACAAGCAGCACAGGCAAACAAGTGCACAAACAACAGAAAAAAAACAAAGGCGTGCACAAGTATATGTAGCCCAAAATTATAAGTCCTAGTGCAAGTCCTGAAAGCTCAGGGGCTTCTGAAAAGCAGTCTCCGCAGGAGTAGAACCATACATTCCCTGTTACTTGCCAGCCTATGTATACCAAGGAGACTGAACCCTCTGCTAACCTTATGGATTGCTTGACTGTGTAGCTAACTTCGTAAATAGACGCAAAAAACTTCGCTATGAGGAGCACCATAAACGCAAAATCTATGATTACACAACCCCACACAAACAAGTCGATAGGCTCAGAAGTGTCTGTCTCAGCTGTGCTTAGAATCACAATACTTGTAGTGATCTACCTAGAGCTTACTTTTGCGACTGAAACTAAGCCAAAAAGAATTACTAAATAGTTTGAAGATTCCATACTTCTAAGCATAGCTTCCTCCACACTGCCCCTGACTCTTCTAGAAGAGTCATTTCCTAACAAAGCCGCCTCTTCACTGCCATGTTCATTAAGCTCCATATTTCTGTTAGCTGTTTCCATATCTATAGGAATTATTAAATATGCTTGGCAAAACACTCGCCCGAAGGGTTTCTTCACTCAAAAGAACTTTAGAGGAAAAAATAGAACTAGGCAGGGAAACACTAAGTAGGGTCAAAGCTTCAGACACCAATAAAGAAGTAGACCAAATATACAGTGACCAGCTTGTAAAGGGAATGCGAGGCATGAAAGGACTCTTTTACCAAACTTCTAAGTTAGATCCCTACGCTGGGGTTAAGTTCAGGGGGTTATCTATCCCTGAAGTCAAAGAAAGCCTTCCTAAAAAGCACAAAGAACCCCCTCCAGAAGCAATCTTTTGGCTCCTCCTTACAGGGGAAATTCCTACTTTCCTCCAGCTTGAAGAGCTTTCTGGAGAACTTGCTGCTCGTGCGCATATTCCTAGTTACACTCTTAGTATGCTCAATAGTTTGCCTAGGGACCTGCACCCTATGACTCAGCTTTCAATGGGAGTAGCTTCTTTGTCTGTGGAAAATCACTTCCACAAAAGCTACTTGAAAGGCCTTAAAAAACAAGACTACTGGAAACCTACTTTAGAAGACGGACTCAACCTAGTTGCTAAAATACCCAGAATTGCAGCAATTATTTACAGGAACTGCTACAAAGACATGCGAACTATACCTCCTACTTTGGACTGTGACTTGTCTGAGAACTTTGGAAGGATGCTTGGTTGGAGCGAAGGTAACTTTTTTGAGATGCTGAGGCTTTACTTAACTATTCACTGCGACCATGAAGGAGGCAACGTAAGTACACACACTACTTCAATGATTAACTCAGCACTAACAGACATCTTCCAAGCTTATGCTTCAGGACTCAACGGACTTGCAGGCCCACTGCACGGACTAGCCAACCAAGAAGTACTGGTATGGCTGCTTGAACTCTGGGACTCAGTAGGAAGTTCGCCTTCTAACTCAGAAATTGAGTCTTACGTTAAGAAAACCTTAGCTAGTGGGAAACTGGTTCCCGGATACGGACACGCAGTACTGCGTGTAACTGACCCCCGGTTTCTCATACAGATGGAGTTTGCCCAAGATATGATTAAAGACGACCCCCTTTGCAATATTGTTGCTCAGTGCTACGAAGTCATTCCAAAGGTGCTGCAAGAACAAGGAAAAGCCAAAAGCCCCTATCCAAACGTAGACGCGCACAGTGGAGCTTTGCTTTACCATTACGGACTCAAAGAGCACGAGTTCTTTACAGTGTTATTTGGAGTGTCAAGAGCAATTGGCGTATCGGCAAGTTCAGTCTGGGCTAGGGGGCTGATGATGCCTATTGAAAGGCCTTTAAGTTTGAGTTTAACAGAACTAGAACATATTGCTAATTAAATTCAAAATGGAGAACGAGCTATTTTTTCCTTGGGTGTTTTGGTACTCTTGTCTTCCCAAAAACACCTCTAAACAAGAAGTCACTCGAAAGTACCAACTAGAACTAGTTCCCCTAGCTACTGTAACTACAATTCAAGAATTCGCAAGCGCTTACTCTTATCTGAGGAAGCCTACTGAAATGAAGCCTAACTGGAACCTTGCCTTTTTCAAGGACCAAATCAAACCTATGTGGGAGTATTTTCCAGATGGGGGTTGCTTTTTGCAAAGACTCAAACGCTGCTCTGAAACCAACCAAGTTTGGGAAGACTTGTTAGTTGAGTGTGCAAGGGGGGGTCTGGGAGAAGACGTGCAAGGAGTAATGGTGTCTGCCAAGTCCAAAGAAGTCCTTTTGCAAGTGTGGGTGTCACAGCACAACTTTGCAATATTCAAACAAATCGAAAAAGCACTAGGAACTGAAGGAAACTGGATGTTCAAATACCACTCAGAAAGCATGAGAGATATGAGCACTACTAAAAATGCAAGGCCTGTTAATTCTTAACTTAGTCAAGTTCTTCTAGTATCTGTGGAAAAGGCACTCTCCAGAAGTTTATGTTGCTGTATTCCTCGTCTGAAATTAAACCAATTATGTTTGGAAAGATCTCCGAAACAAGAGTGTTGATCTCAGTGTATGTTTTGCAAAAAGTATTGTTAAACACAAAAACTGCACCACTAGGGTTAATAATAAAGATTTTGTGCAGAGGCACACCAGCAGCCCGATAAGCAATGGCGTCACTGTCTCTGTTGCCAAAGCCTGCGTAAAAAGGGTTTCGTTCGTTGGGAAAGAGTCCTGCAACGTCTCTCAAAACCCCGGCTTTGAACTTTTGGGGGACCCTTTTAATTACTTCTCTCACGAAGGACTCAATGAGCCTGTCTGGAGACATTAAAACAGGGCCGTCAGGTAGTCCTTTGTTGTTTTGGGACACAGAACCTAAGTACTCTTTTGTGGTGCGGACTTGTCCTATAGCTCGTGAGGACAGGTATATGATTTTGTACCCGTTGCGTATAATGCTGTTGTAGAGGTTAACTACTCCAGGGTGACTCCAGTCCTTGCCTACCATTGGTAGGATGTGTCCTAAAATGTCTGACTTAGTAATGGTTCCGTCTATGTCAGAAATCACTATTTTGCTGTCTGAATCCCACAGATAAATCTTGCCTTCAATGGACTGTTGTCCTTGGAAACTGCTGTTTACTGTGTAAACTACACTGTTCACTCCTGGTTTTAATTTGAGTTTAACTAGTTCCTCTGAGTTAAGTCTAAGTGTTTTTTTGAAGTATTTAGTTCTTTTTTCTGAGTCAGAAGACTTAGTGTCCTCAGAAGGATGCACTTCAGGGAACTCGTCTACACTTTCTTCAGTAACTATGGTTTCAGAGCTTTGTTCTAGAGGAGGCAACTCTAGTTGCTCCATCTTATCTTCTTCCTTAGGTTCTTTGTTTTCAGTGCCTACTTCTTGGTTGAAAGCTAAAATTGACAAAATAAGCGGAATTCCTGACTCAACGTTGTACAACTTCCCTTCAATTTTAAACATCAAGTTAGGATTGCCTATGATTTTCCAAGGGTCTTCAGAAAAGACTTCAAAGCTCACTTTGTTTTCAGCAAACAAAGTTTCTAAGTCTTCACAGCCTGCAATAAGGCCTCCACACAAACTCATTTCGAGTTCACTGTCTTCTTGTTTGGAGCCAAACATTCCAAAGATAGACCCAAACAAGGACTTAGGTTTTTCAGGAGGTTTAGTGGTTTCCTTCTTTTGAGGAGGTTTGCCCCAAAGCCACTGCCAAGCACTTTGCTTAGGCAAGTCGAGTTCCTTCATAACAGAGTTAGGACTCTGAGGAAGCAGCATTTCTACTTGTTTCTCTTCTTCTTCTCCTATGCTAATAGGAGCTATTGGGGGAGAACTGCTGTCAGGAGAAAGAATTGGGGAAGTGCTTAGTTCAGTCTCTACTTTCTGTTCAGTTTCCTCTACAAAAAAGGCTTCCCCTGCGTTTCCAAGTTTCATTCTGATTTCTGTGGACTCTCCGTTAACTAAGAGACGGATTGTTTTTTCGCGACTGCGCAAAAGCTTAAGCTTCCCAAACCTCACGTGAAAAGGAGTACAGTGCAAAGAACCGTCAGGGTGCTTGATTACTATCACGTCCAAAGCCCCTGAAAGAGTAGCTGAGTTAAAGTCAAAAGCATTTGTAATTCCTGATACTAGTCTTCCTAATGTATTCATCTTTAAATAACAATGTCCTTTAGAGCCAGTTTCCGCAAAAACCAAGAAAGACAAGCCTTTCCTATCAAAGTCCAAAACATCGACACTGAAATCAAGCAAAGAAAACCTAAAAAACCCCGCCACTTAAGGAAAGACCCCTTCAACGCTTTTTACAAAGAAACTCCTAAGTCTTTCAAGCCCACTATCTACAACAAAATACTTGACGGCTTTCTACTTTTAGAAGCAAGTAAACTTGAGATGCCTAACGAAGTAGTGACAGTTCAACTGCGTGGAGCAGGGATTTCTGATGTAGTTGAAGAAGATCTTAAGTACTTCACTTCACTTTCCAAACTCGACTTGTCAGATAACTGTATTGACTTAGGACTTATTAGAAACTTAGAAAGCTTAACTGACCTAACGCTTATGTGCAATAAAATAACCCAAATCCCTGAACTGTCTTTTCCTAGCTTCAGGTGCCTCGAAACCCTTAACCTTAGTTTTAACTGCGTCTCAGCACAAACTATCCTTAACTTAGGTTCTTTGCCTAGACTCAGTATTTTAGATCTTTCCAACAACGACCTTTGCACTCTTCCTGAAGACCTAAGTTACTTCAAAGCTTTGCAAGAACTTAAGCTGGGGTCAAACGGGTTCTCCAGTGACAGTGTTTTGTTTTCAGCTTCATTGTTGTTCAGAGCCCTAGCAAGTATTCCTAGTTTGCAAAAACTCGACTTGGCTCGCAACAAACTCAGAGGAATTCACTCAGAAGCACTGAATGCCGACTCTTTTATTCACTTGAAAGAACTTGACTTCTCGTACAACTGGGTTGATTCAGAAGAAAACCTTTACCCAGCTGCTGACTTCCAAACTCTGCAAGTTCTAACAATCACTGGGAACCCCTTTGCTAAAAAGCAAGAAACCGAAGAACTTGAAAACCTACTGTTAACTAACTTATCAGCTACAGTTATCAACGAGTTCCCTATGCGCAAAGCCAAAAGACCTCCTTACGCAAGACCTATTGCCTACGTGACCCAAGACTACAACGCTGCTCTTAAGAACCAACTCTTTGGAGTGGAGTTGTCTAAGAACATGGGAACAATTCCTATATCCGAAATGAACTCTAACTCTGAAATGGACGAAGAAGTCTTTCCTCCTGCAATAGAAAACAGAGACTACAAAGACATCTACACTCCTAGCAACGACAGGGAAAGTGCCATCCAAACCAGAGGCAGTGGACAAAACCAACTCTTCTTCATTACAGAAGCTGAAAGCAAAAAGAACCCTAACAAGCAGTTTTCTTCTAAACTGGATAAGTTCAGAGAACTCTGCAGACAGTTTTTGGGAAACAACAAAGACTACGACTCGGCTTTGGAGCTGCAGCAAGCCTACAGACAACTCAAGCATGCCATCCAGTACCCAATGGTTTTCCAAGAAAAAAAAGAAGGACCCAGGTACACTAAGTTCACTGCCTCGCGTTCTAAGTACAGCTCCCAAGTCAACCCTAAGTACTACTCCAAAGCTTCTAAGGAAAAACTTCCAGTCCAAAAACTCAAACAAGAACTTCAAAGAGCCTCTGAGTCTCTTGAGGAACCCTTTAACCGCATCCAAACTGTTTAACTTAAAACTTAAGATTCCGCAAAGCTTCTTTCCAATAAAGACACTCTGCTTCATTTGACTTTAAACGACTTTGAACTATTGAGTTTAAGTTTAGAACCAAGTTGCTTTTTCTGTAAGCTTCTAGTTCAGTGTGTTCTTTTTGTATGGTGCTTTGTGCGGCTTTAGTGTCCGTTTTTAGTTTGTCAATTTTAGAGATGCAGTCATTTACTTGCAAGTCTAACTGAGCAAGTGACTCTTGGTCTTCAAAGGTGCTTTTTCTTTGGTTTTTGAGGAACAAAAGGTACTCTAGACGGGAACTTTCACTCATACAGGCTTTGTAAGTTGCTATGGTCTTACAAATGCTAGCTATTCTCAGGTAGTACTGTTTAAGTTCTTGCATAGCTTTAGTTTGTTCTAAGTGTGCGTTTTCAATTGCTTCTCTGTAGTTGATGAAGTAACTTTCATACTCCGTTTTAAGGTTCAAAAACACTGAGTTAGTTTCGAACTCGCATCTAATTTGTTCATAAAGTGAGTTAGTTAGGCTAAGTGTTGGTTGTTTAATGTAGCTAAGAAAAGTTTCTATGTTCTTAATTTCACTGCTAAAAGGGTAAATCTTTTTGTATAGAAACAAGTCAGCTTTGTTTTTGGCAGTGGCAAGTAGTTCTTCGCAGGAGTCCCTTAGAGTTTTGTGCTCTTCTTGGTAGTTGATTTGCTCAACCTTCTTTTTTTCAGAACTGAATTTTTCTAAAGGAGTTTCAGTAAACACTTTAAAAGCAGTGGAGTTTAGAACTTCGGTATCTTTGGTAAGGAAGTTCAAGTAGTTCTCGATCTCAAGTCTTCTTTTTTCTAAAAACTCGTAATTGCTTGTACCAGTTACTTTCTTAGGCGGAAGTGGAGGTATTGGGCGGCCTTTAAATATTCTTGAAAGTTGGGAGTGGAACCAGTCTAGGTCACTGAACCTTCTCTGCACTGCAAATATTTTCCTGTTAACTTTTGTTTGGATTCTATACAAGTAGTACCCTTTCCACATTGAGCTTACATAAGTAGGTTCTAGCACACACACTAAGGGTTCTTCTTGAATAACTTCTTCTGTTATCCTTTTAAGTGTTTGTTTAGACACTAAGGTAACTGAGTTCTTAGGAAAACTAGGTTCTGCACTAGTTGTTTTCTTCCTTTTAGCAATTACTTTTTGTTCTGTTTTAAGGCTTTCAAGCGAGATTTCTTTACCTTGGCGCTTTGCACTGCAAAGTCGCATGGCACACATAAAGTTTTGAAGCTTTAAGTAGCTCCTTCTTTCAGAAACTAGATTCCAAACATTGCTGAAGTCCTCATCGGTTAACTTAAGGCTTTTGAAGAAGCACAAAGCCACTTGTCCTATAAGTTCTCTTTCAGAAAGAGGTTTCTGCTGGTCAGAAGTGAGTTTACTGAACTCCGCCGAGTAGCTTTGCTTTTCACGCTCAGAAAAAACTATACTACATATCTCCATAGTTATTACTTTTTTTTATTGTATTCGAAGTGCACTGTTCCCTCTCCTGGGTTGTAAGAGTACTTCAGAGGAACAGGCTTCAGGTTCAAGTTCCCTTTCGAGTCTAAAAGGATTTCTCTGAGTTTTCTGTCTATTTCGTCTTCGCAGTTGTTTAGTCGGGCATTCAGCTTGTCCACTACAAACTTGTGGGACTCCACCCACTTTTTAATGCTTTCAGCAATTAAGTTGTAAGCATACTCGCCGTACTTTTTATTGGTACTTTTGAACTTAGCGTACTGAGTGTTGAAAGCAACGCTTTGGGATATTAACTCTGACTCGTTGGTGTCCATGGTGTTGTCCTTGATGTTGATGTTTTCTATAGCGAAGTTGTCTGTAATGGCTCTTGCTATAGTTTTTGCTCCTTGGTTGCCTATTTGGTTGTTGGCTATTTCTAGTTCTGCTATATTGTGGTTTTTCTGTATTATGCTGGCTAAATGCTTTGACCCCTCGTCACTTATTGAGTTTCCGCTTAAGTTCAAGTAATTAAGATGTGAGCAGTTAGCACAGAGTTGAGAAACCTCTTCAATTCCTGTAGGCCCTAAGTTGCAGTAACTTAAGTCTAGGATTGTCAAATGGTTTTGCTTCAAAGGCTCAACTAGCTCACTCAATAAGTAGTTCCCCATGCAAACGTTAGATAACCGAAACTCCACTAAGTTAGTATGGTTTTTGAGCGAGTTTACAAACTCCCTAAACGACATTTCAGCAATAGTAACTTTGGTGTTTTGTGGAGTGTGTTGGGACTCATGCCTTTCCATCAAAGGATTGTTGGACAGGTTCAGTATTCTTAAGGACTGATTGATTGCAATAAACTGGGAAAGCAACCTTAGTTCTTCGCAGTGCAACTTTTGCCCTGACAAGTCCAAAATGCTAGTTTTGTTTTCTCTAAGGGCGTACAGAGGCAGTATTCCTCCAAAGACCCTGATGTTGGTGATTCTAGAATCCATTATGAACTTCAACAGGTACTCTAAAGTAAAGTCGTTGATGTTATGTTTTCTCAAGTCAACCACGCAGTCGTCACTAAACATTAACTCGTCTTTAGGAGTTTTGTGCTCAAGTCCTTCAAGCAGCTCTTCGGGAATGGATTTCAGTTCGTCTTGGAGTTTCAGAATGTCACTTCTCACTTCTTGTATGTTTTTGTACCTAAAATTTGGGTCCTTAGCCAGGATTTTTATCAAAAAGCTGCAGAGGCTGTTAGAAACTCTTAGTTCTTTCAGCTGATGAGGACACTCCCAGTCAGTTAAGTACTCTCGTTTAGAGCCCAAGTCACTGTGCTCAGAGGTGTTTTCGCTGAACCTTCCTACAGTTGTTCCAGTAAGTCCTCTGTAGATGATGGCTCCTATTCCGTACAAGTCGCACTGGTAGGTGATGTTTTGCTTAGGAATTCTAGAAGTGCGTCTATACTCCTCAGCTAGTTCTTTGTGCTCAGGGGCCAAGTAATTCCTGTCTCTAAAAGAAGTGTCGTATTTGTCTTCAGGAAGTTGTTTGAAGTACCTGCTTTCAATTCCTAGTATTTCTAAAGGGTCCCAGATAGCGAGTTCTAGGTCTAGAAAAGCCAACTTGTTAATGTCGTCTCCCAAAAGATAAACTGAGTCGGGTTCCACGTTTGAGTGTATTACTTGGATGTTGTGCAGAGTTTCTAGTTGTTCTAAAAGCTGCAGGCATATTTCAATGGCTTCTTCTTCAGTTAAACACTTAAGTTTGAACTTTTTGCTGGAGTTTTCAAACCTAGCTTTTGTGTTAGGAGCTTTGTTTCGGAAGTAGTCTTCAAGAGTCATTTGGGAAGTTTCAAACTGAAACACTCTTTTATAAAGAAGGCCTCCAGGGAGTTCCCCGAACTCATTGATTCGATTGTCACTGAGTTTGTTTTTCAGAACTATTTCTCTGAAGTAGTTTTGTCGGAAGTTTTTATCAGCTTGAACTCCTACTAAGTAGATCAACTCAAAGCTCAAACTGCCTTCGTTGCCCAGCATAGGCTTTACGTTCAGGTTAGCGTGCTTGTACTTTTGCTTGTAAGTTGAAGAAACGTACTTCTTCATTTGGGGAGTTTCTATTATTTCGTACTTGCCTAAAAACAAAGACCCCTTTTGAAGGTAAGGAATCACCTGGAAAGGATTTTCTATCAAAATAGTTGAAACGCTCCGAATGTAGGTGTAAGACTGCTGAAGAATCTCTGCAAACTTGTAACATTCTGCCCGAATGGAGTCTTTAAAGGTGGTAAAGTCTATAGCTTCGCCTCCAGAAATTTCCATACAAAACTCGTCAAGCGCAGGTTGGTCTATTTCATAGGTTTGGACTTCCCCAAGGTTGCACAGAGCCATAAGTGAATTTTCCAAGCACTCAATGAGTTCTTCAAACATCATGCAAGACTGGTCTTCTACACAGTACAGTTTGAAAAGGCACTTAAGCCTATCTTCTAAACTTCCTGAACTCAGTATAATCAAACCTGTCAAAAACTCTATTACTTGTATTTCTGAGCCACTGTCGTAAAACTTCTTGTAGTTAAGTTTTACTTTTTTGTTCTGCACAATTGCTTTTTGGAACTCATTTGGAGTCATCGTTTCGGGGGACCTGAGTTTCCTCCAGCGCATGCAGAGAGTACTTACTTCCTCAACTGGAATAACGTGCTTTTTGAGTTTGTCTTCTTTGTGAGTTTCGTATAAAAGACTCAAAGAGTTTCCCATTTATTAACTATACTCTTGGCTTAACTGACTAGAAAACTCAGGCATTTCTAAGTTGCCTTCTGAGTCCAGTAGGAGTTCTGCTAGTTTTTGGTCGATTTCGTCCTCGCACTGGTGAAGCCTTGCTCTGAGTTTTTCCAAAACAAACTTGGACTTTTCAGTCCAGCGTTTAATGCTTTCAGCCATCAGGTTGTACCCGAACTCCCCAAACCTTTCGTTAGTAGCTTTGAGTTTTTTGTACTGAGTGTTAAACATAACACTTTGCAGAATTAAGTCTTTTTCGTCCTGTTCAATTTCGTTGTCTCCAATGCTTAGTTTCTGAATAATGAAGTTGTTCGTAAGTGCTGCTCCAATGGCCTCTCCTCCTTCTTTTGCAATGTTGTTTCTGAACAAGTCTATTTCAAGTATGTGGTGGTTTGTTTCTAGCAACTTAGCTACGTGCTTAGCGCCTTGATCCCCAATGTCGTTGCTGCTAAGGTTTATGTACCTGAGGTTCTTCATGCTTTGGACAGTGTTGCAGATATACATAGTGCCTTCTACACCTAGTTCGCAGTTAGCCAAGTTAATCTTTTCTAAGTTCAAGTTTTTAGCAATGGGGACGCAGAGTTGGTTTGCAAGTTCTTCACCGAGTTCTACTTGTGCTAGTTCTAGTCTTTTAAGTTCACTATGCGACTCCAGAGCTTCCAAGAGCCAACTGAACCCCATAGTAGTTTTGCTCTCTGAACTAGCGTCTTCTTCGTTTTCTTGCTTGTCAAAAGAGTGTCTTTGTAACAAAGGATTCTTTGAAAGGTCTACTTCTAGTAAACTAGTGTTTATTTTGATGAAAAACGAAAGCAATTTTAGTTCTTCAGCGTATATGTTTTGGCTTGAAAGTTCAAGTTTGTCAATGCTGTTGGAAGCAAGAGCCCGAATGGGTAAACCTATGTTTCCAAACATCCGAATATTAGGAATTCTGCTTTCCGTAATAAACTTGTACAGGTACTCTAGACAAAAGTCGTCTATTCCTTCTTCGTGCAAGTCCAAAACGTAGTCGTCTTCAAACATCTCGTGGTTGTTGTGAGGAATGTGCTCTAGTCCTTTCATAAGTAATTTTGGAATCCTTTCAATCAGTCCTACAAGTTGACTCAGTTCTCTTTTTGCTTCCATGATGTCTTTGTGTCTAACTTGGGTGTCCTTAGCCAATATTTTCAGTAGAAACTGGGTCATTCCGTTAGACATCACTATTGGGTCTAGTTCTTCAGGACACTTGAATTCTTCAAGCCAGTCTCTTTCTTCTTCATGTAAAGAAGGGTGGTCTTTGGTGTCTTCGCTAAAACTCACAGGAGCTTTTCCTGTAAGGGCCCTAAACAGAATGGCTCCTATGCTGTATATGTCGCATTGCTTGCCCACTCCTTCTTGTGGCACCTTTTTTGCTTTTTGGTACTTCTTGGCAAGTTCTTCGTGTTCTGGGGACAAGTAGTTAATGTCTCTGAAGGTGGTGTCGTACTTGTCTCCTACTAGTTGCTGGAAGTAAGCACTTTCAGAACCCAGTATCTCTATAGGGTCCCAAATGGCAAGTTCTAGGTCTAAAAACCTCAGACGGTTGATGTCTTGTTCAATGAGGTACACTGAACTAGGGTTGATGTTGGAGTGCAAAACGTTTATAGAGTGCAGAACTTCTAGTTCGTCTAAAAGTTTGAGTCCAAGCGATATAGTTTCTATTTCGTTCATGCAAA
The DNA here is from genome assembly GCA_022984795.1 of Fabrea salina. NCBI lineage: Eukaryota > Ciliophora > Heterotrichea > Heterotrichida > Fabreidae > Fabrea > Fabrea salina. The sequence continues at coordinate 111,901 of JALIHJ010000060.1, read as the reverse complement.
CTATTTTCCTTCTGGGTTCGTCTGAGTTTTTAGTTTCCATTTCTTGAGACTTCTCTTCAAAGTACTCGCCAAGAGTCATTTGGGTGGCTTCAAGTTCTGATATGCTTTTATAAAGAATGCCTCCAGGCAACTCGCCGAACTCGTTCATTTCTTCTTTAGTCAGTTTGTTTTTAAGAACGATTTCTCTGAAGTAGTTTTGTCTGAAGCTTTTGTCTCCGTTGATTCCTGAAAGGTAAATAAGTTCAAACGTAAGTTTGCCTTCTTCGCCCAACATAGGCTTAACTTGGAGCAACGAGTGCTTGTACTTCCTTTTGTAGTTAGAGGAAATCTCTTCTATCAGTTTGGGGGGGTTTGTTATTTCGTACTTGCCTAAAAACAAGTTTCCTGGCTGCAAAAAGCTGATTACTGGAAAAGGGTTTTCTACTACGTGAGTGCTGAACATCCGCAGAAAGTTGTAGGACTCCTGGAAAACGTTAGCGAACTTCTCGCATTCCTGCATGATTATGCTTCTGAAAGTTTCATAAGTTATGCATTCGTCCTGAGTAACTTCATCGCGGAAGTCTTCTAGTGACTCTTTTTCAACGTAAGGTATTTGGATTTGGCCTTCGTGGCAGATTGCTCTGAGTGACTTGTCAATGCATATGTAAAACTCGTCAGGAGTCATGACTTCTTCTTCTTCGAACTTATAAAACTCAAAAAGAGCTAAGTAAACCTTACCTTCTATTTTGCTTTCTAAAGGCCCTACACTCATCAGAATTAGCCCAGTTAAGAACTCTATTACTTCTATTTCTATTCCGTTTGACAAGTACTTATCGTAGTTCATGTTAAGTTCTTCTTGCACTACGTTTTTGTGGAACTCAGTAACTCCCATGAAAAAAGGAATCCCTAAACTTTTCCACCGTCCACAGAGCTTCTTAGCTTGGTTCAGGGTTATTGAGTTGAGTTGCTAAGTAGAAGTTACCTTTTCAATGCTGAGGTGAGAAGAGTGCATGCTTTTCAAGTTCTGTCCCATTATAAATGGAAGTCCAGAGCCCAGCTGAAGAAGAAAGTTTTATGAAGTACTTAGGGGGGCCTTACAAGTCCTTTTTAAGGTGCATGACTCTTAAGAACGGGGTGATTGTAGTAGGTGTTTTGGACATTATAGTAGGAGTTCTTAGGTTCTTTGAGTTCTTCATCATTCTGAGTGAAATCTTTCATGCAGAATTCGACGCCTGGGCAGCTCTTGCATTGCTACTAGACATTGTTTCAATAACAGTAGCAGTAATGGCTATTCCTGCTGTTAACGGAATCCTTAAAAACTCCTACCTACCACTTTCAATTTACGCCAAAATCAAAAAGTTCGAGTTAGTGTTTAATGTTGCTTGGAACTTCATTTTCGAGGTGTTTTTAGAGGGAACTGATGGAGTGATCGGACTTTTCATTGTCTTATTTATTTTGTTTCTGATCAACTTTTATCTTGCCAAGATCGTTTGGAGTGCCGACATAAGACTCAAATACAATGAAACTATTTTAGTCCTCCATGGAGAAGAAGTAGTCAAGCTCATGAACCAACAAGCCAACACCTTAGCTCCCCGCTCAGGAATAATTGCAATGCCAGGCCAGCCTATTTACAACGCTCCTGTGGGTCAGCCAGTTTAATTACTTAAAGTTTAGCCGAGACTCAGCTTTCCGTCTTAACTCCCTCAAAGACTTAATAAAAGGCGGCGGTCCGTAACAATTAGGGTTGCTTTCCACAGCGTCTATCATTCTTCCATAAATGTTTCCGTCAGAGTGACCTAAAACTGACCCTAAAAAGTTGTCTGGGTTTGCAATAGAGTCAATGATATTCAAGCTGTTTTCGCCTATTACTTCGCAGTGTTCTAAAAACTTGTTTCTGACTAGCTGCACTTGGTCAACAGACAAAAACCCACTTTCAAGGAAAATACCTGAGTCAGAGTTAACCTTGTCCAAAACAAACAGTTTGAAAAGAGCCATTGCAATGTTTGTTGTTTCAATGTGTTCTTTGAAAGATCCTACCCACTCTAGGTACTTTTGGGCGAGTAAGTACACTCCAAAAGACTTGGCTAGTTCTTGCAAAAATAAAGGCTGGGACTTGTTCCAGGCTTCAAACATACTTTCGGAATTCCCAGCGTTTTCTTGCAGTCTCAGAAAAGATTTGTGCATCAAGTAGTTTGTTCTGAACTTAAGGGCTTCAAGTAGGTCTTCGGGTTCCAGTTCTTGGTTTAGTTTGGACTTGTAGTTCAGGTTGTCGGAGTTTGCGTCTATGAACTTTAAACTCTCTGCTTGTATAGACTTGCCTTCAATTAAACTGCGCATGTTCTTCATGATAAAAGCAGCAGTTTGCTGTACAAGTACGTGGTTGTCTCCTTCCCAAGTCAAGTTAACGTGATGCCCCATTAGAAGTTGGCCTAGTCTAGAGTACCCTGAGTACCCCAGGCCTCCACAAACTTGTCTGCACTCTGTCAGTCCGTCCCTTGCCCAGTCTGTAGCTAAGCACTTGAGTACTGAAAGTATTGCATGCAGCTCTAAGGCTTCATGGCACTCAGGGTTAGCCCTTATCTTGTCCTTCACTTGGGGGTACAAACTAAATATAGTGTCGCAGCAAAGCCCTGTTGCTATCACGTTTGCAAGCCAAGGCATCAGTCTCACCCTTGTTAAGGAGTAGTCTAGTATAGGCTTTTCAGGAGAGTTGGGGTTTCCAAACTGTCTGCGTGCAGCTGCGAACCTTATAGCAATAGTAAGTCCGTTTTTAAGGTTGCCTTCGGAACTGCTTAGGACTCCTGTTCTGCCCCTTATGAGTCCAGCAAGCATAGCTCCGAACCTTTTTTCTTTCTTCTCAATGATGGACTGGTAGCCTTCAGAGGTGATCTGTGCATATCTGTCCAGCAAAGCATCGTATGGAACTCTGTAGTTCCTAAAAATGATAAACCCGTTGTCTACTCCGTCAAGTTCTGCTTTGGGCCCGCAGTCCCCAATAACCACTCCTTCTTTAACTTTATGAGTTTCAAAGTCTCTTAAGTCAACTACAAACACATGCACCCCTTTGCTTTCGTTGTCAATGTAAAGTTGAGCCAAAACAACGCACTTGTTTGAAGTTTTGGCTGCACCTCCTATCCACCACTTAGTAGCTAAGTCGTTTGGGGTGTTTATGACGAACTCTTGTGTTTCTTTGTCGTAGTCTGCTCTGGTTTCAATCTTGGCGGCATTTGAGCCGTGGCCTAGTTCTGTCAAAGCAAAGCACCCAATGTCCACTAAGTTGTAGGCCTTTTCAACTAGTTCTTTGTGTTTTTCTGTGCCTAAAGCTAGCAAAGAGTCCAGGTAAAGACTTCCGTTCACTCCTAGTTTCACACAGCTTCCTAAGTCGTAGTTCATGTAAACCCTTCCAAACACAAACCCTTGAAGAGGATTTGTTTCGTGAGAATGCCTGTCAAAGTCAAAAAAGTCCAGTAAATGAGTAAGGTTCTTCACGTAGTGTTCGCGCTTTTGGTCAGTTGTTGCGTCTACAGTTGAAAAGTGCTCGAAACTGGGAGCATTCGCAAACTTTTCGAAGAAATGCTGGTAGTACTCAAAGCCCAAAGCGTAGTACTTGGACCTTAAAAGCTCTTTGTCGATTTTGGAGCCTCTGTTTCTGTACTCTTCGAGTGAGTTTTCTTTTTGGGCTTTAGGCATCGCTGAAAGGTGAGTTTTAATAGTGTTTAAGCGACTCTGGTGCATTTTTTGTTAAGGAACGAATTTACTGCCATTAAATTGATTTGCCTAGTCTTAGTGCTCGTGTTTACTAAGCATTAATAAAGAATGTGCGAAGAATATGGAAAGAAGCTAAACGCCATAGCAATTGCCCAGCTAGCCCAAGAACTAGGGTTCTCCTCAATAACTTCTCAGGCACTAGACACCCTCCAAGAAGTCTCAGTTCTGCTTACTAAGAAACTTGCTTACCGCGCTAAGCTGATAGCTGAGCACAGTGGACGCACAGAGTGCAACATAGTAGACACCCTCCAAGCACTTTCTCTGCTGCAGTTGACTCCAGAGTCCATAAAACAGTACATGCAGTCCCCTTCGACAGACTTGCCTTTCTGCAGAGAAAACATACAGTTCCCCTACACACCTCACTTAGTTCCCCAAGAACCTAAGGAGCTCACTTACACTGCAGACAACGTACCTGCTTTTCTGCCTGAATTTCCACCTGAGCACACTTACTTGTTTACAAAAGTCCCAGTTACTCGGGACACTGACCCTTCTACTGTAAGGGCTGTCAGAGCTAAGGAGAAAAAACTTATTGAACAAAGACTAGCTCAGCTCCTCAGCAGGGAAGAAACCTCCCAAGAAGAAACTAAAGAACCAAGTCCTTTCTTGAAGACCAGCGACGCAATCAACCATTTAATTGAAGATGTAGATTAAAAGTGGTATTCCCTTATTTCGCAGTTTTCGAGCCACCAGTAGTCTGAGTAACCGTGAGCTTGGTGCTTAGCTGTAAAGTACTTTATGAAACTTGAGTGAGTTACAAGGGCGATACTACAGTGTTCTAGTTCTTTTTTCCATGTAAGTTTGCTGTGTTGGGCCCTTTCGTAGAGTTCGTGAATGCTTTCAATGTATTCAGGGTTGAGTTCTTTCATAGTTTGCAAAATATTTTGTCTGGCCTCTGCAAAACTGCAGCTCTGCAAAGGAAGTGTGTGCTGGTTCTTGCAAACTTCCAAAGCTACGTGGTGAGTATTGGGCACAAGTGACCAGTTAAAGTGGGAGTACTCAGGAAAGGGTTCTCCTTCGTACACTGAGACGTCGTGGCCATTATGGAGGCATTCTGATAAAACTGGGTGAACTATTATTTCGGGCGAATTAGGGTGGTTCTTAAAAAGGGTGTCGCAGGTCTGCAAAGCCCTTCTCAAAGGCGAAACAAACACTTTCTGCACATCTAAAGTATGAGCTACTTGGGAAGCTTCTGTACATTGCTGGATGCCTTCTTCTGTTAGTGGGGAGTCACAAAGTGACTCATCCCACCTAAAAGGAGCGTTGTGCATAGACATTCCGGTTTTTTCCCACTCGTACTGAGCTTTGTTGTAATGAGTTTGAGCGTGACGGACTAGCCAAATTCTCCCCATTTATAAATGAAGTTCACTGTGAGCTTCCGCGTGCCTGCCCAGGTGATTTACAAAGCGCTTACAGACGAAAGAGAACTAACGATGTTTACAAGGACTCCTGCGAAGTTCCAAGAGTCCGGAGAATTACTGCTATTCGAAGGAAGAATCCAAGGAGAAGTACTGGAACTCAAAGAACCTTCTCTGATCAGAATGAAGTGGAAGATGAGTGACTGGCCTAGTTACTCCGACGTATCCATCAGCATCAAAGACTTAGGCGACGACGAAAGCGAAGTTACTGTGGAACAGTCGAACTTTCCAGAAAGAGATGCTGCAGGAAGAACTATTGACCCTGAAGAAGTCCAAAGCGGCTGGCACAACTTGATTTTTGAAAACATCAACAACATACTTGGCTATGCCATAGTTAGGTAATAACTAATGCAAAAATCCCGCTCCAAAAAGTTCGAAATCAACCTTACAGAGCAAAGACTGACTAGAAACAGCAGTTTAAGGAAGATGAGTAGTTTTTTAACTGAAAGAAAAACCAGAGGAAACAACTCTGTTTTAATTGGAGACGAAGCCAACTCAAAGCTAGTTGTAAGCAATTTGAGCATGATGAAAAACTTCAAGAAAGAAAGGACTTCAAGTTGTGGAGACATTCAAAGCTATGCTAGCATCCAGCACTCCAAACTAGACCCCAAAAAACTTTTGAATAAATTCAAAACAGAAAAGAAACCCCAAGACGAAGAAGCACTAAAAAAACAACTTGAAGTAGTAGAAAGAAAATTAACCGAAACTCACAACTTAAAAGAAAAACTCGACCAAATGCACCAAAAAAGAACTGAAGACTTAACTGTTCAGAAGTACAACTTAGTTTCTACCGAAAAACTGTTAAAGCAGAAAATTGACAACTTCGAAGAATACAAAACCAAGATTGAAAACAACTTAATTGAAAAGTCTTCTAAGTTAAAGATCAGAGAAAACCAACTCAAAAGCAAAGAAGAAACTTTCCACCAAAAAAGAAATAACCTCAACATCAAGGAAAAACAACTACTTAAAAAAGCTTCCCAGCAAGAAAAAAACCTTAAAAGCTTCCAAGAAAACCTTAACATGAAAAGTGAAGACTTGCTAGGCTTAGAAAAAAAACTTACACTACGTGAAGCTTCTATTTACCTCAAAGAAAAAGAACTCTTTAAGAAAGAGTCTGAGTTAAAATACCGAGAAGAAGACATAGCCAAAACTTCAAGCATGTTTGAAAAAGTTAACTCTGAGTTACACCAGAAAAGCCTTTTAATCGAAGAAGAAAAAAAGAAAATAGAACATGAGTGGAAAGAAATCAACAAACAAAGCAAAGCTCTCAGTTACAGAGAAAAAAAAGTACAACAAGCTGCTGAAAAAGTTCACATGAAACAGTACAAACTCCAGTGCAAAGAAAAGTCTTTTGCTGAAAAAACTAGAGTTTTGGAAAAGTATGAAAAGGCTTTGGAGATACGCGAGAAGTCTTACTATGATTGTTCTAACTTTACCACTAGGAACCACACTCCTCACCAGAGAGAAGAGAACTTGTTTAACTTAAGCAAAGGCGAACTCAGGTACTGCCAGAACGAAAGCTACCTTACGCCTGACGACGTGCTTACTCCTAAAACAGACCAAGACGAGTTCCAGATTTTTTAATAAACATTATGAATTCCAAATTTCTTTTCGTTTCTTAATAGCCATAATACAGTAAACACATTAAGATGGACGGCTTTGTCAGAGTAAAGTATAGACCCGGTATGTTCCAAGGAAATCGCCAGAGTTCATTAAACGTGGTTGGAGGCGATTCTTCGGATTCAAGCGAAGAAGAATTTGGTAGAGGCAGTTCAACTGCTGACTCCTCGGATGATGAATCCAGTATACTTTCATGCTCAAGTTCAGACCTAGAAAGTTCAAGTAGCCCAGATCTAGTAATCTAACATTAGACTTAGTAAACTTAAGTCTTAGATAATAACCGTAATCTATGGAGGAACTAAACATTGAAGAACTGTAAGACTCACAAAGGTTACTAGGAAGTAACTCCAGTGATAAGCTTTTGCATGCAAAAGAAGTTATCCAGTCGCTTGAAAAAGAAGTTCAAAAACTCAGAACCGACAACATAGCCAAAGATCAACTCATCAAAAAACTGCAAAACTACCCCAAGGCCCAGAACAACACTACTTCCGAATTCATGCTTCCAAGTGAATTCAAAAAGCAGTGGGAAGCACTTACTCACGACTACTTAATGGACCTGTTTTCAGAGTTTTTAGAGTCCCAAGAAACCTTTGCCAAATTGGCGCAAAGTTTGATGAAACTAATCATTGAGTACGCAGAACAACAAATAAACAAAAAGGTTTCAGTGATTTCAGGAATTTTGGGCGGCTGCGAAGAGTCTAGTCTTAAAAAGTACATGCAGTACTTCTTCCAGGAGCATTGCTCAAGTGCCTTTGAAAGTCCTAAGATAGAAAAGGTAAGAGCTAAGTACTGGAACAGAGTTTGTGACTTAGTTTCCAGTCGCCAGTTTGAGTCACTAACCAAGTCTAAGGAGTTCCAGAACTTCACTGAACTTATGCACAAGCTTTCATTGCATATTAACTTAAACGAACCCAAACTCGTTGTGAACTTCAAAGAAAGCATTGAACGTAGGGTGCTCAACAGCCCTGAAGACTTTTACTGTATTGACGGGTTCCCCAAAAAAGGCCATAAATGTATAGTAGTGGTACCGGAGGTCACAAGGGGTAACTATGCCTACCAAAGCATAAAGCCTGCAGTCCTTATACAGAACGACCCCTATAAAACACCTCCTAAGTCCCACAGATACAGTCCTGTGGTTGAAAAGTTTCTGAGGAATTCTCCTTTAGAGCACACTAAAAATCCCCAGTGTCCGATGTGCCGACCTAAACTGCCTTGTTCTAGTTGTTCTAAAAGTGCACTCATGGCTATTGCCGAAAGAGTCCAAATCAATTCGGCTTTGAACCGCTACTCAGTGCGAGTCAGAGCTTATTCTTCCAACCTTCTTCAGCAGTCGTCAGACACCAAAAGCTCTTTGCTGGCCTTAAACCTAAGCAAAGCTGCAAACAAGTCCAGAAGCCAGCTATTCAATAAATATTAACTGCTTATATAGATTAAAATTTCTTTGGCAAACTTCAGCCATATATAATGTTAAGTTGGAACTATAACACTCACTTGAACGAGTTCAAAAACAGCATCCAAAACAAGGTTACAGGCTTCCCACAGGAGTTCCAAAGCCTGTACCAAGCAACCGAGCCGTACAATCTGGAAGACCTCGGAGCTCTTGTAAGCAAAATAGGCAATGAATTTCAATTTGACGAGGACCTTTACAAGTTTGTGCTGATTCACCTGCTAGTAACCCTAGAAAAAAAAGACAACGAACCTAAAGATTTCATTGCTTGGGCCGAATTTTGCTTCCAAGTACTAAATCACTACAACCTGCAAAACATCCTCAAAGATGCTTCCAAAGAACTTCTGTCCAGCATGATAAAGTACTTGTCGAAGGTAGAAGACGTAGAAACCTTAATAAAGTACTCAGTTTTAGCTCAGAAACTCAACGAGTACGAAGGAACCAACTACGAAGCTACTAAGAAGTACATTGGGATAGTTTCTAAGGCTAGAATGATGACTCTTTTAAAGAACTCAATAGAAAATAAAGACTTCCAAGACACTGTTCAAAAAGCCTGGGAGTGCTTCACTAACGACGTTGACATTGGGTTGATCAAGCAGTTTGTAGCCGACTTCTGTATGGACTGGATCAGAGACGCTCAAGATAAAGACTACAACCAGGTTAGAACCTTTGTGGGCTACCTAAATGCTATGAGAGACGAACTGAGTGACCTCCAAAAAACAAGACTAGAACAAATCATTACTGATTTCCCTCCTATTGAGCCCAAAGCACCTGAAGCAGCTCAGTCTATGCATTCCCAAAATGCACAACACCAACAACCAGTGCAGCCAGTGATAGTTAATGAAAGGAGCCAAATCTACTCCAGAAATGTTATTTATGCCCAAAACTTCCCAAATCACACTGTGAACGTTGTCAGAGGTAAAGTTGCTACACCTGACGGAGAACTTCAAGTTGCTGTAAAAGAATACCTTTCAAGTACTCAGGGGTACGTCAACAAGTTCAAAACAGAAATAGATATTATGAAGAAGTTTTCAGGAATGAAGGAATGCTTTTTAAAGTACTACGGGGACTACTTAACTCAAGAAGAAGACAAAGAAGTACTAGGAATCGTTATGGAGTTCTGTCCTTTCCAGTTGATTGACGACATCAGCACTAGAGGTCGAGAGGGGAGATACTATACTGAACAAGAAATCTACGTTATAGCGCAACAACTCACAGAAGGGTTCTCTCTACTGCATGAACAGAAACTAGCCCACAAAGACATCAAACCCCACAACATTTTTATCAGCAAAGAAGGCTACATCAAAATAGCTGACTTCAATATAGCTGAGCATGGAGCTTCCACTACCCAAATAAACGCAACTGGAATTTACAAAATCCAAGGAACTGATGGATACATGGCACCTGAACTCCAAGATGCTTACCTCGGTCAAAAAGTAGCTAATGAAAAGACTAGTGTGAGGTACAAGCCTTTAAAAGCAGATGTGTACTCTTTAGGACTAACTATTTTGCAAGCATACACTTTGGAAAACGTAAAGGGATACAACACTGAATCCCGACAAGGTGAACTTACCCAAATAATCAACTCTATCCCTTATCCTTGGCTAAAACAATTCCTGAGTAGAGCACTTCAGTTTGAATATAAAAATAGACCCAAGATGAAGGAACTCATGACATACCTAAACCTCAAAAACACTACAGGTGTTACTCATGCTAATTACTAAGAATTCTTATTAATCTTATCAAGTAAGTGCTTGGCTTCCGAAGGCCCTGTGCACTTTATTAACTCATAAAAGGCTGAGTTGTACTTAACTAACTCAGAGGGGCTTCCTGCTTCAGCAACTTTTCCGTCATCCATCACAATGATTAAATCACTCTTAACAATAGTTCTCAGTCGGTGAGCAACAGTTATTACAGTGCACTCAGAAAACTTTTCCTTGATTTTCTGTTGAATGAACTTGTCAGTTTTAGAGTCAACGTTGGCAGTGGCTTCATCCATCATAATAACTTTGTTTTTTCTAAGGATAGCCCTTGCCAAGCACACTAGTTGTTTTTCTCCTGCAGACAAACCTAAACTTTCAGACCTTATCTGGGTAGTAAGTCCTATTTTGTCAACTACTTGTTTAAGGTTGACTTCTTCAACTGCTTGCAGGATTTCTTGGTCTGAGTGAACGTTTAAAGGGTCCAAGTTCTCTCTTAAAGTTGCTGCAAACAAAAAGGCTGTTTGCGGTATAACTGACATTTGTTGGCGGATGCTGTTAACTGGGGCTGTCCAAATATCTTGGTTGTCTACAAGAATGCTGCCTGACTGTAGTTTAGTCATTCTGAACAAAGCTTGCATGATTGAGCTTTTTCCAGCCCCAGTTCTTCCAACTATGCCTACTTTGGAGCCCTCTTGTATTGTGAAGCTCAAGCCTTTAAGAGCAGGCTCCAAAAAACTCCTGTACTTCATGTAAACTTCTCTGAACTCAACACGGCCTTTGGTAACTGAGAACTCCTTAGTCTCAGGTTGGGGTTCAGGTTTAAGGTTTTTGTACTCCTCTATACGTTGCACACTTGTCATAAATGTATCAATGTCCACAACCACTCTTGCGTAAAAAGAAATCAGTGTAAAAGCGTTGTTGTTTAGAACTAAACTAACAGCTGCAGCTTCACTGCTGATCCAGTCTTTCAGAAATATCAAAACAACAGCATTCGCAGAAATAAGACACACAGTCATTATTTCCATGTAGAGTTGGAAGAACCTAACTTGGATTTGGAAAGAGTAAAAAGCCTTTAAGTTCTTTTCAACAGACTCAAACACTTGCTTGGCAAAGTGGCTTTGAAGCCCAAAAGCCCTGATACTTGTAAGACCGGAAACTAAGTTGGAGAAGTAAGACACTATCGGACTCCTTGAAACTAACTCAATTCTTCGGAACTCCCTAGCCATAGGCACTATTCTTTTGACCAAAAAAACAGTCAACAAAGCCATCAGCACAGCAAACACTATACAAACAGGGTTCACTACAAAGATAACCACAAAGTTTGCAAACAACAAAAAAGTTAACTGGAAAGCGTCTGGAAGGAAAAACATTAAGGGTTCGTCCATCTTAATGACGTCCCCTGAAAACCTATTGAGGATCCTTCCTGTAGGGTTCTTGTCAAAAAACTTAATGCTGGTGTTCACTACACTTTTCAAAGAAAGGTTGTGGAGTTGCTTGTTAGAGGTAATAAAACACTGGTAGAGTATAAGCATTCTACTGAGTCCAAACAAGTAAAAAGAAACAACTAGTAAAACTAGCACTTCTAAGTAGTAGGAATTTTCTTGTTCGCTTTGGCTTTGTTCTGACCAGTAAGACAGCCAATAAGTAATTGCTAGGTAAACTACTTGTGACACTCCGAAAAACAACATAAACAGCACAAACACTAACTTGCTTTTGAAGCCTAACAAAAAGTAGTTTCCGTAAATGCTCCAAGGTACACTGCCTTCAGCTTTTTCTTCGTTTTTAATAGTTAGGTTGTCTTTAGGCGTGTTTTTGGGGTTAGTGTTTTTAACTTGGTTTTCTTGGGGTTCTTCTTGGTCTTTTACTTGGCCAATTAGTTCGTGTATGTCTTCCCGTTCCCTTAGTTCACTGTAAGTTCCGTTGAAAAGCACTCTGCCCGAGTCAACTACTACAACTCTGTCAGCATAAGGCATCACATAACTTTGGTGAGTTACTAAAATCACAGTTTTTTCGCTTAAAAAAGTTCTGATGCAGTTTTGAAACAACACCTGAGACACTTCAGCGTCAACAGCACTTAATGGATCGTCAAGCAGGAAAATGTCTCTTTGGGAGTAAACTGCCCGAGCCAAAGATATGCGTGCTTTTTGTCCTCCACTTAGAGTTACTCCTCTTTCGCCAACCATAGTTTCTTCTTTGAACTTTAAGTTCTGAATGTCTGTTTCAAGGGCACAGGCTTCAATGACTCTTTGGAAGAGTTCAGGTTCAAAAGGCTTGCCCATAATTATGTTGTCTTTGATGCTTAAAGAGTTAATCCACGGGTCTTGTTCGCAGTAAGCAATAGTTCCTCCTAGTTTGAGTGTGCCTGAAACCAAGTTAAGTTCCCTCATAATTCCTAAGAGTAAAGAAGTTTTGCCTGAACCCACTGGACCCACTACAACTACTAGTTCTTGTTTAGGAACTTTAAGGTTAACTTCACTCAGAACTAGGTTGGTTTCTTGAAGTTCTTTAGTAAGTGTTTGTTCAGTGACTTGAGGAGTTTTGTTTTCTGTCCAAGAAAAGTTAGCTTGTTTCAGAACCACTGAGTGCTTTTTAGAGTGCTTCCAAGAATCTTCTTTAATAGTATCCAGAGTTAATGTTTGGGCAATGCGTGCACAAGCTGCTTGAAGTGTAAAGATCAAGGAGATTGCTAGCGAAAAGTTCTTAGTTATGAACTGGTGTGCCAATAACAAAATAGCTGTAGCTGCAAAAGCACCGTTAAGTTCCAGTTCATTTCCAAGTGCAACGTAAACTCCAAACGTCACTAGCAAAACTAAACCTTGTCCGCATAAAAAAGCACTTTTAGATATTCCTTGAAGCAGTACTTTTTTTCTGTACTCTTTGATTTCGTTGGCTCTGTGGGTTTTGGCTAGCTCAAAAAAAGGCTCTTCCCAGCCGTAGAGTTTAACTATCCGCATGCCTTCTATCAAGTTAGTGATCAACTTAATTCTGGAGTCTGTGCACCTGCCAATGGATAGTCTTTGCTTCTTCAAGTAAGACCCTATTAAAATGGTGAGTGGCAAGTAAAGAATGCTCACTAAAATCCCAATAACTCCTGAAACTCCTAAGTAAAAGTATATAAGTATCATAGAACCCGCCACAAACACTGGAACTGCAGGAAATATCACCGTGATTATAATTCCTTCAAACAAGGCAAAGTCTGAAGAAACGTTGTTTACTAACCTACTGGCTGAGTTCCCAGTTGCTTTTGCAGCTTGGGTAATCTTAAGTCCATGCTCATACAAAAGCAACTGCCCTGCTGCACGTGCCCTTCCTGCTATAAGCCCAAACATGTACCCAGTCCTGCTAAACTGAGTCGAAATCACAAAACTCAGTAAACTAAAACTCAAAGCATACACCAGTCCTTCCCAAAGCGGAATGTTATCTGAGGACAAGTATTCTAGAATCCAGCCTATCAAGACTGCTTGCAACAAGAACCCCAAAAACGAAAGACACATAGGAAGTCCCATAACAACCATGTCTCTTAAGTTCGCTTTAAGTATTGCTTTGAAGAAACTTGGTTTGGACTTTTTTAGTTCTTGCTTCCAAGTTTCTCGTAACCTTTCTAGAACAGGGTTGATTTCTACTATTTGAGGTAGGTCAGTGAGGGTGTTTTGGTCAGGTTTGTTGTAGTAGTTGTGCTTTATGAACGGAAAAGCCCACCACATGAGTGACTGCGAAACCCAATTAGCTTTATCTAAAGCAGACATTAATTATTACACTAGCGAGTGAACATATTCAATAAAAGCTTCTGGAACGGAAGCAGAGGGGCAAGGGTTGATTTTGTTCATCTTTAAGAATTGCTGTCTTGCTTTTTTGAGCTCCAGTGAAGACAGTTCCCTTACGTAGTTGTAAGTCACCTTTAAGCTTTCTAGAGGAACTTGGCTTCCTTCAGGGTAGTTGTTTTGGACTTCTAGAATTGAGTCAATGGCTTGTTGTGTAGCTTGGTCAGTTTGGTAAAGGTAGTCTGACTCCAGCTTAGGAGCAGCTTTAGTTGAAACGGGGTCTCTGAGTTTGTTGCCTCCGAAGAGTTTGTCTTTGATTTCCTCAAAAGGAGCCTCATCTTCTCTTACTTTGACAAGGGGTTTGTCCCACCTGTGCTTGACTTCAGGCACTTCCATTCTGTTGCACAGGTCTTGGAAGAGTTCTTGGGAGTACTCTTGGTTGAGTTCTGAAGCTTTTTGCACAGGAGTGTCTAGGTAAACTACGCAGTGGGAAGTCTGGACTGTTCTTACGAGACAAAAAAGTTCGTACCTGTAGCCTTTTATGTAGTTCATGGAGTCCAGTATCACTATTGTGTCTCGTGAAAGCTCTCTTTCAACTGTGGACTTGAGTAGTGCTCTGAGGTTCTTTTCAGAGAAAGAGGATGCGTAAGCTTCAGACTTAGAAACTCCTAAGCTTTCTTCGTTTACTAGGATGGTTCTGTAGTTAGGCAGAGTCTCCAGGAACTCTTTTAGTTGTGTTGCAAACCTTGTTTTGCCTGACTGAGGAATTCCACAAATTACGATTAAAGGCATATTTAAGCGGATGCTATGTCAAGAGCTTCAGAACTTTTGACTTTCTTTTCCAAGCTCCGAGACTAGGTCAGGGTTAAAGTCCACTTCTTTGAAGGTGTTCTCAATAACTTGGTGTTTATGTTGCTTGGTTTGGCTTGGCTAACTTCTGCCCAGAAGTCCTGATTCTTGAGACAACACGAATGCTGAGAATAACTTTACTTAAAGTCAAGAGTAGATCAGCCCCGAATCCTTATATTCGTTTTCCCAGTAGTAGGGATCATGGGGTAAAGGCTCAAGAGCTATTGAAGTATTAACATGAATTTTAGATTAAACGAGAGAAGGTATATAGATTTATTTCAACTTGTGACATATTTTCGAATTAATTTTTAGATTAATCTATAAAGCTTATAATAATATGGGCCAAAATAAAGGAAACAAAAGCAAAAAGAACAAAGGGAAGAAATATTCTCAACCAGAGCCTAGTCCAAAGGATCAATCATCCAAGAATCAAAACCAACCAGAAGAAGCAAAATGGGGATCCTCCCAAGACGAACGTAGCACGAAGTACTCATCTTCTGAAGCAAAGCAGGAACCCTCCCAAGACGAGCCTAGTCCTCAAAAGAAGCTTAAAGCAGACCAAAAGCAACCTGAAGTAAAGCTGGAAGAAGAATACGAAGTTCTGGGAAAAGAAAGAGATGATGGAAATCAAAAGCGAGAAGAAGTGAAACGTGAAGTTTCAGAAGGATTTATCTTTGTGCTGTTCAAGGTCAAGGAATGGGATCTTAAAGATAGAAAGGTTGAAATAATGAAGTATCATCCGAATGTTAAATACTTACCTTTTGAGCTCGATAAATGGAGGCCTTCTAGTGGGTATTCCATTGATAGGGATATAAGAGTTTGGAGTTACCATACTCGATTTGATGTTGATAAATTCCAGATCTATATGGAGAAGCATAGAAAATATATTTGGGACTTAAAATGCTACGAAGAATACGGAACTTTCAGACCAATTCAGCGACAGAAGTTTCAGTTTGAGTTCAATGTCAGATTGAAGGAGAATGTTTATGAATGCGTGCTAACACCATATGAGCAACTATGCTTCTACTCGTTATTTTTGCTGGAAAATGGAATGACTGAAGCTATTCCTTTGTTGGTAGAACAGTTCTGGCTCTCATTTGACAAGCAAAAACAGCTGCAAAATTCAATACCACAAAGATTCGTTCGATGCTTGGAATTAGCTTCAAATAAACTAGGCTTACCAAATGTCTATGACAGCGTGATTGCATTATTAGGACTAGTTCCTATTAAGCAGCATCACCTGATAGAAGCTAGACCACTGACTGCTCAGCTGCGACCGGATCCAAAAGGCTTACTGAGATTACTTGGAGAAGAAACTATCTACTCAAGAATCTTAATGAGAGGCATTTCCTCCTTGCTACTTAAAGAAAGGGGTAACTCCTGGAGAGATATCCTTGTTCAAGTAAAAAACCAAGCAGCTAAAGTTGAGATTGCTAAGAAGTTGGCTAGACTGGCAAACCAGATCCAAAAAGAAGAAGCTATGCTTTTAATAAGCATACTAAAGCTAACATCAGAGTCCAGAAAGTTCATCAAAGGACTCATTCCTAAACTGAAGGACTTTGAAATGATTGTTGGGCTGGCTAACGAATTCTACCAAAATGAAGATGAAGCTAGCAGACTCGAAGACAAGGATCTGGAAGAGACCTTCAAGACCTACGCCGAGTGTATGAGTCTCTCAATCACCGAGATAGCTAACATGGTCAGAGTTCTGCATGAAAACCAAGGAGTCAGAGTGTTTGCTAGAGCCCGCCTCTCTACTAAGTTTAGGGGATACTTGAACTCTCGCATAAAACCAGGTGAATACACTCCAGAGAACCTAGAACTTCTCAAGAAAGTCTTCAACGAGTACTACGATCAACAACTTCTAGAAGGTGTCAACAAGGAGTCTATTTCTCGTGAGTTTTTAAGTAAAGGCCGATCTAGACTCTCAGGAGTGCTGGAACTAAAGCCTCGCTCATACGAAAAGATCATAGAAGACTGGATTTCTGGAAAGGTGAGGGATTCCAGAGACAAACAAAGACTCATAGAGTTGCTGGTCGAAGAGATGAACTTACTTAGAGACGATGACTATAAAAGATGCTTCTTAAACAAAGCAATTGAAAGACTGCTCTACTACTCAATAACGGGATACTTCACTAAGGGTTCTCTCTGCGAAGTCATAGGCAACCATGCCCCCCAAGCATTCCAAGACCTCTTCTTGCAAGAATTGATGAGAACCACTTTAACTCAGAGAGAATTTGAGGATCTTTTAGAACTTCAAGAAAAACATCCAGGAAACACTTTGATCAGTAACGCTATTGGCTACTACTTAGCCAGGCAAAACGGAGGAAAAGTAGCTTTTGAAGAAATAAAACAAGAGCTTCTAACAAATCCTTCTAAGGGACACTACTGGTTTTCACTCCTCAGACTTCACGAACGACTGCATGGAAATACCTTCATCAGGGACTTAGTACACGGAATCTGCCAACTGTTCAACTACATCCAAACTGGAGCACTAGCTATAGATGAGGTTCTGCACTTCAAAAATCAAAGTCAAGCCCAGAAACAAAACCTAGTTGCTTACTTTGAACTTGCTCTGATAGTGCAAGGGCAGTTCCAAGAAGACTTAGTCAGAAACACCCTAAACCAAGCCTTCAAGCAAGTAGAAGACATCAGAAACCAAGTAGAGAGGGTAAGAACCTTTTTGGAATTCCTGTGCCAAGGAGCCCAAGACTACCAAGCTACTATGGATGCTTTTAATCAGTTCAGCAGAAACTACCACAACAACCAAGTATCCCAGCACACTTTTAACCAGAATCTGCAGTGCTTCGTTCAACCTTCAAACCAGTATTCTAGGTTCGCTCACTCCTATGCCTTCAAGAACTATTACTTAGCTCGCCTCAAACCAGCTCAATACACCTGCCAACAAGTGATCAACTTGTGCAATAATGCCTATTACAACATGCAACAAGAACTAACTGGCATAATCACCAACCTCGAAAACACTCAGCTCTCCCAACTGCTAGACATATACGATGGAGCAGTCAGCATCGAAAAAGAACTCGAGGTCATTAAGAAGATGCTCAACCCAAGCATGGAAGCTCTAGCTGACTTAGGAGAGTGCCTGACTTACTCCTCTAAAAAAGAACTCAAGGCTTTGAAAGACCACTCAGTAGCTATCATTTCAATGCAGGAACTCTTCGGACTCCAAGACCACACTGTGCTTGGAATCTGCGAAAACTTCAGAATGTGCGCAAATAATGTACGCAGTATGAGCATTGCCGACTTCTTAATGACTCTGCGAACTCTAAACCAGCACACGAACTTACTAGAAGAAAAAAGCCAAGAAATAGTTAACTCAAGACTGAAAGTACTGTCGGATAACAAAGAGTTGATTAAGTCACTACAAACCATCAAAGAAGACGAAATCGAGCACATGAAAGAAGGTGTGAATGACTTTGAAGAAGACTCCTACATCACAACTCAAGTAGTGTTTGACCTAGAAAACGTTTACTACTTCGTCAAAGACCTCTACGATCTGCCTTCCTACGAAGAACTCTGCCAAAGACTCCTAGAAAAACAGAACAACCCTAGAAACAAAGGAATCATTGGCCAAATGAGGAGCTGTATGTCCCAAATATCTGGCATCATGGAACTGCACAGAGAGCTCAACTGCATGGAAGAAGCTAAGAAAATACAGATCCAAGAGTTCTTCAGAGACTCTGAATTCAGGGTCCTAAACGAAATCAGTTTCAAGCTTGAAGCCAAGTACATCAAAAGCACCAAAGAAACCAAGTATGACCTTGAGTACTTGCTAGAACTCAAAGAAAGGGCTTCTCTGATCCTTCACACTTCTGAACAGCAAAGCCAAGAAGAGGGTATCAGTGGATTTGTGTCCTTAGTTGAAACACTTGACCACTTACTTAAAGTTTTGAACGAACTCTACGAAGAAGGCTATCCTGATGTGGATGTGTCTCCAGATACCTTTACTTGTAAAGAAGGAAACTACTCCGGACTTACAGAATTCACTCTAGAAAAAGAAAACCAACTAGACGTATGGAAAAGGGGCCTTGAAATTGCCTACAGAAACTACTACTTAAGTTTTCTCTCAGGGAGGCAGTTCTGGGTTCTGGAAAGCAGTCTTGCTGGGGAAAACTTAGACTCAGATGCAATTAACTTACTCAACTACATGGGAAAAGAACCTGGTTACCTTAATACATATCCTGACACTCGAGGACTTAGTATTTACGAAAGACTCGAAACACTAGGAAACTACCTACAAGAACTCCCCCAAAACACTTCTAGAGAAGTATCTTTGGCCCCCGGAGACAAGATAAAGCAGGAACCCGGGGAAGTCCTTATACTTGAGAACTCCAAAAAAGTCAAGTCTATAGTTTCTATCTACCAAAACTCAGGAAGAGACTTTCCAAAGGCACACCAAGTGCTTTTCTGCAAAAAGCAAACTCTCTGGAGACAACTCAAAGCTTTTGTGCACAGGTGTTTTAACGACTCTGGAAACCTGTACCTGCTCATGTACTCCGAAGAACTGACTACTGAAAACCAAACCAAGTTCAGAACCTTGTTCGACAAACTCTACCTTGAAAACTCAGACTTTAGACTGGGTTTGGTAGTTTCAAACATAAACTCCTTGATAGTTAAGTACTTTAAACAGAACTCCCAAATCAAAACTACTGAATTAAGACAATCCCAACTGCTTAACGACCAAGAAACTAAACACTCAGTCAAGGAGTTAAGAGTGAATGCCAAAACTGTGACCTCTGAAAGTGCTGGTCTGGGAAAAACTACTAAGTTACTCAGAGAAGCTAGAAGAGACAGGTGTACTCCTATTAGATTCCCAGTCTCAGGAGAAGTTGACTTATATGACATAGGCAATCGACTGTCAGGACTAGTGACTACTGGAAATGTTCACTTGATTATGGAGTTGGCATCTGTAGACAACTTTTCTCTTTTAGAAGAGATTTTAGTATCCGTCACTCTCTTGAAAGTGCTTGACTACTCCAAAAGTATTTTTGTGCCTCCCAGGAACTTCACTCTGTCAATTGAGATAGCAAACACCAGTAGGAACGAAATCTTCACTTCAGTAAACTACTTCAAGTACCTAGAAAACGACCATATAACGGGTTTTGACCCTAACTCTATTATAGTGAAGAAGGACATTTACGACAAGCTTCAGTACGTAGTTTCCTACTTGAAGCTGTTTGAAGACAACCGAATTAATGAAACTGACATCAACGAAACCACAGGAGAAAACATGGAAGTTCACGAAGCCAGGCATGTCAGATCCTACCTGGACAGGTACTTCATTGAAGGACAATTTCAACAAGCTAACTTCATCCAACTAGACATTTTTGTGAAGATTCTCTACAAGTTACTCAGCAACTTCAACAGGTGCAGTTTCCTTTCGCCTGACATCATCCAGTTCATGACAGCTGACGCAAGGGCCAACGGTTTGAGTATTCTAGAAAACGAGTACAGAAACATCAGGTCTACAGCTATGCATGCCTTTCTGATGACAACTAAAGAGTTCACTACTAGGTCAGTTATAAGTGTCGGAAGAGCTCAGCAAATTTCTTTGTCCGAAGACCCTTCTGAAGATGCTGAGGACTTTACTAACACTCTTAGTTGGGAATCCTCCAACCACTTCAACTTGATAGTTCTGAATGACGGAAGCATCATTTCTATTTACCGCTTCCAAGACCAGGTGCCTAACAACGTAAAGAAAATGATTTATGTGCAGGAAAACGCACAGAGAATCGAGGGTCCTACAATAGCCCAGAATATTCAAAATGGGAACTACCAAATAACTGAATACTCTCAACTAAGTCACATTCAACTTCTTGCGAAACTAAACACTTTCAGCAAGTCAGGACAACTGGACATTCTGTACGCTTGGTCAGAGTACGTCATGACTCCAGACAACTTTTTGAAGATGTGTCTGATACACTTAAGAGTTGAAGCACAAGTACCTGTGATCATTATGGGTGAGACTGGGTGCGGAAAAACTTCTTTGATCAGGTTCTTTGCTCTGAATGTTTTGGAAGATGAGTTAGACATAGTTTCAGTGCATGCTGGATTCAACAACCAAGCCCTCAGAGACAAGATGCAAGAACTCAGGCACAGGGCAGAAAGCTTAGAAAGAGGCAAAAAGCTCTGGGTGTTTTTTGATGAGTTCAATACAACCGAGAGTGTAGGCAACATCTGTGAAATCATGTGCAACCGAAGTTTTGAAGGAGAAGAGTTGCCTGAGAACATGGCTTTTCTAGGAGCTTGCAATCCTTACAGAGTCAAAAAAGAGGCTCCAGCTTTTGAAGACAGCGTAGGCATCAAAAAGGCCCGTAACTCCAACATGAAACTTGTGCACCACGTAAAGCCTCTTCCTGAAACAGTGATTCAGTACATTTGGGATTTTGGCAAGCTAACTAAATCAGACCTAAGTAGTTACGTGAGCTCAATGCTTACTAACGCACAAGTTTCTGAGCCAGAGTTATTCAAGAACTTAATTTGCAGTGCACACAAGTACTTCCAAGAGCAAGAAGAAACCAGCAGTGTAAGCTTGAGAGACGTAGCCAGGTTCAAAATCCTTTACGAGTGGTTCAAAAAAGCACTTGAAACTAAAGCTGAGATTGAAAACGAACGTTCATACTACGAGAACTTGGAGAAGCACCAACTAACAGTAGACAGAGCTTTTCCACCTGAAATAGAAGCAGGAGTGCTTGCGTTCTGTCACTGCTACTACTTAAGAATGCCCAGTGAAGAGAAGAGAATAGAACTACTGCAAAGAACTTCAGCACTTTCAAGAGGAATGCTGTCCATAGAAAAAATACTAGCTGCAGTAACTGCTGAGGAAAATGACTACTTAGCAAGGATGGAAATTCCTGAAGGAACTGCACTCAACAAAGCTCTTAGAGAAAACATCTTTGCTACTATTCCTTGCATCGTCAACAAGATTCCTATTTTCATCTGTGGTAAACCAGGCTGCAGTAAGTCACTTGCTATTCAACTGATCTTTGCCAACTTAAGAGGGCAGAAGTCCCCTGACGCATTCTTTAGGACACTTCCAGAACTCATAAATGTGTCTTTCCAAGGGTCGGACTCCTGCACTTCTGAAGGCATTCTGAAGGTCTTCCAAAGAGCCAGAAAGTACCTTACCACTAACACAGAAGACCAGAAACAACAAGGCAAAGAGATCCTTCCTGTAGTGATTTTTGACGAGATTGGACTTGCTGAGATTTCCAAGCACAACCCTTTGAAGGTGCTCCACAGTTTGCTTGAACTAGAAAACAGAGAAGTAGGGTTTGTAGGAATATCTAACTGGAAGTTAGACGCTTCCAAGATGAACAGAGCTCTTTACTTAGCAAGGCCTGACCCTAGTGAAGAAGACCTAGTTTTCACTGCTATGGAAATCATTGGCAGTCAAGAAAACAAGCCACTTATTGAAGCCCTAGCCAAAGCTTACTCTAAGATGAAGCACAAGTACAAAAAGACTGACTATGCTGACGTGTATGGGCTAAGGGACTTCTACCATCTGATCAAACAGGTCTCTAACACCCTAGCTAAAAGCCAAGTTTCAGACCGAGAAGAACTCTGCAGGTTAGTCAAGAAAGGCATTGAAAGGAACTTTGGAGGGAACTTTGGGTACATATTCAACGCAGTTGACGAAATGCAGGAGTACTTTGCAGACGAGTATGTAGTTGGAGACATCTTCCAATCGCTGCCGAGTACAAGCATTCTGGACTCGGTGAACGAGAACCTTATAGATGACAATCCTAGGTACTTGATGCTCATTGGAAGAAGCGACGTGTTGTCTTTTGTCTTAGAAAGCAAAATCAAACAAGAAGAACGCATCAGCCTAGTAGGCAGTACTTTTCGAAAGGACTTAGACGAAGAAAGCTATGGGTTCAGGTGCTTGAGTGACATCATACTCTACATGGAAAAAGGGTACTCCATAGTTTTGGAGAACATGGACCAAATCTACAGTTCTTTGTACGACTTGTTCAACCAGAACTTTGCCAACCAAGGCCACAGGAAGTACTGCAGAATAGCACTAGGAGCCCACTTCAACCCTAGGTGCTTCGTGAACCCTAACTTCCGTGTGATAGTTTTTGTGGACAGCAACGAGCACTCAGTGCTTACTAAAGACCCTCCTTTTCTGAACCGCTTTGAAAAACACCACTTAGACCTTGAAGACATTTTAGACGAAGAACAAGAAAGTATAGTGGAGGACGTGGAGGACTGGGTGAATTCCTTCTTCAGGGCAGAAAACATCTGCATTAGTAAGAACAACGTGTTTCCTATCTACAACAAGCACGTGATTTCTTTGCTAGTTCTGAGAAACCAAGAAGAAGACAGGGAAGAAATCACCAGACTCTGCAAAGAGTTCCTAGTCAAGTCAGCATCCGTAGACTTGGTTCTTTTGGCTAAACTTAGCAAATTTAGTCATTACGAAGTCGAAGACATCAAACACTACTGGAAGGACCTTCACAGAGAAAGCTTTGAAGAAAAACTCGAAACAGTTATGGAAACCAACTTTAAACTCCTGGCCTTTACTTATGACGCTGAACGCTACTTGAACAATTCAGAGGTCCTTCAAAGGGACATCAGTGACTTCCAGTCAGAAAATGACCTAAGAAAAGACTTGGTGTCTTTTATGACTAACTCCGAACAAAGACTGTACTTACTAGAAATTGACTTGGACTCAGAAGGATTCCACATTCCCCTAGTCAAAAACACCTTTGAGAAACTGAATGCTGAACTAAGACCAAACAAAAGTATATGCATCAGAGTACACATGTTCAGAAACATCCGGTACGGAGACCACCTGAATCTGTTCCACGACTGGGAAGTAGTTATGTTCCAAGAAAGCTCTGTTTTGGAAGAAGAATTCCTTTCAAAAACTACTCTTGACTTAATCAGAGAAAATGAATTGACGAGGTTCGAAGAGCAACTAAGTAACCTTGCAGAAAGGTGCCTACTGAACTTTTCTTATGAATCAGAAAACTCAGAAGGAGAAGTTGTCAAAGAACACATATTCAGTGTGATAGAGAAAATAAGCAGTGACGAATACTTAACTGAAAGCATGTGGTCAAAAGTCCTTGAACTGATTCAAAGACCCAAAGACTGGCTTGAGCCTATCTTTTGCAATCAACAAGTAGTTCTGAACTCAGCTTCTTTGAGGTCTGCTATTTGTGAGTCAATCATGATAGAGTACGTCCAGGTACTTAACAAGATTCTGTTTTTGCTTGAAGACAACTCAACCACCCTTAGTTACTTCTCATGTGACCAACACCCTGACTGGAGGGTTCTCAAAGAGATTTGGCTCAGCAACTTCGAAGCACTGAACTTAAACAGAATCAGAATCCAAAACCAAGTCCAAGCTACAGAGATATCTCTTAAGTACGAACTAGAGTTTCCTTTTTCCAAAACTGACTACCAGACTCTTAAAAACCTTTTTGCAGTTTACAGTGTTGAAAAAGATGTTGAAGACTTCAAGGAAAAGTTCATGGAGAAGTCTGTTCTGAAGGAGCACTTTGAAAACTTGACTACAGATATGCAGAAACTGTACTTGAAGGACTTCTCCAAACTGATCCTTGTAGACAACTTGATGTCAGTGGAGCTAGTACCTGTTCTTTGTGGTTTGTTTGAAGTATTTCTGAATGGCACTGAGTTTACAGACCAACTGATCTCAGTTTTTGAAAACCAAGGCACTATGATGTTGTTACTTAAGTTCATAGAATCAATGCTTAAGCTAACTGGGAACTTGAGCATCGAAGACTTCATTGAGAGTATAAACCAAGTCAAAGAAACCCTTGGAGAATCAGAAGACTCTAGTGAGATTTCTGATGAGTTCGAAGAAGACTCTGATGAACTGCAAAAAGTTAAGCAAAAAATATCCGACATCTTGGACCCAACTATTTCTCAACTGTTGCCCCAAAGAGACAGAGTCCGGAGTGCAGGCGGAATAGACTCATATTTCGAGCAATGTGAGAACCTAGTAAACATTCTAGTAGAACTTGCAAACTTAGACTTTGAATTTGAGAATCTTGATCTACTGGACTTTTGGGTTTCCTTCATGAAACTCGTGCTTGACTCCCACTCTAGCGGCCAGCTGGTGTTTGACCTTGCAGAAGCAGCTGAACAAGTGGGAGAAGACTTTATTTACCAAGAAGAGTTCAGACAAGCAGTCAATAAAGCTCTAAGTGAAGTAAGGGACCCCGAAAAAGTCGACGGGTTCATGTTTGCTTACTACAAAATTCTGCTTGAAAACGTGCCTGAATGCATCCAGGAGATTGCCGATTACCTAGAGAATCCTGGCATTTGGAGGTATTCATCCAAGATCATTAACACCCTAGTTGTTTGTTCAAGCTTAAGACCCAAAAACTTACCTGAGCAACTGCAAACTGGAAGACTCGAGTTAGAAGAAACTGAATACAACACACAAATTGAGATTTGCTTAGAAAAACTAGGGCTCGAAAGTAACTTTGCTGTTTTGTTGAGTGACTTTATGTCCAAGTACTATGAAGTAGACTTCGATGATAGCTATGCTCACTTTGAGATCTTAAAACAAGAGTATAACTTTGAAAAGTTCCCCAACATCAAGCAGTTGGTGAGGATTACTTTCCTAAGGGAGTTTATTAGAACCTACTTAGACGAAGAAACGAATGAGGAAGGTATAGAAGAATTCTTACACAACTCTGACTTAGGCTCTACACTGCAACTTTATGCTCTTAAGCAGCTTCCCTCAAAAGACTACTTGGAACTAAACGAATACTTGCAAGAAAAGGGTTGGCTTGGAGAATTCTTGCCCATTAAACCTACGATCAACTTAGAAGTCTTTCCTTACTTTGAAGGGTCTTTTTATTCAGAGACTTGTCTCAAACTCAATGAGTTCAGAACTAACTTTGACTTTCTAGATCAAGCAATAGAAACCATGTCTTCTAAGACCGAAGCAGAGTTCTGTTTGGAGAAAGCTGTGTTGGGAGTTTGCTTTATGAACGAAGTGTTTGTGAAGCATGCTATTGGGGGCTTCAATGAAAACTTCAGGGTCTGGGTAGACACAAAAGCTGACTTCATCAAAGAAAAACTAGGTTATGAATACTACTCTTTGCTAAGGTGCTTTACTTTCAACTTTACTCAAAACAGCAGTTTCAAGCTAGAAGAAGGAATGCCTCTAGAAGACCTGCACAAAGTCTTGCTAAAGGTTCTTATAGCAGCTATTTTTGTGTCTTACAGCAGAATTGAGTGTCCTCTGACTAGTTTGTTCTTTGACGGAGAAGGCAAGATCCATGAAGACCTTCCTCAAAAGTTCAACCAAGGATTTGTGTTTGGGTCTGAACCTAGTTCTAGGTACGTTTACTTCAAAGGCTTACTCGACAACTATGACTCTATGAGAAACGCAGGTGCCAACTGGAGGAACGGAGGTACTGGGACTTACAAGTGCGCAGATGACTGTGACTACATTTATGTAGTCCAAAACTGTGGAGGCTGTGTAGTAGAAATGCCCTGTCCTTACTGTCGAAGAATCATAGGAGGACTCAACCATACTCCACATGCCAGGCCTGGCCACGAAAACATTTCAGATGAGAGAGCAAAGCAACTACTCAGCCAAAGAATAGAAAAGTACGCAACTGAAAACTCAACAGGACGTAGCCTTGAAGAAGGATGCGATGTGCCTCCTCGAAAACTGGAACTAGTTCCTTATATGTTCATGAACATGGTGCTGAACTGCTCAATGGAAGCCTTACTAGAATTAAACTTAGTTGAGTCAATGGATGGCTTTTTTGAGCCTCCAAACAACTTCTTCGATTCCAGGTTCGAGTACCAGTTCGAAAGACTACAGACTCTAACAGGAACTGAAGAAATTCACGTATGGCTGTATAGAGTAGCCACCAGTTTGCCCACTGTGATGGCTAACTACGCAGACACACCCTTCACTCGACAATCTAGAGACCAGTTTGAACTTGACGTTCAAGAAAGAGTAGTTAAACCCACCCTAGAAAGTGTTGAGAAAGCTATACTCAACTACAAAAAGTCTATCCAAGCAAACTTTACTCAGGAAGAAGATAGCATCTCAACTTACATCCAAGAACTAAAACTGCCTGAATACCCTTTAATGAGACTATTCAGAGTCATTTCTCAACCAGACTTTGAAATGCTTTCAAACCAACTCCAAGTATCAAGAAGGTCCAAACTGCTGGAAATTTACTTCAACAACGAAGAAGGGATTAAAAAACTAGCTTGTCTAACACCTATTATAGAACTCACAAACGAACTCTTAGAAATCTACAACCACAAAATCTCAAGAGAAGAAGCAAGAAACACCACAATAGAAGACGTGCTCAGAGATCACCCAAGACTGACTAATTCCTTCGAAGAGTTTTTAGAAGCCTGGGACAAAGCTGAGTTCTCCTTTTTGCAATACGAATGCAAACAACTGCCCCCAACTAGTTTTTCTAGAGACTCAGAATTGCTTTACTTTTTGATAGACAACAAAGAACAAGGAGGAGGTATGTACATGGCAGCTGCACTTTCACAGCTAGCTCAAATCCAAAACAACTTACTTCTGCAGTTCCAAGAAGCCCTTTCAGAGATGCGCAGGTCCCAAACAACTGCTGACAAAAACAGGTACCCCATCCAAACCATATCTGGAAACTTTATACTCGAAGAAATGTTTGATGAAAGTGACTTGTTTGCATTCAGCATCAACAACCCAGACTACGGACTGGGAAAAGAACTGGTTTACGAACTCGAGAGAATGGAGTACAAAATCATTGGAGAAATTCCCCACAAAAAGCTACTTAACGAAGAAAAGCTTACTTTCATCCACTTCCACTTTGAACTCCTCAACAACAGTGAAGGAAGTGAGTCAGGACTTATACAAGCTATTAGAGAAAGGATCCCCCAGACCAGATTAGAAGGACTCACAGAAAAAGAAATAACTCGGTTCTTTGAACAAGAAAGCAAAACGCAGAACTTCAGGAACCTTTTGAGAGAACTGCATTCTTCTCTGAGTTACATTCTTTGCTACCTCAAAAACTCTAAAGAATCCCCAGACTCCACTATCTCTAGTTTCTGCAACAACTTAAGAGGTGAGTCTATTTCAGAGCACTTCAAAAACAAAGACCCTTTGTGCAATGTGAAGTTACGTAGCATCATTCACTTGTTTGAAGAAATAGAAACTAGGTACTTCCCCTACATCCTAGCAGGCATCAAAACAGACTTTAAAAGTGAAGAAAACAAAGAAGACGTTGAAATAAGAATCAGGAACTTAGCTAGAATGTGCGAGTCAAACCAACAGCACTTCCCCACTGTTAACGAACTCAAAGAAGCTGTTATGAGGTTTATTTGTAGATGCCTCACTGCAGACCTCAACTCCGATCACCCACTGCAGTGCTACATAGGAAGGTATGACCTTTGGAGTGTGTCTGAGTCTAAAAGAGAAACCCTTGAAGAAAACTTCCCAGTGGAGATTCCTCTAAGCAACACCTACATAGTTCACACAGTGCTAGAAAACTACTACAGACCTCCAGAAGAAGAAAAAGCACCCCCAGTGGCACCAAAAGGACCAGCCAAGCCTAAGAAGAAAACTAAACCCAAAGGCGGCATGAAAGAAAAAGCTAGAAGGTAATTAAAAGAATTATACAAGTTTCCGCTAATTCCAGTAATAAATGGAAAAAGGTGAGTACACCTGGAACTGTGTAACAAATCGGTTTAGGCTTTTCAGAAGAATTTTAGGCACTCTCTTTGTGTTTGATATAGTTCTGAAGAGTTGTGAGCTTTACATCTACGGGAACTTAGAAGACTTAGCAGCAGATTCAAGTCCGGTTATCAGAGTGTTTTACTTAGGGTTCCTCTACAGCATTCCAGAGCAGAGCAAACTTAAGCGGGCTTTTATGATACATTGCTTGCTTGAGTTCCTCTACCTGCATTGCATTTACTTGGGTTCTTACATCTTACCAGCCCAAAAAACCACAGTGGGGTTAGTTGCAGCCATTACTGTCTTTAATTTCCAAGCTATGTTTATGCCTAGTTTGTATGTATGTGTAGTCTTCGCTTTTAAGTTTATGGTTGAGCTCAACTGGGAGTTGTTTCTTGACTCAGTAAACTCACGAGAAAGCTTTGCTACAAGTATTTTAGTAATCATCTGTGTGACTTGCATAATAGTCAACAACGAACTTTTGAAAAGATCAGACGAAAGGACTCAACTGTACCTTGAAAAGTCACAGAAAATGCAAGTCAAGTTGAGCGTGTTGGTCCAAAACTTCCCTACAGGACTGGCTGTGGTCAGTCTTGACTGGAGAGTCAAAATAGCTAACCAGAAAATACTGACTTACTTAAACTGCTCTCAAGAAGAGCTAGTTAGGGTGCTAAGGAACCTTGAGTACGCACCTGACAGAAGGTTTAGCTTTTCGGACTTAGAAGACGAAGGAGTCTTTCGGGACATTGAAAGGTCAGCCTCCTTAGAGCACAACCAAGAACTCGACTTAGGACTTATCCACATAAACGACTTCAACCTGCAGTTCAGCGTTAAAAAGATCAACTGGGGAGACAGAAAAGCCCTTTTGATCAGCATAAACAACGCTGAGAAGCTTATAGCCCTTGAAAAAGCTGATGCACAAAACAGCTGCAAAAACACCCTGCTTAGAAGTGTTTCTCATGAGATGAGGACTCCTCTCTACGCGATAACTAATATAGCTGACCAACTCTTTGAAGACTCTTCAGAAGGAACTCGAAATAACTTAGAGATCCTGAGGACTTCAAGTAGACTACTTATGTGCTTAGTAAACGACTTACTTGACTACTCTAGAATACTGAACCAAGCATTTGGAGTAAACTCTGAGTATTTTAACATAAGACAACTACTTCAAGACTCAATGAAGCTCATAGAAATCCAAGCTAGAACTAAACAAATCAGACTCTTACTTAGAGTTGACTCTTTACTGCCAGAAATGTGCTTCTGCGACCCTACTAGACTAGAACAGATCATCATAAACCTTATGAGTAACGCACTCAAGTTCACTTCAAAAGGCTATATAGAAGTTTGTGTTACTTTTTCGTACTTTTACAAACTAAAAGTGACTGTAAAAGACACTGGAGTAGGAATTCCCCCTGAAAAGCTTTCAAGGCTCTTCCAGCTGTTTGAAACTAGCAATAACGGAAGGTTCAACTCACAAGGCTGTGGTCTGGGTCTCCACATTTCAAACTTACTGGTAGAACTGCTGGGAGGCTCAGGTATCGAGGTGAAGTCTTCAGTAGGCCAGGGGTCTGTGTTTTCATTTGAAGTTCCTTGTTTAGAGGCTACTCCAGAAGTAGAACTTACGGAAGAACTCGACCCAGTCCCTGAAGAAACCGAAACTGAAATAGAAGTTAGAAATTTAGTGATCTGTAAAGAAAAAAAAGACTCTAGAATTCTGCTTGTAGACGACAACGAATTCAACCGGTTAATCATCGGTGCTGTTTTAAAAGCAAACCAAAAAAGCTTCTTAGAGGCATCAAATGGCCAAGAAGCTGTAGAACTAGTTAAAAAACAGAGTGAAAAAGGAGAAGACTTTAAAGTGATTCTAATGGACTGTGAGATGCCTGTGATGAACGGCTGGGAAGCCACTTTAGAAATCCATAAACTATACTCAGAAGGGCAACTTAACCTGATGCCCAATATAATAGGCTGCAGTGCTTTTTCAGACGAAGCAGAAATCAAAAAGTCCTACGACAGCGGAATGCACATCCACCTAGTCAAGCCAATCAAGAACGAGGTGCTTCTGCACACCCTAGATTACTTCTTAACCATTTAAGTCAGTAATGTCAAGAGTAAAGTTTTTTGTACAAATGGGCTCAACACTCACTGAAGTATCAGGACGACTTAACTCCCGACTCGCCACTGTACTCAAAAGGTCGGAAGTAGTTACTCCTGACTTCGCTGAGTGCAACTACAAACTAACTTGCGCTTCTTGTGCAGTGCGCATTGACGAAAGAATTACACTTCCTCAGATTTCAAAAGAAGAAGAAGACCTACTTGCCAACCTTGGATACACAGACCCCCAGTTCAGGTGTTCTTGCCAGCTAAGACTGACTTTTGACTACCAAGATAAACTTATCAAGTTCTTTTAACTACTGTTTAGGTCTTAGAAACCCAGGCTTCAGAGCTCTTAAAAGTCCAGAGTCAGTTTTGTCTTCAAGCATGGCTTTGAGTTTCTTAGAGGTTTCTTCCTTTGCTCCTTCAAAGCGTTCTTTTTTTTGGTTCTTAGTTTCCATTGAGTCCTTGGAAGACTTAATTTCTTCTGAAATAAAAGTCTCAACAGACTCTATGTGACTGAGGTAGTTTTTGAGTTTGCCAATGAGTTCAGGGACCTTTTCTTGTTTGACGTCTCTTCCAAAGCTAGACATCACCATCAAGGCGTTATGTTTATGGTCTATTTTGCCTTCTACGAGTCCTTCGTAAATAGACTCTATTATTAAGTCTTCGAGTTCCCTCACACTGCTCATTTCTAAACTCTCCATCAAACTTCCGTACTCAAGCAAGGTGCTTTCAGCTGCCAAGGTAGCTAAAGTCAGCATCTTGAGCTTTTTAAGGTGATTAGGAGTTATATCAGGAAGGGTGCTGCGCTCGTTAGTGTAGTCTGAATAAGTCCCGTAAGCAAAAACCTCTAAAAGCCTAATATAAGAACCCTCAACTCCTTTGTCCCTAACTAGTTCTAAAAGCTCTCCAAACACAAAAGTACGCGGGTGGGCTGTAGCTTGCAGAATCAAGCTTTCACAAGCCTTTCCTTTGGCACTGCGTGCTAAAACTAAGTACTGCTCCAAAGCTTCTTCCATTTATTAACACGTAATGAACAAGTTCTGTGTGCTTTTTTTTGCAGTGTTTGCTTTTGCAGCGGATTACTACAAGATCTTAGGGGTCTCTGAAGACGCTGACGACTCCGAAATCAAAAAAGCCTTCAGAAAACTCTCCAGACAGTACCACCCTGACAAAAACCCTGGCAACGAAGAAGCTCATCAAAAATACTTAGAAGTAGTTAACGCTCACGAAGTCTTGGCTGACTCTGCTAAAAGGCAGATTTACGACATGTACGGCGAGGAGGGCCTCAACGATCCAAGACTTTTCAACAGACGCCGAGGTCCTAACTACCGCTTTGAACTTGAAGTGGATCTAGAAGATGTTTACAACGGACTTGCTAAAGAAACCACTATTCGCAGAAACGAGATCTGCACCAAGTGCAAAGGAACCGGAGCTAAGGACAAAAAGACCACTCCTTGCAGAGCTTGTGGGGGCAAAGGTGCACGCCTTCAGAACTTAGGAGGTTTTGGGTTCAACATGCAGATGCAAGTTCAGTGCGACAGGTGTGGAGGTAAAGGCTTCCTTGCTGCTGAAAGGTGTCCTAACTGTGGAGGCCACAAAGTAGTAAGTGCTTTGAAAACTCTAAACGTGCAAATTGAACAAGGAATGGACAACGGTTCCGAGATTGTGTTTGGAGGACAAAGTGAGCAGAACCCCGACTGGTTCCCTGGAGACATTATATTTGTACTTAAGGTCAGAGAGCACTCCAGGTTCAAAAGGTCCGGCCACGACTTACACACTACTGTTAAGCTCACCCTCAAAGAAGCCCTTTTAGGTTACCAGAAGAAAATAACTCACATGGACGGCCACACTGTGCAAATTGAGTACGAAGGAGTAACTCAGCCTGAGTCAGTCAGAAGAGTCAAAGAAGAAGGAATGCCGCACCACGACGTGCCTTCTAACAAAGGAGACCTGTTTGTGAGGTTTGTTGTGGAGTTCCCTAACAAGCTCACTGAAGAGCAACAAGAGATTGTTAAAAAGTTGTTACCTAACTAATTTACACCGTTTTCTTTTGTAAAGCACTCAGTGGGCAGCAGTGGGATAAAAGGTTTAGGCTTGCTTGGCTTTGAGTTTAAGTCTGCAAAGGGTTTAGGAGACAACATATCTTTGATGTTGGACCCTGTGTGTTTGGTGAAGTTGAAAACAGTGGCTGAAGAACAAACAGCGGCAGACGAAGAAACCACTGCTACTTGGTCGTAGGCCGAAAAAGCTTTTCTCTGGTACCTTTGGTTGAGCCACTTGTTAGTGTTGTTTTGGATCCTTGGACTGAAAGGGTAGTGCTTTTCGTAAAGCATTTTCATCTTTTGTCGTTTTTCTTGAAGAGTTTTGGCTTGGTTATAGAGGCGCGTGCCTGGGTCGGTGGTTTTTTTGCCTTGGGCTTTTTCTTTGAGTTCAGTTTTGAGTTTGCTGAAGAGGTTCTTGGGTGAGTTTCTTTGTGAGCTTGTGGGAGGAGCACTGGTGAGTCTTTTGTAAGGAGTGTTTGTGGTTGAGCGGCTGGGTGACTGTCTTCTAGGTTTTTCTTCAGAGCTCTTCCTTGCTGACTTGGGAACTGGGATTTTGGACTGCGAACGGGCTCTTGGAGTAGCAATTATACTTAAATTGCTTGGTTTTTGGTTTTTAGAGTAGATTTCCCAGTACGTGAAGCTTTTCAAAAGGCTTTTTAGGACTATTGAGTTTAAAAGTTTCAGGTAGGTTTTGCTAAGACTTTATAGGGAACTTCGGTTTTCATTTAAATTAATTTTGTTTGATAAATAGCTTTAATTAGTAACTAAAACAACTTACAGTTACACTGGTCCTTGGCTTTCTTGGGTTTCAGGTTTTTGGATTCGTAAATTTTAAGTTGGCTATAAAAGCCAGAATTAGGAAAGATTTCAGGCCTTGATTTAAGTACCAGCGATTCAGCTTCGTCGGTAGGAATTTGCAATTCCCTAACTAAATAAGCAATAACTATTGTCGGGCTCCTAGAAACGCCCATATTGCAGTATACAAGTATGTTTCTAGAACAACTTACTGCTTCTGTAATAAAATCAACTCCTTCTTCTAAGTAATTCAAAATGTTGAAGCGCTTTGAATCTCTGATCGGAAACTTCTTAAATATAATGTCTTTCGGAAAACTGTGGTCTAACTCAAGTGCACAGCAAAGAACGTACTCAATTCTGTTTTTTCTGATAAACTGTGAGTCTACAGCTTGTTCTGCGTTCGAGATAAACACATGTGGGGTTATCTTAGACATTTTACTATAAAAAAACGAATAATCACAATCCAGCCTCATATTTATTACAGGTCATTTCTCAATCGTAAAAAGTTTATAAGTCCTTAGTCTCTTTCAAGTTTTTGGATCAGCTCCAGTATAATGCGGACTGCGCTAGAAATAGCATTTGAGCTTCCCCAAAGAGTGCAAAGTCTAGCATCATCCCCTTCAGGAGTCTTAAGTCCTTCGTAGTTTTTGTGGAAGTTTATTCCACAGCCACTCATATCTCTTAGATTCCTTACGCTCTGACCCTCTCTTCCTATGAGCTGAGCTACTAGTCTGTCTGGCACTGTTATGTTCACTTGGATTTTATTGCGCTTTGGACTTACTGAGCGTCTTTTGGAAGTCTCTTTGAGTTTTTCTAAGTGTTCAAATATCAGCTGGGCTGCGTCTTCTTGCGAAGAAGACTTGCCTGACACTGCAACTACTGTTTCAGGGTAGATTCTTTCGGAGTGCTTATCACTGAGGACTCTTATTTTAGTGTTTGACCTTTGAGAGAGTTCCTTCACGAAGGTGCCCTGTGTGCCTATGAGTCGGTTGACTTCCTGAGAAGGAATTAGCATTTGCAAGTCGGAGTCTTTGTGGATTTCATTTGTCTTTTCAACGAGTTTGGGAATGGCCTCGTAGCAGTCTTCAAAGCTTCCAGAAATAGTCTAAGTATGCTTTACCAGTACTTGGGAACCTTCTCCTTGGGCTACTCTGTCTATTCTTTCGGTTTTCAAGTTGACGCTGTAAATGCGGTGCATCCTTTTAACCAGTTGTTCATTTCTGCCTAACTCGGCTTTTTCTTTGTTAACTAGGAACCTAACGGAGCACTTTCCTGTGGGTTGCTTGCGTTCCTTGTTGTCTGAAATGAGTTCTAAGATCTTTTCCACAGCGTGCTCTATGTCTCTGCCAGCGCCTTTGATGAGTACTTCTTTTTTGCCGCTTGAGCTTTTTTTGTCGTCAAGTATTGAAATAGTGGTGTTGGTGTCTTCTTGGAACTTCTTTATTTGCTTGCCTGCTCTTCCTATGACCAAAGACACACTTGACGAAGGAATTATTATTTTGATGCCTTCTCGTGACAAGTCTATGTTCTCTTGAGTTATGAACTCGGTCAAAATAGTGTTGAGTGCAGTTACCATGGCAGACGTTTCTTGTGAGTGAACTTCCATAATACCGTCTCCAGACTCGTAAGGCTGGTAAAACTTTATACGTGAAATGCGTGAATCAGAGCTAATGTTTGAGTTTATGTGGGGTTCTGAAAAGTGAGTAACTAAAGAAGAAGGAATACACACTTTGAGTGGGCAAGTTGTGTGTGGGGACCTAGAGCGACTTCTAAGGTGATTTGCCATGATTATTACTTAGTCATAAAAATGTCCAGCACTGAAGAAAACTGGAGAGTGATCAACTTAAACGGAAAAGAACCCTCTTCTTCGCTGATCTACAGAGACAACTCTGTTTCTTCGGCCCGCTACTCTTACCTTACTTTCGTTCCTAAAAACCTTTTTGAGCAGTTCCAACGCTCAGCAAACATTTGGTTTTTGGTCGTTTCGGTATTCCAGCTTATGCCATTCCAGTTCAACCCTACTGACTCCTGGACTACTGCTTTGCCGCTTTCTATTCTGGTTTTGTTTACTTTCTTCAAAGACGCTTATGACGACTACTATCGGCGCAAAAAAGACTCTGCTGTCAATGCCCAAAAGTACTCAAGGTGGAACGGAACCGAGTTTGAAACTGTGGAGTGCAGGAACATTCAGGTAGGGGACCTTGTAGTTGTTTCTAGGTCACAGTTTGTTCCTTGTGATATGCTTTTTCTTGCAGGACCCAATGAAGAGTCTTATGTGGATAATTCTGGAATAATGGGTGAACGCGACCTTAAGTTAAGGACTCCGCTTGAGTACACTCAGAGTCAAGTGCAAGAAGCCACTGAAATGTTTCTCAAGAAACTAGAAGCTCTAGTAAAAGCTGAAACTCCTAACCCTGACTTTTCAAGCTTCAACGTGAAGGTGAGTTTTAAGTGGCACCCTAAAGCAGTCCAAGCAGGAGTCCAGAACTCTTTTTACAGAGGCAGCACTCTGCAAGGGACCCCTTGGGCTTTGGGCTTAGCTGTTTATACAGGCTCTGAAACCAAAACTCAGCTGAACACCTTAAAAGCGCCCAAAAAAACAAGCAGAATCGAAAAAACAGTTAACAAGTGGGTGTTGTTAATTCTGCTGGTTTTGCTTGGTTTGGTGGTATTTTCGTGTATAGCTTACTACTCTTTATCCCAAACTAAGCACTCTGAAAGCCTGCACTGGGTGCAGAGTTTGATAGTGTTTACACTGCTCTACAACAACGTAATTCCTATTTCACTCTTCGTGATAATGGACCTTTCTAAGGTGCTCCAGATCCTTTTCATCCAAAAACACTTAAAAGTGGAGTACAAAACTAGCGACATCAATGAAGACATGGGTCAAGTGGAGTATGTGCTCTGTGACAAAACTGGAACCATCACTGAAAACGAACTTGTAGTCAGAACTTGCTTTGTAGGGTCTAAAAAGTACCTTAGAGAAGAAACCTCAGAACCCCAACTCGACTCTTTGTTCGAAAAGCCCCAAAATTCTGACCCTACCTTATCCACCAAGCCCAAATCACCTTTTGGCTTCGAAAGCCTTAAAAAGGATTTTCAAGAGAGTTCCCAGGACTCCAAACTGCACCACTTCGTAAAGTGCATGGCTTTGTGCAATTCAGTTTACCCACAAGAAAGCGGGAAACTAAAGTACCTAGGAATTTCTGCAGACGAAACTGCTTTAGTAGAAGCTGCAGGGGACTTAGGAGTTAACTTATGCAGCAGGACTAAAACTTCTTGTGTTTTAAACACTGAAGAAGAGTACTCAATTCTAGCCCACAAAGACTTTAAACCTGAAATCAGGAAGTCCAGAGTGCTAGTTAGAAAAGGCTCAGAAACTCTACTTTACGTCAAAGGAGCCCTAGACTCAATGCTTCCTCTAATAGACTCTTCAAAGCACTCTAAACTAGAGTCCCAAGTAAGCCACTTAGAAGAACTCCGCACGATAGTTCTGGGGTACAAAATGCTCACTGAAAAAGAACGAGAAGACTTCTTGCAAAAGATCCAAAATGCCAGAAACTTTCCAGTGAACATAGAAGGAAGGATAGAAATGGTTTTTGCAGAGTACGAAAAAGACCTAAACTTACTAGGAGTCGTTGGCATTGAAGACTTAGTTCTTCCAGAAACCCAAAACACCATACAATCACTCCAAAACTCAGGAATCAAGATTTGGATGCTAAGTGGCGACACTGAGACTTCAACATTTGCAACTGCTTTGAAAGCTAGAGTTCTCAAACAAGAAACTGCCTTAGTGAACCTTAAAAACATAGAGTCTGAATATGAATGCTCAAAAACCCTCCAAAAAGCTATAGAAGTCTATATCCATGGCGAACAAAACGTTGCCTTTTCAAGGATGGTTTCCAAAAAAGCTTCTGAGGACCCCGTCAGTCCAGAACTGTCAGATTCTTTTTCAAACATCAGAAGTCAAACCGAAAACGTACTGTCAATCCACCCTATCTTCCAAAAAATAACCAAACTAGAAAACCAAGCATCCCACTCACTCCAAAAACCCTTTTTTGAGTCCAACGTAAACTACTCACTTATGCTAGACAGAAAAAGTTTGCAGGTTTCTTTGGAGTCTCACTACACTAGGAAGTTACTGGCTGTTTTGATGTTTGCAGCTAAGTCAGTTTGTTGCTACGGACTGCTTCCGAAAGACAAAGCAAAAGTAGTTAAGCTTTTAAAAGAAAACTTAAAGTTCAAACCTGTGACTCTTGCTATAGGTGATGGAAACAGCGACATAGCTATGATACAAGAAGCGGACATCGGAGTAGGCCTCCAATCCAAAGAAGACAGTCAAGCTGCTAATTACAGTGAGCTTGCCATTTCGCACTTTTGCCAGCTTAAAGAAATGTTGCTTGTTCACGGACATTGGAACTACTCCAGGATCTCTGGAGTGGTTTTGTTGTTTTTTTACAAGAACTTTGCCCTGATCTTCCTTATGTTTTTGTTCTGTTTTTTCAGCGACTACTCTGGAACCAACATATTTTCTCCTACCTTTTTGATGAGTTACAACTTGTTTTTTACAAGTTTGCCTGTTTTGGTGTTGGGTGTGTTTGACCAAGACTTTCCAGAGTTAAAACTTTTGAAGCAACTTGGCTGTTACACTCAAGGAATAAAGGGGGAGTTGTTTAACTCTAGTAAACTTTTGAAGTTTACAGCTAAGGCTATACTACACTCGTTGGTGGTGTTTGGGTTTGTTTACATGTGCTTCAGCAGCAGTTTGAATGAGTCAGGTTTTACAGAGAACTTAGAGTTGTTTGGTGCTAGCTTGTACTCAGCAGTAGTTTTAACTGTACTAGGTGAAATATTTTTAGAAACTCACTGCTACACTGTTTTAGATTTACTAAGTCAGGTGTTGTCAGTTGGGTTTTTAGTTCTAGCTATAGTTTTGCTGAACTACTTTGTGTTTACTTCGGACCACTTACTAGGAATAGGAAGGGACATGGGCGGTTCACTTAAAGTGGTACTTGTAACACTTGTGTCTCCTTTCTTGTGCTTTGTGCTGAGTTATTCTTTTAAAGTTTATTCAACTATTTTCAAGCCAGTTTCCAAAGTTTCATCAGAAACCAGCAACTTTTCAAGACTGAACCAGTACAGCAGTAACATATTTAGTTGTTACAAAGAAAGTAACTCTTGGAATGTTAACTCGGAAAAGCAAGGTTTTAGCATTCAAAAGTACTCTTTGCACTTCACTTCGCCTTATATAGAAAAGGAGTACCGCTCTACTTACATAGAGGAACATATTACCCTTTTCAGGATAATCATTGGAGTTTTGTGGGTGCTTTTGGTTTTGTGGACTATGCTGGAAAGTGTTTTGTTTGACGCTTCTTTGACTTACTCTTTAATGAGGGTGCTTATGTGCATAGCTTTTTCAGTAGTGTTGTTTTTAAGCTTTTTAGAGCACTTTAAACACCACTACGTGAAGTACACTTTAGCTATTATAGGAGTTTCGCTGTTGGTTAAGTTCGGAGTGGAAATAGCTTTTGGAAGAGTAGGTACACTTGCAGCAGCGTGTGTGCCAGCAATCACCAACATTCTGTTTGGAGTGGACTTCCTCAAAATACTAGGACTTAACGTTTTAAGTATTTTGCTTACTTGGTGCCAAGTCTTTTTCTTTCTGGAAAATAGCCAATACGAAGGTGCTGAGTTGGTGTTTATGCTGCTTAGTTACTCAGTGATAGGCATGGCAATATCAGCAACTTCAACAGTAGTAGGCTACGCTCTGGAGTACTCACGCAGAGAAGAACACAAACTTGCCAAAATCAAAGAAAGCGAAATCCAAAAAGCCCAGGGGATACTTAGTTTCTTGCTGCCTTCTTTTGTCAAAAAAAGAGTTAAGGACGGAAAGCGCTACATTGCTGAAGACCAAGGAGTAGTGACTGTTTTGTTCTGCGACATCTGTGACTTTGACGCTATTTGTGCAGAGTACACTCCTTTAGAACTAACTTGTTTTCTAGATAGCTTGTTCCAAAAGTTCGACCAGCTCTGCGAAGTAATCGGACTAACTAAGATCGAAACAGTAGGCAAGACTTACATGGCTTGTGCTGGACTCAAAGACTCAGAAGCTGAGATTGAAGACCACCTTAAACTAGTAAGCCACTCAAGACGTGCTGTGGAACTAGGAATGGCTATGATCAACGCCATATCTAGTTTCAAACTTAAAAACGGAAAAGACCTAAAAGTCAAAATAGGAATTAACAGTGGACCAGTTACAGCAGGAGTAGTGGGCTACCACAAGCCCCAGTTTTCTTTAGTGGGAGACACTGTTAACACGGCTTCAAGGATGTGCTCTACTATCCAAAAATGCAACACCATCCAAATCTCAGAATCCACTTACCAACTAATCGGAGACACTCAAGGACTAGAATTCACTCAAAAAACCGTGGAAGCTAAAGGTAAAGGCACACTTACTACCTACTTAGTTTCAGAGTCTTCTTACAACGAAATTGAAACCCTAAAACTTGACACATCGTTCTTTCAAAGTTCCAGAATAGGAGAAAAGTCGCCTTCCAGGCCTAGAAACAGCGTTATGCTTGAACAACTTGAAATCAGACAAACACGTGACATTTTCAAAAAAAGAAGAAACACAGAAACACTTCCACAAGCCAAAATCCTCAACTGTAACTGCACAGAAACTCCTAAACAAAAACAGTTCCGCATTCAGAAGATAGAAAAAAACCACTCTATGATGTTTATTGGACTCATTATAGCAGCAGTGGCTTATGGAGTCCTGTTTCTAATTAGCTTGCTTAAGTTAGTGCTCACTGAAAACAGTTTAGAAGTGGTTATACTTAGAGGAATCGTGCTGGGTTTCATTGGGGTTTTGGCTTTCATTCAGAAAAGAGCTTCTAAGTTTAGACTATACGCTGCACTTATGATTCTGGTAGTGGTTTTGATGTTGGTAGTGTCACTTATGTACATAATAATTGAAGAAGACCGAGAAAACGACTTGGTGGCTTTAGAAGTGATGTATATCATACTGACTTTGGCCCACACTACAGGTTTGTCAGTGGCCCACATTTCTTGGACTGCGCTTTTGATATTTGTGCCCTGGGTGGTGCTGACTTTCTTCAACTCCGACTTTGACTTGCACTTAGCGAATTCTTTGTTTGTAGTGGGGTTCTGTGTAATCAACATCTGCGCAGTGTACTCGCGTGAAAGGAGACTGAGGATCTACTTCAACTTAGCAGACATGGCCCAAAAAGAAATCCAAAAGACTAATGAATTGCTTAAGCAAATGGTACCTCCAAGAGCTCTAGAAAACATGAAGCAGGAAAAAGCCATCACTGACAAACTCAAAAACGTAACTTTGCTTTACGCTGACATAGTCGGCTTCACTGCTTGGAGTTCTGATAAGTCCCCTAAAGAAGTCGTCGAGATGCTTTCTCATATGTTCAGGGAGTTTGACAAGTCTTGTGTGGACTTAAACGTTTACAAAGTGCATACTATTGGAGACTGCTATGTAGTTATGAGTTATGTAGAAAGTCAGCACCGAGACGAAGCTTTGGAGTGCTTCAACATGGTGAAAATGGCTCAAAGAATGCTTGAAATCATACAAAAGGTAAACGAAGAATGCGGAAGCGAACTTAACATGCGAATAGGACTCCACACAGGGAAAGTAATAGCCGGAATAATTGGAACTCACATTGTGAGATATGACATCTACGGACCTGACGTGTTAATTGCCAACAAAATGGAAAGTGGAGGCGAGCCTGGGAAAATCAACGTGAGTGACAAAACTAAAGAACTTCTGGAGTCAAAGTTCCCCTTTTTCAACTACGAACTGAACAAGCAAGTAGAAGTTAAGTGTATAAACAGAGTACACAACTCCTACTTTTTGAGTGTAACTAAGAGTTAACTTAGTCTATAGACTCGTAGTGTCCAAAACTCCACCTTGAAAAGAGTTCGTTTTTTTGCTTGTAGTCGTCTAGCAGAAAGTCTTGTTCGTCTTCGCTAGTCACGTAGCTTTCTTGAGTGTTAGCAGTGGGTTCCTCAGTTTTAAGGGTCTTTTTCTTTTTCTGAAGTAAAAGTTTGTTGG
Organism: Fabrea salina; assembly: GCA_022984795.1. Taxonomy (NCBI): domain Eukaryota; phylum Ciliophora; class Heterotrichea; order Heterotrichida; family Fabreidae; genus Fabrea; species Fabrea salina. The sequence continues at coordinate 70,646 of JALIHJ010000060.1, read as the reverse complement.
TTGCTATCACGTGGGAACTAGCCTCTGGAACCTTAGGAACTTTGGAATGTGCTAGCTGGTCTACTTTTTGGATAAGGGTGTTGTCCATGGTTTTTTTGACTCGGATCTTTTTAGGTTTGGAAGTTTCGGGAACTGGGAGTTCGGGCTCAGGAGCAGGTGGCGGGGGAGAGGGCTGAGGAGGCTTTACTACACTAACTGGCTTTTTGGCTTGAATGATGGGTGGGCTGTAAGCACTGCGTTTCCTAACCTTGAAAGGATGGTTGAGCAAAGTAATGGATGTAACTAGGATCCTTTTGACTTTGGAGTGCTTGTAAACAGAAAATATCATATACAAAAAGATAACTATTGCAATAGAACAAACTGAAGACTTGGCGGTTTTGCTCATACCTAAGATGTTTGCACTGATGCCTGAGTAAGAAGAAACTTCTTTAGGCATTCTAACTTCTAAGGGCATACTGAAGATGTTGTGTTCAGTAACTATCCACAAGTCCAGCTGCTCCATAGTCGTTACGAAGTTAGGGTAGTAGTAAACAAGTATTTCTTGGGTTTTGCCTGGGCTAACTGAAATAGGAGTTGTGCAATCTGGAATAGAGACTCCTGCGTAGTTACAAGCAAACCCGTTGAGCAAGAAGCTTTTTATGCTGACAGGAGTAACTCCTTGATTTTCTATTTCGAAACCTCTAATGATAACTGGGTGTGGGTTTGAGTACATTATTTGATGGATAGATCTGTGCAACTCGTCTAAGGAAATCTTAATGCTTAGTTGGGAAATCTCCCTTTTCGAACTGGTTTCTTTGAGTTGTAAACTAGAGCCCTTAGAAGTATAAGACTTAAGCCTAACAAAAGACAGCTTAGGCGAATAAGCTTGAACCTTTAAAGGAATAGTTTCTATGTAAGTAAGGTTGTTCCTCAGAACCAAAGTTGCGTTGTAAAAAGTTTGTTGAGTAGGCAGAAAGTAAATAGGCCCTACTTCTCCTGAAGACATTCCAGGAATCACAAACTCGTTTTTGTTCAGGTAAAAAGCTATGTCTTCGTTGCACCCACACTCAGGACCTAAAGTTTTGGGCTTCATAAAGAAGTTCTTTGTTTGGAAGTTCCAAGAGTTCTTGAGTTTTTCAAGCACAGAAGCTTTGTGCAGTGGAATCGGAATATGCGGTAGAGGGCGCTTGCTGATGATTCCTTTGATTTCTTCCTGAGAAAAAACTCCGCATTGGCGTTCTTTCCCTGGACTCATGTTTTCGAACTCCTCGTGGTCTAGGTAGTTCGTTCCGTAAGCACATTCTTTTTTAAGGGTTTCTATTTGGTTTGAAACGTCTAAGAACAACTGAACTTGCAAAGGGTGCTCAGTGGGGTTTTCGATCTTGACAGTTCGTTCTACTTTAGAGTTGGTTTCTGGGTTGCCCCAATTGAGTTTGGATAAACTAAGTAAGGGTTTTTTTAGGTGGACCTTGACCCCTACATCGATTTCCCCAGAAATGTCAGTGAATATCCTGACTGTTCCTCCTAACTCGCCTTCACTCCACTCGCGTTTTTTCTCGTTCCACATGCGGATTTCACCGTAACTGAGTCCTTTGGAAAAGTCTTGGTGGTACTCAGGAATGTTGTGCAAGTTAACGTGAACCTTCACAGTCCCTGCAACTACTTTTTTGCCTTTAGGAATGATTTGATGGTACAGCTCCACAGTCATGTAGTTATGGTCAGTAGTGACTTTTTGGATGTTTAAGTCACTTGTGTAGTTGTTAAAGATCACCAGGGGCTTTTCGTGAGTGACGCCTGAAAAAGCTCTGGGAAACTCTACAGAGTAAGCAAACACACTCCCTTTAACTACTTCGTAAGTAATAGGGATATTGTAAACTTCGTCTGCAAAGTTTATTTTCAAATTGAGTGACCTAGATGCTTCTGTAGGGATTACAGAAATGTCGAAGTAGGTTTTTTCGTTAGGCTGGATCTCTAAGAGAGGAGTTCTTGGGGACTTTGCTTTCACAGAGTGAAAATGAGCGTAAGTGTTATGTGGGAAGTTAACTGACTTCAAAACCAAAGGAGAGTTCCCTCGATTCAGAATAGCAAACTTCTGAGTCCTTGTTTTCCGAAGCTCCAAAGGACCAAAGTCAAGGGTTTTTGAAAAAGTCTCTGAGTCTTCCTCTACTTTGAGTATACTGAAACTTGTGTCCTCAACAGAAATCTTTAAAGGCAAGGGACCTAAACTTGTGAACAGCTTAACGTGAGACACTCCTTTCTTCCAAGTCAACACTTTGAGCTTTATAGGGACTTTTTCGCCAGGCTTCATCCAGGTGGGAAAGGAGTCCACAGCTATGCCCTCGTCATCTGATTCTGAACTTTCAAGCCAAATGTCGCTGCTGAACCTGTTGATAATGTTGACTTCTTTTTCTTGGTTAACTCCGCACTTGAACACGGTGTCGTTGTGGTTGTACTCAATCAAGTCAAAGTAAACCACAGCTCGGTACTCTAAGTTGATGTCGGTGTCGTTAGTCTGTACTTTCAAAGTTCCTTGGAAGTCGCCTTCTTCTATAGGGTAAAAAACTAGTGAACCTATTTGGGTTTGCTGCGCAGAAGGAACCACCACACTAGTGTTAGAGTATATTTCAAGGTAGTCCAGTGACTTAGGAAGCACTATGTTTTTTATCTTGATAGGGTCTTTCCCAGTGTTTCGGGCGTAAAGAGGTACCTTGTAAGGCAAGTTGGGCTGCGAAAGTATTCCAAAGTAAACAAAATCAGGGGTCAGTTGGAGTCCAGGTCTCAGAAGTGTCACTTTGATAGGTATGATTAGATGGTTGCCGGATAACTTAACGTGGAGTTTGGAGTAATAAGTTCCTTCCTTATCGTACCTAAAGTTGACGTTCACAATACTTTTGGTTTCTTGGGGAAGAATTTTCCAAGCAGTTTCCTCAACTACGTGAGTCATTTCAATGAACACACTTGGGTCAGAACTAAAAACCTGGTCTACTTGGATCTCAGTATCAAAGGGGTTGTGGAGCTCCAGCTGTGAGGGCTCTTGGGACCCCAGAACACTTTCTACCTCTATAGGTTGTACCTCGTAAGGGTTCTTTGTGCCAGTTCCTGCAGCCTTATAGAAGAGGTCCCCATAATCTGTTTTGAGGATCAAGTAAGTAGATTGAGTTCCTAGTTTTTCGGGTACAAACAAGACTTGCAAGATTGTTTGGGTTCCTGGAAGAAGAGACTTGTTTTGGAAGTTGAGGACTTTGAATTGGGCGTCTTCTGAGTCAGCTCCTAAAAGGTCCACAGGGTGTTCGGCTGAGTTCTTAACTACTACACTGGTTTTTTTGAGTGTGTAAAGTGCCACAGGTCCAAAGTCCATTTGCGAAGGAGTCATTGAAAGGATATTGGAAGACCCAACCTTATCCTCAGCACTTACTAGTCCGGCTATTGCAGATTTGGCATGTTCTTTGCCTCGTTTTTCTTTGACTCCGGATATCTCGAACATCTGTCCCGATACCAGAGTAAACACCAATACTAAAGCCATCATCTTTAAGTTGTATAATCAACGTTGTCTATTTTCAGCTTAGAGTCACACAAATTAGTCATAAATACTTAGCTTCTAGAAACTAATTACCCGTGAAGGCTTATATAATCTAAACAAAAATGACTCAACACCTTCCCCACCGTCTTAGGGACGGACCTACTTTATCTAGTTTTGTTTCAGGAGAGGTAAGCAAACACCAACCTACTAGGTTCAAAACCCACATAGCTGAACCAGGAAACGCAGCTACTATCATGGAAAGGAACCCCCACCCAGAATCCGAAGTAAACGTTAAGCCTTCAGCGCCTTTTATAAGGACTTCGGGCTACAAACCAGGCATGTACGTCAACAGGTCCACAGTCTTGGACCAGCACTACTTGAACTCAATCAACTCCCTCAGCACTACTAAAATAGCTCGCTCCAAACAAGTTGCTCAGTAACCCTTACTCAGACAAGCCTCAGAAGGCACTTATCTCAGGAGGAGCATCGACTCCAACGAGCCTCTTCAAGACAAGCAAGCAAACCCAGTGCAAACTGCTGAAGCCTTTCTGCAAAAAAGAAGAGTTCAAAGCATCCACAAAAAGCCTTACGTCGAAGTCCATAACGTTTCTAAACAAGCACCTGACTGGTTTAAGGTCAGAGATTCAGTCCAAGAAGAATCTAAGAACTTGCCGCGTCTAGGTTCTATTCCTAAACATGAACCGTTTCTTGACTGCCACGACGCTTCTCCAGAAAGTCCTGACTGGTTCAAAACCAGAAACACTCCACTAGTGAAGCAAAGTCAACTCTTCAACCCTCGAAAAACCACTTACGACAAACCTGATACAGCTGACCCCCAAAATACCTCTTCAGATGGCCCTGAATGGTTCAACGTTAGGAAAACTAGTCTAGTCAAAGACAGCGATGTAACTAAAGCCCCAGGTTATGACGGCACGATTACTTTGCTCAGCCGCATTTCAGGCTGGATCACTGTAAGTCCTCGTTCTAGAAACCGCCAAAAAAGACTAGGCAGGTATGGACCTTTCGACAAGTCTAAAAAAGGGAATAACCTAAGAAACGTTTCAGACCTTGCCCCTGCTTGGATGCAAACTAACCCAGAAAAACCCCAGGAAGACGGATTTACTACTAAACAAGGCTACTCTACTTTAAGACAGGACCAAAAAAGAAGTTTTTTGTTTGACAAAGAACAGCCTAAAAGAAGCGTCCTCAGTATTGGCGACTACAGGCACAATGTCCTTACTTCTCAAGAAGCCAACACCTACCAGTTAAACCTTTCTACGAAGCCCAAAAACTTACTTGAGTGGAAAGAAGATGTTAACCGCCAAAAGTACGACAAGCCAGTAGCTACCAAAGTAGGCCAAAGGTTTAATTAGTAACCTCTTTGCAAATAAGACCCGTAGTCAGAAGAAGTAGTTTTATAGTTGTAAGTAGTTGTTGCCCAGGGAGGAGAAGGCCGGTAGTTATTAGGTCTTGGCTGAGCAGACTCTTCTCTAATGGGTTCTGGTTTGTAAGTTTCTGGGTTGTAAGTTTCTGGGTTTTGAGTTTCTGGTTTATAGGTCACTTGTGGAGTTACGTAATGTGGCTACTAAATATTCCATACCGCGAAGTACTCTCTATATATCACATAGTTGTTGTTTTGAGGAATGTAACTACTTAGGTTGTAGTGCTTGCGCATAAAGCTAATCAGTTTAGGAGAGGGCCTGTCAATAGCTATTTTGTTGGGCGAGGTTCTTTCGTAAGCAAGCATAGCTTCATAGAGTTCTTTGCCGAACCCCGATCTTTGGACAGCTTCATGGACGTAAAAGTCCAGCAAGCACAAAGGCGTGATTTCTTTCATCCTGCCGTGCTCGTCTGTATAAAACAAGTTTTTGGTGCCTGTTTTCAAGAAACCCAAGACTTTGTTGTCTTGAACTTTGAAGTAAAGTTTGTTGTCGCTCAAACTGAAAAACCTAACTGAAGTCGTGATGATGCTTCCGAGTCTCTGAGCTCTGGCACTGGCTGACCCCATGTTGTCTATTATCATACTTAGTTCTCGCGAGGGGGCCCTTGCTTCTCTAGAAAACACCACTGAAATGCCGCTCGAGTCTGGTCGCAGTATTCTACGAACATCAAATGGAAATTCCATTTTCAAATTATCTTAGTCTATTAAGAAGCAGTAATTATTCTTGTAAGAGCCTCCAATTTTTTCTACCTTTTTGTCTCCAAAGACTTCTGGCTTCACCTTCCAAATCCTTAAGTCGACGATCTCTTCCACATCCTTTCCAGAAAACATACTTCCTATGAAGTAAACGTCTTTTTGGTCAATAACGTACCCTGCAAACCTAGACCCTGCGAACACACTGGTCACTTCTCCTTGTTCTGGCTTGTTTAGCTTTTTGGGGTGCCACCACAACTTAAGTCCTGCTATGTAGACTTCGTTGTCTTCTGTCAAGTAAATACAGATGTTTTCACCCGTTTCGATTTGTTTGACTTTTGAAGTTTCTAGATCTGCCCCAGCTTGTATAGGCCACTTTTCGCTTTCGTACATATCTACTCCTACACTAGTACCTATTCCTAGTTGTCCGTCATCGTTGCGTCCCCAGCCAAATGTTCTTCCGTCCTCCAAAACTATACTTGAGTAGTAGTTGCATGACTTCATGTCTACTGGTTTCAAACTGTCGTTTTCCAAAATGTCGTCGAAAAAGGGATTCGGCACTGGTGACAAGTAGTTAACGTTCTTGCCTGTGCCCAAAGTCCCGTACTCTCCTTTGCCCCACACGTAAACCCGCCCTGTGCCTCCTAAAGCCATTGAGTGGTAAGCCCCTGCTGTGATCTTAACTATGTCGTCGTGCTCTTTAAGGCGCTCAATAGGAGTGGGCACAAACTTGTTTTCTTTGTCCCCGTGGCCTAAGCCTCCTCCTCCTTGAGAAAACATTTGCCTCCAAAGTCCTCCTGTGAGCTCTCCTCCGTACCCCATAGTCCAGACGTCGCCTTCTTCACTTAACAGCACTGTGTGGAACTCGCCTGTTGCTACTTCTGTCATCTTCATGTCAATCTTAGCAAGGTTTTCAATCATTCTGGGCTGCAGAACCTTTTGTTCAGAGTCGTGGCCAAGCATGCCGTAGTCACCTCTGCCAAAAGTGTAAACGTGGCCTTCCTGGTCAACTACTGCAGTGTGGTTGTTGCCCATGCTTATGCTCTTCACAGTACCTGGTCCAAAGGCACTTAATTCTCGTGGGCGGCTAATAGACACAGAAGTAGAGGAAACTTTGTAGCCTAAGCTCACTTTATTGGACCCCCAGGTGTACAGCTGTCCTTTGTATGTAGATAATGACCTAACTAGTTTATTCAGCATCTTTTATTATGGAAGCCCAAGCAGAGGCCAGTGTGATCCTTGTAGGCGACCAAAACATTGGCAAAAGCAAAGCAGTCCAGGAGTATCTCTACGGAGTTCACTCAGACAGCTACACTCCTACAGTCCTAGAAGAGTACACTGCAAACATCACAGTCTACTCACACAACATCGCAATTAAAATAGTTGACACTTCTGGAACGCAAAAACACCAAGTTTTCAGAGAAAAGTTTTTCCCAGAAGTAGACGTGATTCTAGTTTGTTTTAGCTGTCAGCGTTCTTTTAGTTCAGTGACTAACAAGTGGCACAGAGAACTCAAAAGCAACGCACCCAACACTCCGGTGCTTTTAGTTGAACTAGAAGACTCCCAAGTGCTCCACACCCAAGCATGGTCCCTGTGTTCAGAATTAGGCTACGAAGCCTTTTTGCCTAAATGCTCCTCTAAACAAGTTTTTGACGCAGCTTTTAAACTAGCGCTTAGTGAAAAGCTCCGTTATGGTAAGAAAAAGGGTAAATGTATTACTTTCTAAGACCGTTAAATATCATATTTAAATGTCGGTGCTGAGCATTAAGCAGTTGCTTTACCAAAAAGACGCCAAAGAGCTAGAGCAAGCTCTGTGCGCTTACTACGCTGATTCTAACATCAATTTGAATAAAGTTGAAAAAGCTTACCGCTGCTACGAAACTGATGTTCTTCTAAGTGAGAAAAAGATCTGTGCTGGGTTCGGAAGAACTGAAGAAGAAGCTACACTCAACGCTGCAAGAATCGCCCTAGAAGCCTTAGTTGACTCTGCCGAACAAACTACCCTTGAAACACTCAATCAACTTTTGAAAGACAACAAAAAGGACCCTTTAAAAAGCTTTTTAGAAAACCTAGGACTTCTAGACTACCACAGTAACTTCACTTCGAACAAGTGCACTCTGGAAGACCTTAGAACTCTGTCTAAAGAAGACATCAAAACTATGGGAGTCCCTGTTGGACCTGCTACAAGGATCTTTACTACACTGAACCCTAACAATCCCAAAGACACTAAACACTTAGAAGAGCTTATAGGAGTTGAGTCTCCACCTAGTTACTTAGTATGTCCTATTTCTAAAGAACTCATGCATGACCCAGTATTCACTACAGATGGCCATACCTATGAAAGGAATGCCATTACTAACTGGTTCAGAACTAAAAACACCTCCCCTGTAACGGGACTCCCCCTTCCTACAAAATCCATTCGTCCCAATTACGCTCTGAGACTAGCTGTCCAGCACTACTTAGAAGTGCTTACTTACTTCAAAGGCAAAGCTAAACCCAAACTCACTTCTGAGCCCATCAAAGACCTGTATAGAACTGTGTACGGACCCCATTTCGAAGAGCCTTTTGAAGATTTATCTTCTGAAGTGTTGAAGGACATGACAAAAGTTGCCAACAACGCTTTGCAGGGCAGCTTCAAGATCGAAGTTTCCCCACGCAAACCTTAATTGTAAGTACTGTAATCTTTGAAAGTAACTACTAAAAATTGGCGCTATATAATGGAAAACGACCCTGAAAGACCTAACCGGTTCTTGCCACAGAAAGAAGACTACGTGTACGGATCCCCAAACATATACCAACAGCCAGGTGAAGAAGACTCTGTACTTCAGTCAGAAGCTCCTGGTCAGGAACTCTTTGAAATCCACAAAAGACCTCCCACACCCCAATTACTCCTGCCCGATGACTCTTACTTCTACCTTAACATTTCAGGACAAATAGAGTCAGCTCAAATGCTAGAAACAGACTCCCTTACAGTTAAGTACGACTTCGTAGAAGGCAATGAATGGGAACTTATACAGGGACAGAACTCAGGGAGTTCCCAGTGCTGCTTTAAAGGCAACAAAAAGAACCTAGTGTTTAACTTTCCGTTCAGACTGAGCTACAGAAGCGTCAACCCCAAAGGCTGGCCCCAGTTGGTGGTGACTTGCATAGGACCTGACTTTCTAGGAAGGGAGGTTGTTAAGGGCTACGGAAACACCTACGTGCCTATTCAGCCAGGAAGCTACACAAAGACTCTGTACCTTTACAAGCCTAAAAGTTCTTCGTACTTAGTTCAGTTTGTAGGCTGGCTCAGAGGCAAGACCCCTGAACTTATGGACCCAAAGCGAACAGTTGGACTGGCAGAGGGTAGAGAAGTTACCCGCATGGAGTCAGCAGGTACTCTTAAAGTAGTTTTCAACTTGACCCAACTGAACATGGACCACTTTGGTTACTCAGTTAAAAAATTAGCTTATTAATGTATTGTATTTTTTGATTGACTTCAAAGAGTCCAGTAACTTGATAGTTTTACACTTATCTGAGCATTGGATTTCTAAAGTTTCGCTGTCAGCAAAGTCGATTAGGATAGAATTACTTCTTTGAGAAACTCCAGACAGCTTGGCAGTTTCCCACTGTTTAAACAAAGAAAAGTCGTAGTTTCTTAACTCCAAAAAATAATTTTGGTGTTGGTAAGTGTAGTTTTTGTGGTTAGGGACTATGCTGACTGTAAAAGGAACTTGGTTTATAATAACTTTTCGGGGAGACAACAAGTACAGAAAACTTTGGTTCAAGATCTTTTTGCTTGAAACTTCGGCTTTGCGTCTGGAGTCAGCCAAAAACATAAGTTTGCTTTCTTGGATTCTGTTGTAGTTTTCCATTTGTTGGAGTTTTTCGGAGCTTTTGGACTTAAACACCCTTTTTGAGTGCAAACAGCTAATAAGCAACAAACTAAACTCCTCATCTAAGTAAGTAAAAGCAAACGCAGGCAGTCCTAGTTTCCGCAAAATCTGAACAGTTTGGTTCCAAGATAAGTGCTCAGCTTTGTGTGTCAGTTTGAAAATGTGTAAAATAACGTTTTTGTAGTTTTTAGTTTCTGGAACTTCTAAAGAATCTACCCAGTTCAGTATTGCTTTTGCGTTTAGTTTTTGAAGCACTAAACTTTTAAATATAATGTCAAGTAGAACCCAAGCTTTTTCAGGGTTGCCAAGCACTTCACAGAGTGTGGGTGTTTGGAAAGGTACTCTTTTCTGGATGTAAGCAAGTGCAAGGTTCAGGTTAAAAGTTCCTGAAGTAGTTGTACTTTTGAAGCTAGTGTTTTCAAGCTTCTCTAAAACCCTAATAAACAGTAACCCTTCTCCAACAAGACTCGAGAAATTAGACTGGTCAACTTGAGAAGTCACCTCTAAGTAATTCACCCAGTCACAAAGTAGTTGTTTCCTCACAACAGAGAGTCTATTAAGTAGTTTCCAGTCATTAAAACTTGACATTGCTTAATTAAATGGGAAATTGCTTCAACAAATCCGCAGCAGAAGAGTTAGAAGACATATCTTTCATCAACTTAAACTCAATCAACATTAAAGAAAGAGACTACTTCGGAAGGGTCAAAGGCAGCACTCAGGTAGCCTTTAAAGGCACCCAACCCAAGGTCCACATCAGTGATAACTTGAAAGTAGGGGGATTCAGTTTCTTGCTGAGCGGGTGTGTACTCCCTGGGCAAGATCCCAGAGACATGATAGACAAAGAGTGCCAAGACTTACTTTTTTACTGCCAAAAAGAGTCTTCACTCCTTGCAGTTTTATTTGATGGCCACGGTAAAGAGGGCCTTAAAGTAGTTGAGTTCTGCAAAGAGTTTATGCTCAGTCACTTCCAAGAAAAGCACCAAGAGTTTCACTCTTCGCCAGAAGAAAGCATCGCAAACATGGTCTCAGAATGCGACGAAGCCATTAGAGGCAAAGAAGGAGTAGACTGTGCTGTTTCAGGAACCACAGCTGTGATTATCTACATCAACGAGAACGGAATGCATATTGGGAGTGTTGGGGACTCACGTGGACTCCTAGGAACTCTTCCTAATCCTGGTGAAGAGTTACCAGTGCACACTCACGACAAAAAGAACTCATACAAACGTCTAGTTAACCCTCCCAGGAAAATCAAACCACTAGCCCTAACCATCGACCAGAAACCTAACCACCTAGAAGAACTCGAGCGCATCCGAAACTCAGGAGGCAAAGTCCAGCAGCTCACAGATGAGCGCGGAAACAAAGTTGGGCCTTTCAGAGTTTGGCGCAAAAACGGAAACCTGCCTGGACTGGCCATGTCGCGGTCAATTGGAGACAGCATTGCAAAAGAAGTAGGAGTAATACCTACTCCTATTTACCACGAATTTCCTTTTTTCCCAAATAAAGATCAGTTCATCATTGCTGCTTCAGACGGAGTTTGGGACGTCATGGACAACATAGAAGCCGTTAACTTCGTTGAGAAGTTCAGAAGCAGATGCATCAAAAAGGCTGGACAACTAGTTTACCCCATCAGGCCACTTACTACCACGATTGCTCACTTGTTATCTGAAGAAGCTAGGTACCGCTGGTTTGGAATCTGTGAAGAAGAAGACGTGATGATTGACGACATTTCAGTCCTAGTAATAGAGTTAAGTTCAGTAGAACCTTCAGTGAGCATTCCAGAATCCGAAGACGAAAGACGCACCACTCGACTCACAAGTGTAAAAAACATTGAAGAAGCCAACTTGAACGTTCCCAACGCCTTGCGGGCAGACCCTGTGCGAGGCAGCTTTGTGCCTGCTAAAGAGCCTCAAAAAAGGGTTGCAAGGAACGACCCAGCCAGAGGATCTGACGTAGTAATAGAGTCTGCAGATGGTCCCCATGAAGACCCCACTCTGGACGAAATACCTTTTGTAGAAGACGCTCCTTTAGTTCAAGAAGAAGAAAAGAAGTAATTACTCCCTAATTCTTGCAAAATTCTAGAAGCTGCCACTATGGAGTCTAATAATTGGTCAAAATGGCACACGAATTAAAGCCTCTTCCTTACGAATTCACTGCTCTAGAACCCCATATGGACGCCCGCACTGTAGAGTTGCACTGGGGAGCCCACCACCGTTCCTATGTAACTAAGCTCAATGCAGCTTTAGAACAGTTCCCAGACAAATCATCTGTGGACTTGACCTCTCTTCTGGGACAAGTCGCCGGGACCTCCGCCGGAGTGATTAACAACGCTGGAGGCCACTACAACCACTGCTTGTATTGGCAGAACATGACCTCTGTGGGCTCTGCCAATGAACGTCCCTTTGGAGAACTCATGGCTAAAATCGAAGAAAAATTCGGTTCTTACGATGAGTTCAAAAAGCAATTCTCGGACATAGTGGTCGGCACCTTTGGCTCAGGTTGGGCTTGGCTTACAGTGGGCTCAGACGGAAACGTGTTTGTCCAAGGAACTCGTGGCCACGACAATGCCCTTATGACGGGCTACGCTGCAGAAACAGGGATTCCTATTTTGACCTGCGACGTTTGGGAACACGCTTTCTACCTTAAGTATCAGAACCGCAAACAAGAGTACGTGGAGAACTGGTGGAAACTTGTCAACTGGGACGCAGTTTGCAACAACTACGAAAACTACGCCAAGCAAGGCAACCCAGTTCCCTTTAACTAACTTTCTTGGTTAATTATAATTCATAATAAATGAACAGTCAGCCAACTGTCCAGCAGGTGAATGACCAATTTAAGGGTAAAACTTACTTAGTTTTAATAGTGGGCGACAGAGGGACTGGGAAAACTTCCCTAATGCACAAGTACCTCAAAGATAAAGTGCCTCAGCACAACCTACCTACGGTAGGCGTTGAGTTAATGCCCAAAATAGTTAAATACAGAGACGACCTTAACATTAGGCTTCAGCTATGGGACATGTCTGGCCAAGCTCGTTACAAGCCCATTACTTTGCCGTAAGGTTTACACAGGCACTTTAGGAAAGCCCACGCAGTGTTGCTGGTTTTTGACATATCAAACAAAAAAAGCTTATCAGGACTTGAGCACTGGTTGGAAGAAATAAAGAAGCACTGTCCTGAAGCTTTTGTGATTCTTTTAGGAAATAAGTCCGACATGTGCCCTTCTGGCGACCGACAAGTTTCAGAAGCTGAGGCAATTGCATGGGCCCAAGAGCACCATTTCATGTTTTTTGAGACTTCAAGCAAGTGGGGCCGCAGCAAAAGCTCTGACTATAAGGTCGGAGTGGAAGTGCTTTTCTCTAAGTTGATTGATGAACTCGTTACCAGAAACAACACTCAGAGCATCCGCAGACAACCAATTAGCATACGCAGCAACTTCCCCGCTTCAAGTCAAAGATTCCCAAAGTGCTTCTGCTGTTGATTTGTACTTAAAGTCTATGGATGATCTTTTAAGTATCTAATTATAATGGTGAAGCTCGCTAAGTTGTTGTTGTGTTTAAGGGTATGCATTGCTGTGACTAACTACTTCCAAACCAAAGTGGCTTTTCCTTACGATAATTTTACTTCTAAAGGAACTGTTTTGGACCCCAAAGTCACTAAGTGTAGTGAAGACTTAATGGGTGACGGAAGGTGTAACTTGTTCAACAACAGTCCAGAGTGCAATTATGACGGTGGAGATTGCTGCCGTCTAACGTGTGTTTCCAACTGTTACTACTCAAACCCCAGTGGTTCCCAGTTGCCTACAGAAGGACTACCTAACTCATGCTTCTTTGAGTGTGGAGTGGATAACTACTTCTGTAAAGAAAACGTTTTGTGCAGTCAGTGTGAAAACGGAACCTGCAAACCCATCGAAGAGTGCTTTGCTGAGGATGCAAGTGTTTTGCAGGGAATAAACAACTGCTGGAAAAACACCTTAGCCCACGGCAACGAAGCTACAGTTGACTACTTTTGTGGAAAGGATCCTGACTTTTCCTTTGTGCACGTTCAAGAGGACCCAGAAAAACACTACCCTGGTTGTGGACTTAAGAAAGAACAATGCACCGTCCAGAAGTGTTGTGATGAAGTTATCAGCAACTCTGTAACTTCGACTAACTGTGACAACACTCCTAGGAACTTTACTTACTTTGACTACTACGAAGGAGTCCAGAAGCAAGAAGAAGTTTCTTGTCTAGAAAGGTTCAGAAACTGCTTCAAAGAAAACATGGTAGTTTCTTCAGGCCAATGCTGTGAATGCAATGAAGGCTGGCTGGGCGACTTCTGTAGTATTCCTATATGCACTGTTGACTGCGTCTACGGCACTTGTGTGGCGCCTGACACCTGTGAGTGCAATGAAGGCTGGACAGGAAGCATTTGTGATGAACCTGTTTGTGAGGTCTGCGAAAACGGAACCTGCCAAGGACCTGAGTTGTGTGAGTGCTTTGAAGGTTGGGAAGGCAAAGGGTGCAACGTGCCTTACAGCACACCTGCCTGTGTAGAAGGAGTTGCTACTTCTCCAGATACCTGTTTGTGCAACCCTGGCTACGGAGGGAGGATTTGTGACATACCTTTGTGCACTAACATTAACTGTCAGAACGGTTGGTGCGTGAGTCCTGACAAGTGCGAGTGCTTTCCAGGGTTCGTCACTTACGACCTAAGACAAACTACTCACTGTGCTGACTTAAACTGCCAAGAAGCTTTTGGAATCTGGTGCCAGAAATGCAACTCTGAGAAGTGCCTGAACTGCAATCAGGGGTTTTTCCTCGACTTAGGTACTTGCAAACCTTGTTCTGACTTAAACGAGTACTGTCTTTCATGCAGTAAGCATGAATGCTTTGAGTGTGAGTTTCCTTACAGAAGAGACATAGAAGGCGGCGAACTCTGCGAATTCAGAGGTTACATAGAGTTTGCTAGTAAAAAGTTTTCGGGCTTAGAAACTGAAGAAAGCATTCAAATAAAAATACACAGAATAGGAGGAGTTTACGGAGAAGTAAGTGTTAGAATGACTACCCTGCCTCTTAACTCTGTTTACCCAGAAGACATTGAAAGGTTTAATAGTTATAGTTACAAAACTGAAGTTATTAACTTTTCACCAGGGGAATATCAGAAGCTAGTAGAATTCATTCCTTATACGCACATAAACTCAACTGAAGACAAAAACGAACTACTTCTAGTGCTCCATAGTCCTAGCGAGGGTGCTTTGCTTGGAAGAACACAAAAAACTCCTTTAGAGGTTTACCCGTGGAGTGACTTGGGGTTTGAATCTTACTCCTACGCGTACCTAGAAGTATTTGACGATCCTAACATACCAGATGCAGAGCTAACGCAAGTCACAGCCAACGGAGCAGAAACCAGTGAGATCCCACTAACACTCCAAGAAGGTGGCTCAGTCCAACTAGAAGTAAATGCTTTTTCTAAAACTTCCAAAATCACACAAGGAGGCTCTGAATTTATTTGGGAACTCAAAAAGATCCAAGAAAGTCCCAGTTCAGGGTGCTTTTTTCCAAGTTACGACTTTAGCAAAGAAAGCTCTTTGCACGAAGAAGGAGTTTTCACAGACAATAACGACGGAACTTACAGTGCCCAAGTAGAAGCCCAGGAAAGAGGTAGGTACGTCTTAGAAGTTGCCCTAGTTCTGAATGGAACTCAGACTTGGGGAAAGAGTCAGGTTGCCTCTGTTTACCTCTATATTGTTAATGAATGCTTCTAAGTAATTGAGAACGTTACAAATGGTGATTAGCAGTTATAATAAATATGGGCTGCGGAGGAAGCAAAAAGAAGAACAAGGTTGACCTCAACATGGAACAAAGCGAAGTACAGGCTGTTAACGAAATGTTCACTTCAGCCTCGTCGCCTCTCCAAACCTTGCAGCACGCAAACCACAAACTCACCAAAGCCAAAAAGAAATTCATCAAGTCCACCTATGCACACATCCTCAAGGATGCCACTCTAGCTGACGCCATACACGCTATGCTTTACTCCTTCTCTGCTGAGCTCGATGGCGAACTCAACAAATTAGAACTGAAATCACAAGAAAGAAAGCCTTATGTGGACATCAAAAAAAGTGCCCTCAGCGAAGCCAGCAAAAAAATCTACGAAGAGTTCGAAGACCTCGTTGAAGCTATTGAAGAAACCCCTGAAAAACTCGAACCCATGATGGACCAAATCAAACAATTAGTTGAGCAATCAGCTGATTTTCCCAGCAAAGCTAAAGACGCCCTAAGCGACCTGAACCCCTTCGAAGCTGCCAAGGTCCTTAGAATAGTCAGCAACAACATCCAGAAACTCGCGAACTGCCCTAAAGTCCTTGATGAAACTGTCAGCCAAGCCAGAGAACTGTCAAAGACCTTAGTAGCAATCCCTACTATTGTAACTGACGTCAACCTAGAAGATGTTAAAAAGATTGGTAAAGAAGCCAACAAGGTAGGTGCCAAAGACCCTAAGTCCGTTATAAGTAAGTTCTGGCCCGACAAGACCCGAGTTGACTTGAAACTCGATAAACCTAAAAAACCTAAACAACATAAATAATTAAGGTATTTGAGCTCTTAGTTTAGCGTTTTCAAGTGCAAGAGCTTTGTTGTCGTGTTGGAAGTCGGCAACTATTTTAAAGACGTTGTCCAAAGTAGTTAATTCTGATGGCCGGGACTTGTTCCTGGCAGTAGCAGAGCTAAAGGTTTTTAAGTCGCTCTGGGCTTTTTTCAAGTCCCCTTTAAGTCTAGAAATCTCCCTTTGTGACTGGACCTGGTTGTAGTCAGGACGCATTGACAACTTCCTTCTTAGAGTCTCAAGTTCTCTGTTGCACTTAGACTTGACTTTGTTCACTAAGGTTTTTTCACGCAGTCTCCAGATTTTATTAATGTCTTCTAAAAGTCGGTTGATGTGCACAGCTTTAAAGCCAGAACTTCCATGTTTGGCTAGAAAGTCGTGAGCAAGGCGCCAAGCCTCACTAGGGACCCAGTCTTCTGTTTCAGAAGTTTTGGAAGGACACTTTTCTTGGCGGCCTTTACAGTTATCTGACTTAGGTATGTACCGGATGCCTGCTGAAGCTTCAGCGAACTCAGCGAAGTGCTGGTACTCTTGGGTGGACTTAAGTAGTTTAACTAGTCTTGCGTTTTCAGACTTGTAATGTTCGAGTTCAAGTAGCAAGGTGCCTTCTGACCTTTTGCTTAGGTACAAAGAGTCGAGGTTTTGCTGGCCTTGGGAAAGTTTTTGGTTTAAGTTAGAGATAACTTGGTCTTTTTCAGCGAGTTTCTGTTCTAGGTTCTGGATTTTGGTGAAGTCTAGGTGCATAGTGGAAGAGTTAGCTTGGATGGAGGTGTCTTTGTTTTTGATGAGTTCACGTAGCTGTTTGATTTCTTCGTCCCGCCTTTTGAGTTCTTGTTGGAAGTTGAGGATTTGGTTTGAGGCTGGGGGCACGTACCCGTTTTTTTGTTCAAGTTGGAATTCGAGTTCTTTGATGCGTCTTTCTTGTTCGTGGAGGGTTTTTTGGTTGGAGGTTAGGAGTTTTTGCATGTCTTGGATTTCTTGTTCTTTGGTTTGGAGTTGGTAGGACACCTGGGCTTTTTCTTCCTTGCTTTTGGCTAGTTGAAGTTCTAGGTCATGTGGTTTCGAATCTTTGAGCTCAGTTGCTGAGAGTTTTTGCGAGCCTGAAGAAGTGTAGTCTTCCATTTAAACTATGAATTAAAGTTTAATCATTCTTATGAACTCGCTTAGGTCAATGAACCCGTCCTTGTTTACGTCTGCCATTTCTAAGTACTCTTCGAGTTCTTGGTCAGGGTTCTCGCCTACTTCAACTTGGGTGAAGATGGCTTTGAGTTCTTTCCTTTCAAGTTTCCCGTCGCCGTTTCGGTCTAGTATTTTGAACATCTGCTCAAACCCAGACTCGTCGTCTCCAATGACGTACGCGTTCCAGCATTCCTTAAAAGTGTTTAACTCCTCTGGAGACAATACTACTGACCCTTCCTCAGCCATTTAATTATTTCAACACTAAGTGTCAGGAGTTTCAGTGCCTTCGAAAAGTCTAATAATGGCAAGGTACTTAAGGTACTTTTTGGTGGTTTTAGGAGTAATTTGGGTTTTTACTTTTCTGAAGAACTTAAGTTACCAGGTAAGTAGTAACGATTATAGAATAAGCGTTCCACTTAATCCTATCCCAGAAAAAGTTTCTGAAAGCATTCTTTATCCCGAACTGAGTTGTTTGAGTCCTTTTCCCAAAACTTATGATGTCCAGAACACTGAAACTTGGCCCCTCAAAAGGTACCCAGCTCTTCCAGACAACCAAACGGTAGCCTGCGTTCCTCAGAAGTTCGGCTACACTCAAAAACAAGCTGACCAACTTTTTAACCCAAATAGGAAGTTTAGGTCATGTGCTAGCTTTGACAAAAGCTTCGTACAAGTGAAGGGTAATTCTATTGTAATCAACTGTCGAGAAAATGTTGTCCAGTATGTTTTGGGCACAAGGCCGCATGAAGAGTTACTGGGAAACGTCGAGTACACCATCGGATGGAAATCTTACCAAGAACCTGTTCCTTTAGAAGATAGGGAGTTTGCCTTTGTAAGGTGTGGAAGGGCTAAAAAGCAACCTATTTACATAAACAAGTTGCAGAAAAAGGCTTCGCAAAGGGCTTTAAGCATTACCAAAAGCATCTCTTCAGAACTAAAAGTGACTCCTAAGCCACTTACAGTGCTGCTAGTGGTGTTTGACTCAGTTTCCAGACAGCACTTTTACAGGAACTTTCCACAAACTATTGAGTTCCTCAACCGCGAGTTTGCAAAGGGCGGAAGGTACCAGGAGAAGTTTAGTTTTTACGACTTTTTGATCAACAACGTCCACGGAGAAAACACCCAGCCCAACATGGTTCCTTTGCTTTACGGGTACAATATGGACTACCACAAGTCCAGACTTCAAGGCTACGACTTAAAGAACCAAAGCCACTGGTGGAAGTTCGAAGAACTCCAGAAAGACGCTATGTGGAAGCACTACGAAAGTTTAGGGTTCGTGACTATGTTTGGGTACGACACTGTTTGGGACTTTTTGTCTAAGTGCACTGGAAGAAGGGTGCTGACTGACCACGTGGCGTCTAACTTCTGGCATGCTGCTAAAAAGATTTATGGGTACTTGGACTTTTCTGAGAAGCAAAGGTGCCTGGGATACTACAACTCACACTACTACATGCTGGACTACGCTAAGCAGTTTGTTAAAAACTATGAGGGTCATAATAGGTTTGGTTACATCCATTTGTCTCCTGGACACGAATCAAGTGGCACTGTGATTAGAACTGCAGACTTAGACTCAAAAAACTTTTTAGAAGAAGTCTTTGAGTACTACTTCAAAAACTCAGAAGACTTTGTACTTATGTTTGCCAGTGACCACGGAAAGCATTCTCGTGAGTGGGATAAGTCTGCTGAAGGCTACTTAGAAAACCAACTTCCGCTTCACTTACTTGTAGCAAACAAAGACTTTATTCAGAAACATGGTGAAGAAACCGATGCTACTCTCAAACACAACACTAAAAGACTAGTGGGCAGACTAGACTGGCACTTAACTCTAAAGCACCTAGCAGTTTCTCCTTACGGTTTGTTGCCTAGGGACTCTTACTTGTATCACAAGTGGAAGAACCAAACTGACTCCAGCAAAGCAGTGTCTTTGTTGCTTGAAAAAGTTCCTGAAAACCGGACCTGCGAAGACCTTTCCATTCCTTCTTCTCTGTGCTCGTGCCAGTCTTATGTGAGCATTCCCCTTGAAGAAGCTGTTAGTCATGAACCTATACAGCACTTGGTAGCTCTAGGCTTCCAACACATAAATGCTGAAGCCCAAGAACCAGTGTGCAAGACACTTACTTTTAAAGAACTACTAGAAGCTGAAGTTAAGTACCTGAAAGAAAAAACAGGCAACAGAAACTTCAGACTCAAGGTGAACACCCAAGAAGACCCTAAGGCTATGTTTGAAGTTCACGGACTGATGGCTGTGAGTCAAGAAATGAAAGGTCATTTGCAAAAAGACTCTAAGGGGAACTTTTTGCCCTTTAAAGACTTTGAGTACAGTGGGTTCTTGTCTGAAAGCAAATTTACTATTCAGCTACAAAAAGTTATAAGGATAGATAGCTACGCAGGCATTTGTGAAGAAATGGCCAAGAGCACTGGGAATACTGCAGCTTATTGTGTTTGCAATAAACCCCACGAAGTCCCTAGAGGCTCTGTTGAAAGTGTGCTAAAGGACCTTTTGAAAAGGTTAAGTGTAAATTTGGGACCTGAAAAAAAGTCATGCGAACAAGTATGTAGGGAAGGTTCCAGCAACTGTTTGGATTGGGGCTTTGAAGTGGTTAAAGCTAAAGACCACATAGTTCAGTCTAACTTGACTGAATTTAACCTAAACGCAGATGGGAAAATATTGAGCTTACAAGAAGCCATAGAGTACAAAGACTCTTGGAACCTTTCAGGTAGTTTGAACTGTGCTCAGGTTCCTAAGTTCAAGGCTTTCTGTCCATGCTCTAGTTAATTTATTTGTTTTTAGATTCAGTTTAGGTCTCAAAATCATAGTTTCTTTATAAAATGTTAATCTTCATACTAGCTCTAACAACCTCGGCAACGATACCAGAAACCTTTTCCCAAGAAGAAAAGCTAAGCATCTTGAAAGAATTGACTAAAGATTTCCGAAAATCGAAGGTGCACTATTTAGGTGAAGAAAAGGGCTGGGGCATGGTTGCCACCCAAAACATCCAAAAAGGCACCGAAATCGAAACTTCCACTCTAGAAAACCGTTTTGTGTCTTTTGAGGAGTTTGAATGGTCTGAGTACCTCCAAGGAGCTTCCGGGTATTTGAAAACAGTCATTAGACTAGTTTATGAAAGATTAGTTAACCACAAAAACTCCAAAGACAACCTTTGGGCGCACTTGCCTTCTGGAGAAATCAACTCATTCTTGAACTGGACTCAATTCGAAAAAGACTACTTACAAAGTCGGTTCAAAATCCCTATAAAGCTAGAAAGTCCTTTAAACTACGAAGAACACAAAAAGGACTACATGCACTACTTGAATAGAGTTCCTGGAATCAACAGTACTTGCCAGCAGTGCCTAACTGAAGAAGCCTGGATGTGGGGGTTGTTTACTTTTGCTTCAAGAATGTTTTCAATAAACAAAGAGCTTTGGAGACAAATCACAGGGCAGCCTGCAAACGAGTCTGACTCTAATGCAGTGGGAGGGTGCTTTTTGACCCAGCTAGAGTTCTTCAACCACCTACCTGAACCACTTGAAACTAGGTTCCAAGTTTTCAACAAAAGCGTTGACTTTCACTACCCAGGCCACGTAACTCTCTACGCTGACAGAGACCTACAAAAGGGACAAGAAGTAACTTTTAGTTACAACTTAAACAGCAACAAAGACCTGTTTGCAGAGTACGGATTTGTGCTTGAAAAAAACATTAACGACCTTATTTACGTTTACACTGAAGAAGTTAAGCAATGCCCCTTGAGAACTCCAGAGTTCTTAGGAGAAGGTTACTGCTGGTTTAGGCTAAGACTCTACAACTTGAACAAACAGCTTTTTAAGTACTTGTTTTTTAGTTACGAAGGCTACAGAACTGCATCTGGCTTTGAAATCGAAAACGTTTTTGAGAAAAGTCCACGTCTGCGGATGAGTGTTTTAAGGACTTTACTTAGGTACAGAAGAATCCTTAACTACAACAACTTAGGTTTGTGCACACAGCCCTTCCACTTTAAGTCTAACCAGTCCAACAAAAGACTTAAACTAGTTGACCAGTTCTGCTTAGCATCCCACTACAGCTTCTTCTACCACTCCAAGTTCTTGGAACGGTCCATCATAGACAAGTACTTGAAGATACTATATTAGTTATAAGAGTTTTCAGCGTTGGTAGGAAAAGCTTTATCATAAATAAGACCGATGATTTCTTCAGAGTTGATCAGCTGCTCCATAAGTAACTTCCTTTCTTCCTCTGAGTCGCCTCTTCTCTGTCCTCTTTTTTTAGTGATTTCAGTCCTGATGTCTTCTATGCAGCTCCTAAGTGTCCTTTCTAAGGAAGTTTTGGACTCTACTTCTTTGGTGTAAGCAGTGCGGGCAGCTCTTAAGTTCTTGCGTTCGATTTCAAGGAGCTTTTTAAGCCTAGCTATGATGGTTTCGTAGCGTTCTGTACTGTTGTTTTCGTTCAAAGAGTACCTGCTTTCTAAGCGCTGAGGAACAGTCTGAGGAGTTTTAGTGAACATTTGTCTGAAAGTAGAAGCAAACGACTGGGACTGCTCAGCAAGGTTAGGGGACTCGACCCTTCGTTTCATTTTGTAGTACTTTTCCATTAGTTTGTGGAACTCGTTATCTCGGTCTTGGAGTTCGTTCTTCAAGCGTTTGTTTTCCATTTCGAGGTGTTTGTTTTTGGACTCAATTATGTGGGCTGAGTTTTTGATTTCTTCGAACTCTTTCATTTTTTGTTCGTCTTTTGCAATGCTGGCTGTGATTTCTTCCATCTTTTTAACTCTTCTTTGTTCGAGTTCTTCGTATAGCTTGCTTAGTTTGAGGTTGAAGGAGTTTACGATGTCTTGTTCGTGTTCTTTGAACTCTTCTTTAGTTTCCACTTTGACGTCTTGTATGGTTTTGAGTACTTTTGAGTAAGCACTCTGGACTTCTTTGGCGTTTGACTCCATTTGCTCTTCGGAAGTAAGTATTTTTTTCTGGATGGCTTTGTTGTGTTCTTTCAAAGCTTTTATTTCGTTTTCGAACTCAATGGTTTTCCTAGCTAGTGACTTTTCAGCCTGTTCAAGGTGCTTAGTGAGTTGTTGGTTTATGTTTCTTTCGTAAGCTAACTGTTCATTTAGTTCTTGGACCTTTTGGCTGAGTTCATAGTTGAGTTGCTGGGCTGGAGTTCTTAAGTTGCTTTTTTGGGCCTTGTCATTAGAACGTTTCCGTTTGTTAAATAATGACATAATTAGTATGAGGAGGTGGAAACAACAGGTGCTGCAAGCTTTTGAACAGTACAACTCTAAAAAAGTGATGCAGCTACTCAACTCAGGGTTCCCGTGCAGTGCTTTGCTCACAGTTAGGAACTCTAAAGGAGAAGTTTTAGAAGACAAAGCTACTCTGCTGCACCTAGCTTGCAAGTACTCTTTTTTGGAGGTAGTTAAGTACCTCATAAAAGCTGGTGTCAACCTAAACGCCCAAGACTCCTACTACCGGACTCCTGTTATGCTTGCCTGTGAAACTGGAAACTTAGAGGTTGTAAAGCAGTTGGCTGGCAAGCCTGGAATTGACTTGCAGAGTTTTGACTGGAGTGGAAACACTGCACTGCACATCTGTGCTTTGAACGGCCACTTAGCCTTACTGAAGTACTTTATTGAGGACCTGCAACTACCCTCTGACTTAAAAAACCTCCACAACAAAACACTTTATGAGGTGTGTGCTGAGAGTCAGAATTACACAGGTCAACTTACTCAAGTTTGTTCGTACTTATCAGCACTTAGAAACAAGCCTTCTAAGAACTTGAGGCCTTCAAAGTCCACTACTTTTGGAATTAGCAACCTGCCTCCTATTAAACTTTCAAATAAAAAGTCAATTACCAAGGGCTTTTCAGTAGACAAAATGCTGAAGTTTAAATGCAACCTTATTTACAAGAACTGCACTCTTACTCAAAGACTGCCTAGTTTTAGCAGACTCCGAAAGCAAACTTCTGAGTCTTTGCGGTCTTTCAAAACTAGAAACTACACTGCCAACGTGTGACTATTAACTATTAGTTTATAAATAACTTACATCAGTTCACACCGAAGAGCGTTTTTCTTGGTGGTTTTTCCTTCAAAAGATTTCAGGAGTCTTGGCCTCGGAGGAATTTTCCGAGTTATCATTTCAACAGCTTCGTCAACTCCTGCTCCAGTTTTGGCTGAAGTTTCGATGAACTGCATTTTGTAGCTTCCCGCAAGTTTAAGTCCTTCACTGTAAGAAACTTCACGCAGAGACTCAAGGTCAGCTTTGTTGCCTATCAGTATTTTAGGCACTGGTTTTGAAAGGCGCTTTGTACACTCTTCATGCAGTCTAGTGACTTCTTGGAAACTAGCAACATCAGTAATATCGTATATAAAACAGATGCCCTGGACGCACCTGTAAAGAGGCAGCACAACTTGTTTGTATCTTTTGAGTCCCGAGGCGTCCCAGAGTCTTAAGTTGACTACCTTTTCGTCTACTTCTATACCTGAGGTTTTAAAGTCCATGCAGGCTGGGTATGGCTGGTCTAACTCCTCGTCAACGAACCTGTTAATGAAAGAGGTTTTTCCTACCTCCGAGTCCCCTATAAATAGTATGTTAAAGTTGTAGTTCCAGGTCAAGTCCATTTGTAAGATTTATTCTAACGAACTCTAACAACCATGAAAAGTTTACTTGGAGCTAAAAGCAAAAACCCATTCTAGGAGTCTTAGTCATAAAACCATTAAATATGATAGTTTTCTTAGGCTTAGTTTTGGGGATTTGTGCAGAGCTAGTTGTGCCTGTTCACAGGTTAATGAATGGGCACTTTTTGGAGATTGACTCTCCAGTTTCATCAAAGTACTCCTTAGAACTTCAAATAGGCAGTCCTTTCCAAAGCTTCGACTTAGAACTAGACCTTTCCTCGCCTTCAGTAACTCCTAAGTAGGTCACTTGGGTTGTTTCTGCTTCTTCTAACAGTTCCACAAAGCCCAGTCACGTGTTTAACTCACAAAACTCCAATACTTTCACTAACTTATCAGAGCCTTTTGCTTATGACGTAATCCACATTTAGGACTCGCACTATGGCTACTGGGGCAATGACTTGTTTAAGCTAGACGGAAAAGAGTTCGCACAAGACTTTGCTTTCCTAACTAACTACCACGACTCTTCTTTTCAGTTAGACGGGAAACTCGGCCTGGGTTTTTCTGCCTTAACTGGGAAAAACAACGTTCTAGAAACCTTGTTCAGCCAAGGAATCATTACTCAGAAAGTGTTTAGTTTGTATTTAAAAGAAGGAGAGTCTTCTCTGGTCTTTGGAGAACCTGACTTAAAAACCTTTGCCAGTAACCCTTCTGCTCCTGTCAACTACGTCTACACTGTAAACCCAGCTGCTTGGCAATTCCAAATCAGCCAGCTTGCTTACAACTCAACCTCTAAAGTTTACTTTTCAACAATGGTGTTCTTCAGCATATCCCAAGAAAATTTCCAAGTAGCCAAAAGCGCTGTCTCTACCTTAAAAGATTTGCTTCCAGAAGGATTTAAAAATTCCAATGATTCACTTGAATCAAATTGCACCAGTGTAAACGACTTTTCAGCACTTGAAATCTCAATAGGCGACCATAAACTTAGTATTGAGCCTAGTGCCTACATTACTCAAAAACAAAACACTTGTGTGATAAACACTTCAGAACACTGGGTGTTGGGCACTCACTTCTTCAAAAAGTACTACACCATTTTTGACTTAAGCAGAAAAAGACTAGGCTTCACTCAAGCAGCTACTTCACCTAACCAAGATAACTCAGCTGGAATGCTCCAAGGCTTACTTAGTTTAATAATCTTAAACCATCTTTAGACAAACTCAAGCCTAAAAAAGCAAACCTAGAATATAAATGCAAGAGTTCAAACAGCCCCAAAACATGTCCAAGCCAAAAGCTACTGGCAAAAAGAACAAAAAAAACACAAGGGACCCAGTGACTCTTCCTAACGAAAACAGAGAAGAAGTTATAGAGCGCTGGGGCGACGAACCCGACAAAGCAGGCAGACAGACCAACTACTCCCATGCCCACCCTTATTCTAAGTAATGTAAATACCATCAGAACATTAAAATGGAATTTACGATGTTTTTAGTTTTAGCTTTAAGTTTGGCCTCTGCCCAGATTTACATGCCTCTTGACCCCAAACTCACTTACCACAGCCAAGAATCCCTTCCTAGCGATGAGGACTTTTTGATCCAGAATTACACTGACTCTGTTTCTACTTACTACCACTCTAAGCTTTCAGTAAAAGGTTCAAACACCCAACTCAACGTGGGGTTTGCCTTTTACTCTTCAGTAAACAATAAGTAGACTCTCTGGAAGAACTCCGGACCTTTCTTCTTCAATGAACTCCAGACCTGGACTTTCACCAAGCATTCTACTCACAAGCTCTCTAACTTCAATAGGTCTTTTTCGGGACACAAAAACTTTGCTTCTGAAAAACCCCTTACAGAAGACCCTTTACTAGGAGTGGCCCTTCCTGAGTTAGTTAGGACTTTTAAGAATCTAGAACTCATTGAAACCAGTGTTTTTGGTGTTTCTAGAAACGAAAATGCTTACAACGTTTCTTTGGGTTTGCAGAAGCCTTTGTCTTCAGTGTTTGAAACTGAGGACTCTTGGAGAATGCAGTTTGACTCGCTTGCTTACAACGGAAAAGTTTACTCTTCAGAGTACTCAGCAGTAGTGAGTCTTTTATTTGAAAAAGTTTATGTCCCAACTACTCACTTAAGCAAGCTAGCTACTGCTTTTGAAGCCCAAGGCAGAGTTTGTTTGCACTCCCTCCACCAACTCAAATGTGTTTGTTCTAGTTCCGATGACTTTGAGCAAATAGAACTGTTAAAGGGCAACCAAGCAATCTACTTGAACCCTCAACTTTACCTTACTCAAGAAAACAACGAGTGCTTTGTCAACACTATTGAAAACAGTCAAGTGTGGCACTTAGGAAGTTCTCTACTGAACTACTACTCCTTAAGTTTTGACTTAGAAAACAAGCAAATAGGTTTTAACTAACATTAACTTATTCCAAAGACCTTTTCCAAAAAACTCCCAGCACTACAAACTTGAAGGCAAAATTCACATAACTTATAAAAACTCCAAAACTTCTAACGTGGCTCTCAGCATGGTCTTCACTCCATTTAGAAGTGTAATGCCACAGCCACACTATATCCCAAATTTGTGAAAAAGCCAAAGCAAAGCTTAGTTTCCTGTACCACTCCACACTTTCTTCGTTAAGTACCCAAAACATCAGTGCTCCAAGTCCTATACTTAAGTCCAAAAAGTCAGGTCTTATGAACATACTCAAACTGCTAAGCATCAAGAAACTAAACAACACCAAGGCAAACAGTGGACTTGAGTAAGCAACTATGCTTAGCTTGCCCTTTGTGAATTCGTCAAGTTTGCCAGCAAGGGTTTCTTCTAACCTGTAAGGCTTAACAGAACTCTCAGGCAACTCTTGAGGGTTAATGATGTGTCCAAAAGGCTTTCTGAGTTTTTCAAGTTGTTCTTTGAGGTAACCTACTTCTTGAGCGTCGGCATCAATGGTTTCTTGCCACTGCTCGGCCAAAGACTCGTAGTACTTAACCTTGCTCCAAACCCACTGCAGTCCTAAGTGTATGCGTCCTTGCCACTTTTTGTCAGGTTCTTTTCCTACCAAAGTAAAGTACTGGTCGTGCTTCATTTGGTCCGAAAGTATGTTGATTGGAATGTTTACTTCGCCTTCAAAGTCGTCCTCAAACCCCTTGTCGTAGTCCATCACAGTGACTTTCAGGTCCCCAGTGCCCTCTATAACCATGAAAGTAAACACTTCATCCCAAACAGGGTTTAGGTCTTGTGGAATGTACCTTGTTTGGATCTTTTTACCTTCACACTCTAGAACCACGTAGGGGTCTGAACTTCCTGTCCGGTCCATAGGAATTAAGTTCTGAGCTTCAATCACGTGCACAGTCAACACAGAGCCTTCCATAACTCCAAACTTGTTGATTTTTTCACTAGTCCGGGCTTCAACTAGGTTCTTTTTGACTTTTTGGAGTTCTTTGTTGTTGGCTTCAAGTTCTTGTTTGAGTTCTCTGATTCGGCGCATTATAAGGTCTTCAGCGTCTACGTAAGACCAAAGAAACTCGTCTGTGGTGATAACAGAGTCCTTGTTCTTGTCCATTTTGGCAAAGAGCTCTTGACAAAGGCTTTCGTCAAAGTTTTGGCCTTGTTTTTCAGACAAGAATCTGTAAATTTCTTCATAAGTGAGTTTGTCGTCTTTGTTAACGTCAATAGCTTTGAACTCTTTAATGAGTTGGTTGTACCTGTCTTGCATTAGCCCTGTCACTGGAGACTGCCCTATGGAAGGCCTGACGTGAGGCAGCACTAACGACCCTGCAGGTGACAACTGCTGACTACTGAAGTCTGTCATTTATTATTAAGTTTCTTGAGTGTTCTGTGTGGATATTACTTTTCGGTAGTCAGTTTTGCCGTCCCAGAAAAAGCACTCTAGCTTCTTTTCCAGAGTAAAACCTCCCGTTCATCACTTCTACACAGCGCTCTGCAGCACTTGGTTTCTGGAACTTAAGTTCCACCACTCCTTCGGGGTGGTCTTGGAAAACCCTTACCCGCTCGACTTTGCCTATGTTTTCTTCAGCTTCCCTTAAAATTTCCTTTTTTAAGGTTTCTAAGTCTTGCGAAGGCTCAAACACGTTTTTGAGTATAACTATTCTCAAGCCTTTTTGGGAGTCTTCCTGCCAGCCAAGCATTCTGTCTTGCTTAGCTTTGTTTCTGATGAGTTGGAGCTTGTCTACTTGGACGGTCTTGCGGGGCACGTACTCTCCCTTTTGCTCAAAAGTGGCCTAAAGTCTGGGGCTTACAGGCTCTAGGTAGACTTTGAATCCTTCTCTGATTTCTTGACTTTGCAAAAGACTCAGTGCAATACTCATGCTTTCTTCCTTTGCGTAGGAAACTAGCCCATCGCCTTTGGCTTTTCCATGTTCTTTGTAGATCTTGACTCTGGGTTCCCCTGTGAACTTATCTAACCGAATCACGCCAGCCTTAGAAAAGAACTCCAGAACTTCTTCCTGAGTGATGTCTCCAGGAAGTCCTGTAACGTAAATGTTAGTGTTGATTTTAGGAGTGTACCACTTAGCTTTTTTCTTGGCTTTCTGTTTTTTCTGTTTGGCTTTTTTGAGTTCGAGTTGTTTCTAGTTAGTGGTTACTTTTTCTTCTTGGGTTATTTGGAAAGGGGCTGGTTTGGGTTTTAAATGCAAGGCCATTTCAATCTCGTCTTGAGTGTAGGACTCCAAGAACTCAGGAATTTTTCCTAGTTGTTCCCAGTCACTCATCCCCTCTTTCCACACAAGTGACTCAAAACTGAGGTCGTTAGTTCTAACTAAGGCGTCGATGTCCCTAAAAGCCAGAGGGCCTTGGGGTTGGTTGTCCACTAAGTAAAACCAAATAGGGCTGAAATCTTCCATATAAAAATGTTCTTTCGAATCGTGGGAGACATGATGCACTTGGCGTCGTTGCTGATTCTAATTTTCAGGATCAGACAAAGCAGGAACTGCCTGGGGATCTCGTGCAAGACACAGGAAATGTATTTACTGGTGTTTCTGGCACGCTACATGGACTTGTTTGTGTACTACGTGTCGCTGTACAACACCTTTATGAAACTAGCTTTTATCGGGCTCACGGGGTACTTGATTTTCATGATGCGGTTTTCAAGGTTCTACAAGAGCACTTATGACTGGAAAGGAGACAACTTCCCTTACTGGAAGTACCTGCTGCCGCCCTGTGCAGTGCTGGGGCTTATTTTCAACCCTGAATTCACTCCTTTGGAAGTGCTTTGGAGCTTCTCGATATTTCTGGAAGCAGTGGCTTTTGTGCCGCAACTCGAAATGCTCAGACAAATGAAAGAAGTCGAAAACCTAACTTCGCACTACGTGTTTTGTTTGGGGGCTTACAGAGTGCTATACATTTTTAACTGGATGAGTAGATATGCCAACAGCCAGTCGATTCCTTGGATTTCTTTGTTTGCTGGAGTCGTTCAGTCTGTTTTGTATGCTGATTTCTTTTACTACTACATCAAAGCCCGCCTGAACAACCAGAAAACAGTTCATATCTAACTAATTTAGAATTAAATGGACGGGTTCAAGTTCAAAAGATATTTTTAATCAGCAAATGATAGTTTCTAGGCTGAAACAGGTGCATTTAGAAGATATTTGCAAGTAAAAATGGGTAACTTTTAAGTCAAATTAAACGGCTAGCGTAGATCATTTAAAACTTTCAATTAAATAAGGCGAAGATAAGTACTTCTGTAACTGTCTGGGACTTTTAAAATCCTTCCTTTTAGTAACTTTTTTAATTCTAGTGAACTTATAAGTCTTTTTGGTGGGAATTTGTATGCACTTCTGGGAATTTATCTTAGGAAAACTTCTAATTCTATGTGCTGATTTTTTGGGGAAGTTGTCAAGAGTTTTGCTATGGAAAATTGGTTTCTGAGGCATAGGCATTTTAGGAGTTAGCTTCTTTTTCATCATTTTGACGTAGTTTTTGATTTCTTGTTCGAGTTCTTTGGAGTCTGGAGAGTAACTGTACTCAGTTTGGTGGATTTTGTTTTTCTTTTTGAAGTTTTCTCTCGAAATTAATTCTAAGAAGTTGTTGTTCAGGTACTTGTTGCTAGTGAAAGAAACTTCAAGCGAGGAAGACTCTTCTGAAGTCTCTTCTCGTATGTGGAGCTTCATTGTAAGTCTTTTTCTGAGGAGTCGGGGCTCCAGGTTCACTGTAAGAGACCTTTTGAGTTTTCTTTGACAAAGTTCAGAGTTGCGTTTCATATTTACTTAGATCTTTTAGGCTTTAAACGAGGAAGGGAAGTGGGAACCTTTGATAAACTAAGAGTTGACAGTTTACTAGACCTAGGACTTTCTTTGTGACTATTGCTAACTGATTCAAGCCTCAAAGACCTTCTTTGGGCTCCCAATGGCTTTTTGATAATTGCATTTTGTAGGTTAAAGAACTCATTGTATTCTTTACGTACTGAAAAGTCTTTTCTCAGCATATTATAGTTTTTTTCTAGGTTTTTCATTTTCTTCTTAACTTGTTTGATTTCTTTCATTTTGTTGACTTGCTTGATTATTTGACTCTTTTGAAGATCGATTTCTTCGCTTAATGGAGAGTAGTTGCGATGTTTCCTTTTCTTAATTAACTCTCTGGCCAGTATTTCTAAAAAATCCTGGTTGAGTTCTTCAGTTGTTAAGGAGCCAGCATTCTGGTCAAAAGTTTCTTGAGTCTCCTCACTATAAGTTTTTGACTCTGAAAGGAACCCACTGAATGTGCGTTTAATTATTCCGGGAAATAATCTTTGGGTGATAACTGAGTTTGACTTTTGAAGTACACAAGCTAAGCTTACCGAAAAAGAGACTCTTTTGCTGTTCATATTGGATTATTCTTATTTAGTGATTCTTGGCAAAGCAGCCTTATAATCTAAAGCCGAGAGTTCAGCAGAACTCTCTCTAAGTTTTTTAAAAGTTTTAGAAAAGTTCTGGATTTTAGTTTGGTTTGAGTAAGCTTTTTTAGAGCTGTTCCCTAAAGGGTTAGATAAGAGGTGTTCTACTAAGTTGAAATTGCTGTTTTCAGGAAGGCACTTAGTGGTTCTGCTGAAACTTATAGACTTTACTTTGGTTTTCAAAGACTTAAGTTCCTTGTATTTGTTCAGCTTTTTCAGTAGTTTGTTCTTTTCTTCTTCAAGGTCTTCTCTGTCTGGGGAGTAATTTCTCGAAGGCTTTAGGTCCCCTGACTGGACCCTTTTGAGTCTAAGGTTTTGTCTTGAAATCATTTCTAGAAAGTTTTGGCTCAGAGTTAATTTTTGGGTGGGACTTTCTTTGTTCCTTAGATGCTTATTCATTTTGAAAGAAGTTGCAAAAGTTGACTTGCGCTTTAAATTACTACTGCTGAACTTGTTAGAGAATAGTATTGAAGATGACCTGGATTTGTTAGGGGCTCTAGTGATTCCATTCGAAAAAGAAGTAGTTGACATCTTATTTACTGTAATACCAATAATTATAAAAGATTTAGCAGTAGAACACTTAGTAGTAAGTAACTTGCTTGGTCAGGCTCTCCTTTTTGATACTCGTTGTAGTCCTTCCACACGTTGGCTAGGCACTCAGGAACACTTCCTTGTATGTAAGGCCAGTTCTCTGTGACAAACTTCCAGTAAACCAATTGCTCCCAGTCTTTGTTTTTGATAGCGTACTTAAAGTTCCTTTTCGGTTCGTCTCCTTCATGCAGCTCACAGTAACCCGCACCGTCTGTAGTGATTCCGCACTTGCACTTTGTGTAGACCGTTCCAACTGTAGAGATGCAGTCTTGGTCTGTTTCGCACTTAACAGGCAAAGTCCCAAAAGACTCCCTTGGCATTGAACAAAAAGTAAAGTTGTTCCCAGATATCAAAGAAGCACCTACTTTGCAGGCTTCAACGTTGTCTGCTTCTTCTCCTTCGGGCAAAGAGTACCTTTCTACGCACTTGCCCATTGAACACACCTGAGTTTCTTTGCAAACTAAGGTTGAGTTGCTACAGTTGTCCCCTTCTTGTAAAGTAGCTGTGCACTTGCAGGAACTCCCTGAGCAGTTACACACTAGTCCTTCCTCGCAGGGGTCTATGGAGTTAACTAATTCGCACTGTTCGTTTTCTTGTTTAACTTGGTACTCTAAGTATTCGCTGGAACTCTGAGCAGTCCACCTGCGGGCGTTGTTCCAGTTCTCACAAAACTCACTTTCGCTCCAATTTGCAGGGTGAGGACAACTTAAGTACCGGTTTGGACAAGGCGTCAGGGTGTAGGTGTTGGTCAAGGAGTCGAACTTAACGCATTCATTGTAGTCAAGGGATTGATTGTAGTTGCAGGTGTAAATAGGACAAGTAGCACCTAAGGCTGCACTAAAGAACAAGTACAGAAGCATTTAAATATGGATTTCCAACTTGGTTTTACTTGGGACGAAGAAGGAGTCACTTGGGAAATGCCCCAGCAACCTGCTCCAACTTCTGAATGCATGGAACTCCCTCAGCAGTTGGGCTTTAAAATAGCAGAGCATCCAGCAATATACCAAGAAAAACCCCAACCTTTGCAATACACTCGTGCCCCGCCTAAACAAAGAAGTCTTGTTCAGTTTGACTCGAAAGCCCTCAAAGCCAAGTCCAAAGCCCAAGTCAGAAAACCTACTAAAAAGAAGTCAGCTCCCAGTATGCCCAAAGGAACTTGGAACACCGACACCAAAACTACTGGGCTCTTTGACCCCACCATTACTAAAAAAGTTCCCCTAAACATCAAACTTGCTATGAAAGAAAGACCCTCCTCTGCCAAACAACCCAATCGACTCCAAAAAAAGAAACAGAACCCTCCTCAAAGCCAAATTACTAACAACTTAGACTTTAAGTTTGTGGCAGACCAAGAAGAAATGGTTAAGAAGCTCGAAAAACAACTACACCAAGAAAAAGAAGCCAGGAAACAGATGGATTTTGAGTTCTCCAAAAGAATGCAAGAGTTCGAAAAATACAAAAAACTTGACAAACAGGTCGAAAAGGCCAAGCAAGGATACCTCAATAAACAAACCAAAAAACCTACCAGAAGTGCTTCCCAAACCAAAACCCAACCTACTGTTTTACAGAAACCCACCCAAAAGGTAGTAACTGAAAAAC
Source organism: Fabrea salina (assembly GCA_022984795.1). Taxonomy (NCBI): domain Eukaryota; phylum Ciliophora; class Heterotrichea; order Heterotrichida; family Fabreidae; genus Fabrea; species Fabrea salina. The sequence goes on along the minus strand of JALIHJ010000060.1, from coordinate 37,729 downwards.
CCCAAGTTCTCAAAAATCCTATTCAAAAATCAACTTCTCAAAAACCTCAAGTTTTGCAGAAACCCACTCAGAAAATAGTTTCTGAATCAGTTGCTGAACCCACTCAGAAAGTAGTTTCTGAAAAACCAAACTTTGCTCCGCGTCTTAAAAAAGCCGAACTCCCCAAACAAAGATTTGGAGAACCTTCAAGGTTCATAGTAGAAAAACCAAGTGTCCCAGACATAGCAAACCGAACAGTCCAAGAAGAAACTATAAAGCACGACTCTAAAGGAGGTCACATATTCGAACTCCCTACCAAAGATACCCAACCCCTAGTTCTTCAAAAACCAGCCCAAAAAAGCTTCCCAGCAAAGCCCTTAGAAGTAACTGACCTGAACCAGCAAATGGACCCTTTTCTAACTACTTTAAGCAGTGCAGTGACTAAACTGCAAACAAGTCAAAAATACGGAACCCACCCAGGTGTAGGATTCATAGCAAGGGCTTCAGCCAAGTACATTGCTTACTACGCAGACAACCTTTCAGAGTTAATAGCAGACGACTTAATCATGGAGTTCTTGCCTGAGTTGCAAGAAATCGAAAACAAACAAGTGCAAACTACACACAAAGAATTCCATGGAGAAGCCCAGCACTTCCTAGACGAAGTCATAAGAGACTTCCAACAAAGAGCCGAGTCCCTCCAAGACAAGTACCAAAAGTACTCTAGACCTCTAGTGCAGCCGCCCGAAACTCACCAAGAAGAAATAGTTATTGAAGACAAACAAAGAATCTGGAAGGTCCACCTAGACGAGCTCAGTTACAAACAAATAAGGAACTACAAAAAAGCTTTTGAAGACTTCCAACAAGTTTACTCTGGAAGCTCCGAAAACAAGCTATGGGAGGTTTACGGGATAATTAGTGAAGACTTACTAGACAAAGCTATGGAAGAAGTGATTGATGACTATCAACAAGCTTTGGAAGAGTTTGCTGAAGAAGTTATTTCGCAGGAGTTTTACTAATGTTATATAAAGCTTTTCTTATGCTAGAAGCAAACTTGCTTGGAGAAACCGTTCTTCTTAAAGAGGCTTGGGAGTGCGACCTAGACAGGTTCTTGATAGTTGATTTGTTTTTGTGTATTTGGTTCATGATTCTTTGTTGTTTTTGGCTGATTTCACTTAAAAAGCTGCTTAAGTCAGTTGGTTTGACCCTTCTGGAAGTTTGGGCTCTTCTGTAGCGGATGTTGTCTACTTCTTTGAGGAAAGCACTTACTTCTTGGTTGACTTGGCTGCGGTTAAATCTAGGAGCAGCCAGCTTGCCAGTAGCACGCAGGATTCGGTTCCTAGGCCCAATGGGCAATCCTAGTTCGCAAAGGTCTTCTTTAGTGAGTAGTTGCAGGTCTTCCATAGTGATTTGGTTTGCTTCAAAGGCTTCTAAGTACTCCTGGAGTCCTAGTTCTTCTAAGAACTGAACTACTCTTGCGTCATGTGAAAACTGGTGTGAACTAAAACTCACTTCAGTGTCAGTCCAAGTAAGTGGGTTGCTAAAAGACTCTTCTTGGTTGGAGTTTTTAAAGGGCAGGGTTTTTACCAAGACTTCTCTGGAAGGTACTTTTTTATAACTTGGTTTCTTATGCGACATTTATTACTTTTGAAGTTTTTTAATAATGTACAGTTCTTGTTCGTGTTTAAGGTTTAAGTCTGAAAGTTCTTGGGAGTGCTTTTTGGCCGTTTGTTCTCTTTGAGCTATTAAGTCGGATACGCTCTTCTTAGCAGAGTTGAGTTCAGTTTTGTACTGGTTAGCTGCTTGGTGCCACTCCTGGACTTGTTCTTTCAAGTCTGAAATTTCTTGGTCTTTGGCTTGCATTTCTAGTCTCAGTCCTCGGATTAGTTTGTTGTGGTTTTCTTCTTGGAGTTTAAGTTTTTGTTGGAGTTGCTTGATTTCTGAACAAGCTTCTTTGACTTCTGAGCTTTTGTTAGTGATTTTGTTGTTTGAAAGCTCTACTAAGCGATCCCTTATAGCTTCGTCTGAGGCTTGTCTGAGTTGGGTCAGCTGAAACAAAACTGAGTTGTCCATAAAATAATGGAGAGACTCGCAGGCAAATGGACTTTAATTGCTCTTTCAACCCTAGCAGTTAGTTTGGTGTTGTTTAGGTTTGCTAAGAAACCTAAGAAGCCAACCCACCTTGCAGTGCTTAAGCAGCCAAACCTTGAGAACCATGTTAGGAGTGTCAAAGAACTCAAGTTCTCCATAGTCCACTACTCAGACTTAGTGAAGCTTCCTCCACCTATTAACTTCAACTACCTCAAACTCATTAACTCTAGTTCTAAAGCTGTGTACAAGTACGCCAGCAACTTGCTTTACTCCTACTCGACCACTTCCACACAAACCCTATTGGAAAGTTACTTCCCAGATACACTCCAAGGAGTCCTTTACGTTTCTGAAGTCCAAACTCAAGGAAGAGGCCGCACTGGAGACTGGGAGTCCCCTGAAGGGTGTCTTATGTTTTCTTACAAATTCACTTGTGAAGTCAAGTACGCGGTCATTCTGCAGTGTTTAATACCACTGGCAATTCTCAAAAGCATCCAGAAAAGTGCACTGGAAGTCGGCTGCTCTCTAGAACAACTAAGTGACTTAAAAGTTAAGTGGCCCAACGACGTGTACTTAGGGAACGAAAAAATAGCAGGTATACTGGTAAACTCTACTTCTTCAGGAAAGTACTTGATTGCCTGCATAGGAGTGGGAATCAACGTAGAGAACGAAACTCCTACTGTGAGTTTAAGGAACAAACTCAGTCAGAAACTCTCTAGAGAAAGAGTACTTATCAACTACCTAGAGTCTTTTGAGGAACTCTTTAACTCTGCTTTAGAAAACCAGAAAATCGTATTTGAAGACTACAAAAACAACTGGAAAGACTACAATAAAGGCGTTTTATTAAAGCCAAACAAAACCCAGGGAACCTTAATTGACTTAAACACTGATGGCCAACTGGTTGTAGTGGATGCCCAAGGAGAAAAGCACTTAATCAGTGACCGCGAAAGTATTGAGTTCCTTAATTAAGTTTCTTCTTTTGAGTTTCTAGTTCAGCAATCATTTTTTGGACTTGGTTTTCTCTTTCCAAGTAGTGCTTTTCCCGGATGGTTTTAAACACTTCTGAGTTCAAAAAGTTCTTTCCAGTAAGGGGGTCAGTGTACCTAGTGGGCTTGCCAGTGACACAGCACTTTTTGGGCTTTTTAGGCTTAGAACGTCCAAAACTTAGTTCTTCTGTAGTCCAAATAGTTCTTTCGACTTTGCCTTTTCTGAAGCTGTCAGTTAGTTTCCAAGTGGGTTCAATGTCTTCTTTGGAGTTGAACTCTACTTGTCTTTTGTCTTCTTCGAGTTCAACTAGTTTTTTCAGGGAGTATGAGTTGAACATTTCGTTTATAGCAGCGTTTTCTAGCATTTCACGTTGAGTGAACAGGTTCATTTGGGGGCCAGTAGTTCTGCGTCTGCGTTTGGAAGGCAAAGCTTTGGGTCGGGGTTTAGGTTCTTCAACTGTTTGTTGGGTTTCTTCTTCTGAAGACTCTGAACTCATAAAGTCATTATCAAAGACATCCTCTTTTTCGCTTTCTTGTTGGTACTCTTCGTCGCTTTCAGCTTCTTGGAACATAGACTGTTTCCAAAACACTTCGTCCTTTTCCTTTTCTTCGCCCACTAGTTCAGTCATCCGCTTTCCTCTAGTGGACCTAGAAGGCAGATCTTTCATTATTTATTATGAGAAAAAGGGTTTTGTGCCGGCGGGTTTTCTTTGTCAAGCTTGTCCAAGAACCCTCCCCATCCGTGCTTGGGGTGGAGTGGCAGTCCTTCTTGACCCACTTCATTCCTTATGAAGTCCAGTATCCTTTGTATTGTTTCTTTTTCCATTTATAAATGGCATTTAAGCTCTTTGGAGGAATTGTTGCAGCAGGACTTTCCCTCAAAAGCTTTTCAAACACCGAAGACATACAGGACCCTTACTGGCGCACTAAAAGTAAAATAGAAGTTAAAGGCACTTCCCAGTCTGAGTTCTTGATATACTCTGGAAACTCTAACAAACCCCTTTCTAAAGAAATAGCTAGTTACCTCAACACTTCCCTAGGCACCCTTAAACTCTCGCGTTTTGCAGACGGAGAAATCAATCTCCAAATCTACGACTCACTCAGGAACAAAGACTGCTTCATCGTCCAGTCCACTTGTCCTCCAGTTAACGAGCACTTGATGGAGTTGCTCTTAATGATCTCTACGATGCGCAGAGCAGGCGCCAAAAAAATCACAGCTGTAATCCCTTATTATGGCTACGCTCGGCAAGACCGGAAGATGATGAGTCGCGTTCCTATTTCTGCAGCAGATGTAGCTAAGCTGCTTGAGACTGTAGGTGTTGACAGAGTTATTTCTTGTGACCTGCACTGTGGACAGATACAGGGCTTCTTTGGACCTAGGATCCCTGTTGACAACTTAGAATCCTCAATAGTGGGCCTCAAGCATTTCGAAGACATGCAACTAGTGAACCCAGTAGTGGTGTCTCCTGACGCAGGAGGAGTCTACCGAGCCAAAAAGTTCCAGGGGTTCATGACTAGCGAAACTACTTCTCCAGGACTTGCCATGATAATTAAACAACGCATAGAAGCTAACCAAGTTGACCGAATGGACCTTGTAGGTGACGTAGAAAACTGTGACTGCATCATTGTGGACGACATGATAGACACTGCAGGCACTCTGTGCAAAGCTGCGGAGGTACTTAAGCAACATGGAGCCAGGAGAGTGATAGCCTTTGCAACCCACGGGTTGTTTTCTAAAGACGCCCTTGAAAAAATAGAAGAAAGTCCCCTTGACCAAGTAGTGATAACCAACACCATTCCACTGCCTGGCAATACAGACACTGAAATTCCTCAGTTGTCACGAAGCATCAATGGACCAACTAACAAGATCAAACAAATCTCAGTAGGAATGCTTTTAGCTGAAGCTATCAGAAGAGCCCACCAAAAAGAAAGTTTCTCCCAGCTTTTCTATCCTAAGTCTTTTAAAGGAGATTAAAATGGATTTAAAGTCTAAAGGGTACTCCTTTAAGCGGCGTCACGGCAAAGTGAACTGGGAGCAAGTTTCAAGTTTGGACTTAAAAGAAGCAACTATGACAGGGGACATTGAAGGAGTACAGCCACTGCTGGAAAACTTGTGCTACTCAATGCTGGACAAAGAAGACCTAGAAAGGATTGGGGACCCAAGGATTCTGAAGGTCTTTAAACTGATGCAGTTAGGGATGGAGTACCTCCACTACGAACAGAACTCTTTGCATGAACAGGGTTCGAGTTACCAGTCAGAGTACCAGTCTTACTATGAAAAAAACCAGCACTTGCAAACACAAATAGACAAAACTGCTTCTGATATCCAAAAGCTCAAAAAAGAAGGAAGGCAAAAGCGAAAGGCTGTTTTCACCTATGAACACTTGTTAAGGCAGCCTGCTACCTCTACCATCCTAAACAAAGCAATGACCCGCGCAAACTCCGTTAAGTGTGAAGTTTGCAGCAAGTCTTTTGTAAGCAAAGACTACTTGCAAAAACACATCGAACGAAGACATTCTAAACCTGCTCAAGAACCCAAAGAGTCTAAGGAATCCAAAGAACCTAAAGAGTCCAAAGAGCCCAAGGAGTTCAGAGAAGACACTTTGCAAGTACTAAAAGAGTTAATGTCCCAACAACTCAAAGTGATAAACGAAGCCCACACTGCTGAAATCCAAAGCTTAAAGTCAGCCTTCCAAGAACAACTCCAAGGAATCCTAACTAAAACCCAAGAACTTTTAGAGTCCCAAAAACAAGAAATCCACTACGTAAACCCAACCCAGCCCCAACCACAACAACTTGTTTCTGAGTCAGTGCAACAAGAAAAAGAAGTCATCAAAAACTCCATTAACGAACACACCAAAAAAATCGAAGAAAACGACCGCACTTTAAGGAAGATCCAAGAATCCAGCTTCACTCTGATCAAGCAAAAAGAAGAAATCGAAAAAAAACTAGAAGAAGTCATAAGCAAGTCCAGTTCTAACTCCAGAATGATTTCTCCAAGCAAACAAAAACTAGAAGTTTCTCCCTGCTCTTCGCCCAACAGACTCTCCCCAATTGAGTCCCCTGAACTAAAGAACCTTGAAGAACTCAAACCCAGTGAACTAGAACCCTCTCCTAGAAAACCTGAGTCCAACGCCGGGGAACTCGAAGACGACGAAAAGTGGGAAGAAGACATGCAAAGTATTTCCTTCGAAGTGCCCAAAAAACCCCAACTCGAAAAGCAGGTCTCCAGTGAGTACTTCGAAGAAGTTGAAGTTCCTCAAGAGTACAAACTAGAAACTGACCGAAAAGAAAACTTAACTTCCAACCTAAACAACTTGTTCTACGGTCCAGACTACGTTGTGAGTCCTGAGAAGTTTGGCAACTCCTTGAAAAGCTACTTCCTGCACGACCCTTCAGTTTACAGCTGTCAAAAAAAGGCACTAGTAGATTACATTGAGTCCGAACTAAACAACTTTAAAATGACTGGAGACATCATGATTGAAGAAACCAAACACTTCCACAACAACTACGACTCAGCTAAACAAAACTTAACTAGGGCACTAGACCACTTGGCCCAAGAAGTTTTCGAGAAAGGCACTTGGAAACCAGAAACCTACCCCTTTGAAGAAGTTGTGGAGTCAGATGAAACTCCAAATCCTTACTTAGGTGGTTTTTCCGAGCCTAAACACTCAGTTGTAAAACAGTTCTCTTAAAGTTACTAAATTTCTAAAGCTATTTGGGCCATAAAGATGGTAAAGCAGCTGGATCGTCTATACAGCAGGGCAGCCTTTTTGGGTTACAGGCGCGGAATCACCAACCAAAACGAAAACCAAGCCCTCTTAAGAGTAGAAGGTGTCAAAACTAAAGAAGATGCCAAATGGTACCTAGGAAAGCGTGTGGCTTACGTTTACAAAGGCAAAAAAGCCCAACCTTCTAGAGGCAAGACTACTAAATACAGGAGCATCCAAGGCAAAGTCATCGGTACACACGGGACTAACGGAGTAGTCAGGGCCAGGTTCAGACCCAACCTCCCCTCTGAGGCCATGGGAAAGATGGTACGTGTCTACCCCTACCCTTACAGACCTCCTCCCAGTTAAACTAACTTAACAAACCACAGCCTTTAATTAGTTACCAACACAAGAGAACTCGTGATCTCCGTACTTCCTTTTGTTCTTTTTGTATTTTTGATAAGGAAAGTCAGGAGCCACTTCAATCTTAGAAGAGGGCCTCCACCAACTTATCACCAAAAACATCAGGAAGTCAATCACCACCACCACAACTCCCAGTATTCCTGCCCAAGGCCCTGAACTCCCTACGCGCTTGATTCTGTTGCTGAGGCAACTGTCTGCTTGTGGCAGGGAGTCGTACACCTTTTCAGTCCTTTCTGCAACGTTCCGCCAATTGTACATAGACAACACTTCTTCATGGAACTGCTGTGAAGGAACGTCCCTTGCTTGTGAAATAGCTTCTGCAAGGGCCTCTACTATTTTTGGCGGGTCTGGTTTGGCCAAGTGCACCATGTGCTCAGGCAGAACTTCTGTAATCCCGCCCACGTTTGTAGTCACTATTTTAAGCCCGCAACTAGCAGCTTCCACTATAGCAATGCAAAACGCCTCTGTCAAAGAAGTATTTAAAAATATGTGGCCTCTCACAAGCACATCCCTTACTTTGTTGTGGGGAACTGCGCCTAGGAGTTCCATGCGGTTGACTAGGTGGTGTTTTTCTTTGATTTCTTCAAGCAGCTGCCTTTTGGGTCCGTCGCCTCCAATGATGAAGTGGGTCTCAGGAAACATAACTGCTATTTTAGGAATCACGTCTACTAGTAAGTCTGTTCCTTTGCGGAAAGTAAGTCTAGAAACCACCACTATGTTTATAGTGTTGAGTGGGTACCTTGCTGAAGGGTCTGGAGTGAACCGGTAGGCGTCTACAGCGTTGGGTATAGTTGAGGACTTGTAAGGGTTGATTTTGGCCCTTAGAGCTAAGTTCTCTCTGCTGGTGTGTGACACACAAACAGCATGGTCAATGTCTGAAAGCACAAACTTCAGCACTTTGTTGATGTGGATGCACGCTGCGTCTGAGAACCCAAACAAAGAGTGGTCGGTGTAAACTACTTTGTAGCCCATCGTTTTGGCATGAATCATACTTTCAAGGCCTAGATAAGAAGTGGCTTGGTGGGAGTGGACGATTTCTATTTGCTCTCTGATTAAAATAGTTCTTAGCAAAGGAAAAAACCCGTAAATAGTTGGAAAGCAACTTTGTTCTACAAGTGTTAAAAGCGGACAGTAGTACACCTTCAAGCCGTTAGTTAGGTACCTGACTCCACTCCTGTCCCCGTAAGCGTGGGTAATTATTATGACTTTGTGGCCTCTTTCAATCAAACACTGTGCAAGTTGGTACTGGTGCATTTCTACTCCGCCTAATCTTGGGTAAAAAAAGTCACTGACAAAAGCTATTCTGTGTTTCATTTATAATTGCTCTTACAAGAGTCTTTGCATCACTCTGAGTTTATAGATAAGTAGATAAATAGGTCACTAAGCAAGAAGTTGTAGCAAAGTTCTGATTCTAACACCCATAGTTAACTTCCAAGTACTACACAACGCATAAGTTAGTAAATGGCAGGAGTGTATGTGCAGTTTCCAAGTGTTTACAAACTGAAGAAAAACAAAGGTCTGGCCCTTTCTAGTTACAAGTCTGACAACCCAACTCACTTGAACTTGAAAAAAGACAAAGAAGTGATGATCCTCGAAAGGGGAGATAACTACTCCTGGGCCGAAAACGCCAAAGGCAAAAAAGGCTGGGTTCCTTCTACTATGCTCAGAATAACAGAAGTGCCTGCAGCCTTAGAAGATGTTTGTGACATGCAGTTGAGAGTCACTGTTAACTTAGAGGGCCAAGTTAACTTTTTAAACTTCGACAACTTCACTGCAGAGCCCCAGCCTATGTTTTCTTCTAAGCAGTGCGTAAGCTTAAATGAAGTCCACTGGGACGAAAAACTTAACATCACCCTTCAAAACAAAAGCAATTACCTGGCTAGGGCAGAACTGGACACCAAAGACATCAAGAAGTTTGTGACTTCAGGGGTGTTTTCTGGGTCTTTTAACTTGAAACTCAAAGGACTGGCAGTGGCTTCTTGCAAACTTAACTTCCGGTGCTCAACTAGTTTGGAGCTGCTTATGCAAGAAGTTGACTTTGAGGAAATGAAAAGCATCAACCACAAAGAAAAAAACCTAGACCTTCTGCCTGGCGAAGTCGTGACTTACTCGGGCGATGCCCAAGGTTCAGTTATGAATGTGTGCTTGGAAGGAACTCTTTACTTAACCAACCACAGACTCTTCTTCACTTCAGTTTCTCGCTTCTCAAGTTTGTTCAACGTTACTCTTCTGGCCATCGACTCCCTAGAAAACACCCAAGTAGCTATGAAGATCATAACTAAGGACCTCAGAAACATGGAGTTCAAGTTTTACGAACAAAACATACTTCGGACCTTTTTGGAGAACCTTTACAAAGCCAACGGGTTGTCTTTTTGCTTCTCGCACTACTCAGCCGTGAATGCCCTTCACGAGCACGGCTGGGACGTGTACTCTCCTTACAGAGAGTTCACTAGAATAGGTGTGCTGGACGACACAGAGTTTAGGGTCTCTGAAATAAACTCTGACTACCAAGTTTGTGAGTCTTACCCTTCTTGCTTGGTTTTCCCCAGTTCAGTCTCAGACAAGCAACTTAAAAAAGTAGCTAAGTTCCGAAGCAAAGCAAGACTTCCTACACTGACTTGGTACAAAGAAACCGTAGGACTGTATAGAAGTAGTCAGCCTTTAGTGGGGTTCTTTTCCTCAAGGTGCAAAGAAGACGAAGACTTTATGCTCAAAGCTGGAATTCAGTTTATAATAGACGCCAGACCTAAGGTCAATGCCAGAGCTAACAAAATAGCTGGAAGGGGGTTTGAGCATTCTTCTTACTACTCTTCTTGTAAAATTATCTTTGCCAACATGCACAACATACACAAAGTAAATGCTAGTTACCAAAGCCTGCTGAGGCTTTATGATAAAGACGACGACTTCTATCTATCCCTTCACAACTCTAAGTGGCTGCACTACTTAAAGTCCATGCTAGTATCTGGGAAGATGGCAGCTGACTTCATGACTTACGAGCAAGGCTCAGTGCTTGTGCACTGCTCTGATGGCTGGGACAGAACTCCCCAAATCACTTGCATTGCTCAGTTGCTAGTTGAGCCTTTTTACAGGACCTACCACGGGTTCCAGGTGCTAATTTGCAAAGACTGGCTTTCTTTTGGGCACAAGTTCAGAGAAAGGTGCTTTGGAACTGACGTCTGTCCTGTATTTGTGCAGTTTCTAGACGGAGTTCACCAGATCCTGAGTCAGTTCCCCAATGAGTTCCAGTTCAGCGAAGACTACTTGATTTTCTTGGCAGACTCAGTATACTCAGGGACTTACGGCACCTTTATGTCAGACAACGAAAAAGACTCCCAGGAACTAAGAGACAGAACTAGGTCTGTTTGGAGCATTGAAAAGCAAGAGTTCTTTAATTCAGGCTTCCAACCCAGTTCTAATCCAGTGCTGCCTTTGAAAACCAACATGATGCACTTGAAACTCTGGAGGTACTTCACCAGGTGGCAAGTTCTTTAATAATTAGTCCTTTTGCATGAGTTCTAAGTTTTCGTCCAAGTACTTTTTAGCCAGGTCTTTTTTTTTCCAAACTAAGTACAACTCCCCCAGGTTGTGTCTGACTGCTAGTGTTTCGGGGTGGGCTTTTCCGTGCCAGTGTTCTCTTAAGTCCAGGGCTCTAAGTAAACTTTACTCTCTAAAACACTTTTCAGCAGTTTCAAACTCTTGTTTGGCCTTGTAAACTAATCCTAGTGCATTCAAAGAGTTGCAAGTCAGAGCATGGCCCTTTCCGTACTTGTTAGTGACTCTTTCGAAAGCTTGTGAAGTAACTTCAAGAGCTTTTTCTAGTTCGTTCAACTCCCTGTAACAAGCTCCTAGACCTAGCAAAGCGTTCACTGTCTCAATTGAGCCCTCTGCTTCCACACGCATTCTAGTTTCAGCTATTTGCCTGAAAAGCGGAAGTGCTAAGTCAGAGGATCCCTGGGCCTTGTAAGTGCTGGCTAAGTTCTGCAAAGTGTTAAGTGTGGACTTGTGGGTCTCTCCAAAGGTTTCTAAGAACTTTTGGTAAGTTTCCTGGAAGATGGGAAGGGCCTCTTGGTAATTGCCTAGAGTTTTGTTGATGAGGGCTAGGTTGCAAGCTGCTGTAAGGTGGACAGAACTGTTTTCTCCGAGGGTTTTGCTTTGTTGGTAAGCTTGTTCTGCAAGGTCTTTGGCCTAAGTAGGAGTTACTTCTTTGTAGGCGCCAAGTGAGTAACATTGACTTAGCTTGGCATTTATCTCTCGCAAAGTGGACTCTGCACTAAACCACTTAAGTAGTCTTTTAGCAAGCATTTTAATTATTTCAAAGCATTATGTTAGAGTTAGTCTTCTTGGGCCTTGCCTTCTTCTGCGCCGGCTTCGTCCATTAATTCACTTATTGATTTTTCGAGTTCGTCAATTCTAGAGCCCATTTCGTCGATTCTGTTGAGTATAGAGTCTGACATTTGCTGGAACCGCTGTTGCATTTGGCCTAACAAGTTCTGGACGAACGCTGTCAAGTCTTCTGACTGCTGGCTTTGCTTTTCGTCTTCCATTTAAAAATGTATTTGAAACTCATAACTAACTTTTAAGTTTTGCTAAGAGTCCCATATTTTGATTCCTTCAAAGAATCGTTAAACTTATAAATGGAAAACCAAGGAATTCAAAATTCAAACTTAGACTCAGAACTCCCGAAAGAGTTCCCCCAAACTAGGAGTCACTCTTCAGTTAAAAGGAAACTTTTGCAAGCTGCAATGCTCCGAGATAGCTGCCCCAACACAGGAGTGTTTCATGAAACCGAACAAGAAAACATCATGCCCCAGATTGCTTTTTCCTTTAACCAAACTCCTCAAATCAAACCCAAACTAAAGAAACAAGACTCAAAAAGCGGCAAACTCACTTTGAGAAACACCCCCAACAAGCACTTTTCTCCTGTTTTAAAGAAGAAAAACTCCAGACGCTCTTCTTCTTACACTTTTTCTGACCAAAAAGAAAACTCTGAGCTAGGCTGTGCTAAAACTGAGTCTCTGAACTTACTCGAAAGCACCCTGCACGAGTTGTGGAGTGCTGTGCTCAATCAAGAAGACCTCAAGGAACTCCTCGAAAAAGTCAACAGAATCGAAGCTGTAGCTGACACCAAAGGAAAGGGCTTCAACCAAACCATCCCAGAAACCAAAGACACTCCCCACCAAATCCTGCAGAACTTCAGAAAGTTCATTTCTTTGGCTTCGGCAGACAAAGTCCCCCAAGGTAACTCTTACTTAGGCATCATCAAGCGCGCTCGAAACACTCTTAAGCAAGAAAAAAACTCTACTTCGAGTATGTATAAATTTATACAACGCTCCATTAACTACGCCAGTTCCTTAAACTACACTGGCAAAGTAAGGAAAGGACGCCGAGTGCCTTCTTTACATAGCTTCGAAGACAACAAGTCTGCTAAAGCAGAACAAGAAAAGGACTACACTCCTAGGTTTGCTCTTCTTGAAGCCAAAAACTCGCCCCTTAAAAAGTCAGTTTCTCAAAACTGCTTGTTGTTTAGAAGCACCCAACCTGTTTTCACTAAACAAGAGAACTTGGACAAAGTTAACCTCTGCAGTCCCATAGACTCCCAAGTCGTCACTGAAGAGTCGGAAAACAAACAAGGTACTAGGAACCTGTCTTCCCAACTAGACATTGCTATTGAAAAACTCGCTCCTTCGATTTTTGATGGAGAACACAAAGAAGAGTACTTATGGTGTGACTCACAAGTCCCTAAACCGGATAAATTCAACACTTCAAACGACTCAGTGGTTATTGAAGAAGTTAGCTCGAAAGGCAACTCTCCTTTGGAGTCCTTTGAACCCAAAGGAAAGTCTGCTCTTCTCCAAAGGTACTTCACAAAGTCCCCTTACGAGTCTAGTCGAGTCCAAACCGAAAACTCAGAAATCGAAATATCAGTTTCTCCCGAAGTCAATTCTTCGAAGCACTCCTTTGCCAAACAGCCTTCTTCAACAAGGTCCTTCCAAGCTAACTCCAGGCCCCGCTCGAGACAAAGCCAGAACTCTGCCCAGTCCTCCAAAATAAGTGACTTGGAACAAAACATCCAGTCAGAGATGAAGCACCTCAAGTCGCTTGAGTCAGTTCAAAAGAAAATTGAGTGGCAAGAAGAAAGACAACGCAAAAACAAAGCCCAACAAGAAGAAAAAACTAGGTACATCGAAGAGTTCAAACTCAACAAAGAACTAGAAGACAGGTTCCAGGGGTTCCTCCAAAGCAAAATTAAAGCTGAAAAGGAAGAAATGAAGAAGTTCAAACAACAAGAACACGAAGAAGCCAAAAGAATCAAGTACCTGAAAAGCCGAGAAAAGAAAATAGAGTCTCTGGACGAACTCAGAAGGAGCCAGGAAAAGTCTGAACTCCTCAAAGGCTCCAAAGAAGTCGAACAGCAACTAAGCAGAAAAACCAACAAAGACTTCAAGTACATGAACGACGACGCCATTTTCAAGAACCTTGTACAGAAACCTGACTCCGACGAACAGGACGAACAGGCCATTGTGGATAGGATTGCAGAACTCTCTTCCATGCACAAACAAATCACGCAAGAAAAACAACGACTCCAACAACTACTTAAAAGGTATCATAAGTAACTCTGATAATTTAATGTCTGACGAAACACAAAAGCGCTTCAAAGCCATTTCTGAAGTAATCAAAACCCTCATTCAGTCTTACGAAGCCCAAAAGAAAATCAACTTAAGCAGTCTCATCAAAGAGGTGTCTGCCAAGCACAACCTCAAGCGCATGCCTAAACTTGTTGAAATCATCAGTGGAATTCCTGAAAATTACAAAGCTACTCTCACACCACTTGTAAAGGCCAAACCCGTCCGAACTGCTTCAGGAATAGCTGTAGTGGCTGTTATGTCCAAACCCCACAGATGTCCTCACATAGCCACCACTGGCAACATTTGTGTGTACTGTCCTGGAGGACCTGACAGCGACTTTGAGTACTCCACTCAGTCCTACACCGGCTACGAACCCACAAGTATGCGGGCTATTCGTGCTCGCTACAACCCCTACATCCAAACTAAAGACAGAGTTGAGCAGCTCCAGAAACTAGGACACGAAGTAGACAAAGTCGAGTTTGTAGTTATGGGTGGGACCTTCATGTCCCTTCCAACTGACTACCGGGACTACTTTGTAAGGAACCTCCACGACGCTTTGTCAGGCCACGTTTCCAAAAACGTAGAGGAGTCTGTTAAGTTCAGCGAACAAAGTTACACTAAGTGTGTAGGAATCACTATTGAGACCCGACCTGACTACTGCTTGCAACCCCACTTAAACGACTTGCTCAACTACGGCTGCACTCGTCTGGAAATAGGAGTGCAGAGTGTTTATGAGGACATTGCTAGAGACACAAACAGAGGCCACACAGTTGAGTCAGTGAAAAAGTGTTTCAAGTTAAGTAAAGACTGTGGGTACAAAATAGTAGTTCACATGATGCCTGACTTGCCCAACATGGGAATAGAAAGAGACCTTGAAAGCTTCAAAGAACTGTTTGAGAACCCTGACTTCAGGCCAGATGGCATGAAATTGTACCCTACTTTGGTCATTAGAGGAACAGGTTTGTACGAACTCTGGAAAGCAGGCAAGTACAAAAACTACCACCCTGACCAACTCGTAGACATCATTGCTAAGATACTGGCAATGACTCCTCCTTGGGTCCGAGTTTACAGGATTCAAAGAGACATTCCTATGCCTTTAGTTACTTCAGGCGTAGAGTACGGAAACCTAAGAGAACTCTGTATCCGAAGGATGAAAGACTTGAAACTAGCTTGCAGGGACGTGCGCACTCGCGAAGTAGGCATGCAAGAAGTCCACCAAAAGGTTCGACCTGAACACATAGAATTAATTAGAAGGGACTACGTTGCAAACGGCAGTTGGGAAACTTTCCTTTCTTACGAGGACCCCAGACAAGACATCCTAGTGGGATTGCTTAGGCTTAGAAAGTTAGGGCCTTACACTTATAGACCTGAATTGGAAGGCAAGTGCTCAATGGTGAGGGAACTCCACGTGTACGGCAGCATTGTACCAATCCACTCCAGAGACCCCACTAAGTTCCAGCACCAGGGTTTTGGAACTATGCTTATGGAGGAAGCAGAGCAGATTGCCTTGGAAGAGCACGGAAGTGACAAAATGGCTGTTATATCGGGAGTAGGGACTAGGCACTACTACGCCAAGTTAGGCTACCACTTGGAAGGAGTCTACATGGTTAAGTATTTAAATTCATGAGTTAAGAAGTATATTACCATGCCTAGTTACTATGAGTTTTTGGATGTTGAACCTAGTTGTGTTTGCAATGCACTGGGCGTACTGTTTGGAGTTGTTGAAGGGCAGAGTTATGTCTCCCAGACGGTTGGGGTCATTTAGCATGGAAAAAATTTTGGGCGAGGACTCCCCGTCTGGGTAGTTTTTTTTAGGGCGTTTTTTCTGGTTTGAAAGAGAAGAAGCCCTTGCGAACTTGAAGTTGGACTTTTTTCTGTATGAGTACTTGTAGATCTCTTCCCTCATCACTGGGTTTTTAAGTTCGGCTTTTTTGGAGTCAGTTTTGATAAGGGGTTTTTTGGCAGACACTGAATCTACCTTTTTGAGTTTAGAGCTTAAGTCAAGTTTAAGGTCAGCCCTGGGCTCGGGTTTAAGTTCAACTTTAGGCTCGGGTTTAGAGTCAAGTTTAGAGTTAGTTGAAATCTTAGGAATGGAAACTGGTGCTTCAGTTTTGCCTTCAAGGATTTCAGACCTTATTTCGGACTGGCTGACTTTTGACTCTTTAGGAGTTTGGTTGCTTGAGTTGGCTAAACTAAGTCCAGGGTAGATGAAGCTAGTGTTTTTGTAAGAAGCCCTTTGTGAAGCACTGACTTCTATTTCGTTGTAGGAGTTGGTTTTAGCGTTGCTTGCTCTCTTAGTAGACAAAGACTTCTTTTTAGCTGGTTCTTTGAAGTTGATCTTTTTGGAGTACCTACTAGTTTTTGGGGACCCTTCGATGTAGCGACTAGTTTTAGGGTTCCTTTGATGTTTTTGTTCAGACTTGACTTCTTTTTCCTCTGGAACTTCTATTTTTTCCAAGATTACTTTTTTGGGCTGTGCAGGGGACTCAGGTTCACTTGGGCAGGAGTCACTTCCTCCACTTCCTTCTTCGTCTTCACTGTACTCCACGATTTCTACGTTGTTCCAGGTTTCTTCATCAAGTCTCAAAGGTTCAGTTTCTTCTGCCTTTTCAAGTACTTCCATTGTTTCTTCAATGTCTTCGTTGGTTTTTTCTTCTTCAATTAAGGATTCTGGGTGGTTTTGAAGGACTTCTTGAGGAAGTTGCTTGACTTGAGGAGTTGCTTGTTCCTGGGGTTCCTTTTGGGGTTCTTGGAGTTCTTCTTGGAGCTGAGATTTTTTATTCAAGAAAGAAGGAGCTTTGACCTCCAGAAGCTTTCTCAAGTAGTTGTTGGCAAACCAGATTCTTTTCCAGTAAAGCCGCTTGTTTGAAAAGGTGAGACACGCCCTGCAGAGGTCCTCCCCCATCTTCTGCAGGTGTTCTTCAGTCATGTGCATGTCGCCTCCGTAGTTGCTTCCAAAAGCTGAACTTTCTTTTGGACCAAAAAAAGAAGCCTCCATGGTGTAGGAGTGGGCAACTCCAAACTCCCTGAAGACTACAATTCTAGCCGTGCTTTCCTTGCTTTTTTCCATGCGGAAGTGGCAGTCTTTGAAGCAAAACATAGGGTTTTTGTGAGCCAGGAGCACAGGAATGACTTTGGCAAGTAAGTTCTTCCTTTTTTCGAAAACGTCGTCAGTCCTGACAGCACAGCCGTACATAAATACGTTTTGCTTACGCCCGTGGCCGTGCAAGTCACAGTACATAAGCAATTCGTGTTTCTCTGCAAAGACTTCCATCATCTTTTTCGAGTAGTAAATAGTTGGGTGCAGGGCTTTGTTGGGCTTGTCCCAGCGTCTGTTGAGGTCCACCCCTAAAAGCGAACACCGGTAGTTCCCGTGCCGCACTCCGTCAGGGTTCAGCATCGGAATTATTCTAAAAATGTACCTTTTGCGCAGCAGTTTGGCTTCCCGCGAGTCCCCCAGCAAAAAGTCCATAACTCCCTGCATCATATGTGAAGAAACTGTTTCTCCACTGTGGACTCGTGCTGAAATCACTATGCCCTTTTTGGAGGTGTGTTCCGAGTCCTTTTTCTTGCGGTCCTGACTTCTTTTTTTGCGCATCCGGAGTAGTTTGCGTCCGTTGGCACTGATGTTCCACTCGTGGGCTTCTTCCTCGAAAGTTGTGTAGGTGTGGATGTTCGAAGTGATAGTCACTAAGTCGCAAACGTTTCCTCCGAGTGACTCGCACAAAGGGTTCACTCTTGCTATTTTTGAGTGGTTGTTTCTCACTTCTTCTAAAAACCTCTTCAGGTGGCTGTATGTATAAGGAACCGAGTAAGCAAAATATACAGTGTCCCCTGCAAACTTGAAGTCGTACCTAAATGAAAGTGTGTAGTAGCTCCTAGACCCCAGGAACTGCCCACTGCGTGTGTTTTCGGTGTAGGAAATGTTGATTCCGTCCCTGTGCCACTCAAGTCCTGACTCTTGGTTTCTTTTTGAAGACCAGACTGCTATTTTCATTCCGCAGTCAAACAAAGTGTCTGCTTTGAGCATGTTGGTGATTCTGAAATCCACACTGGTTTTTCTGGGGTTGTGCACAGAAAAGTAAAACCAGTGGTTGTGGTTTGAAGTGTTTGTATCATTTTTCAGAAACAACAAGTAGTCGTAGTCACTTAACTTAACAGCTTTTTCCAAGTTTCCACTTTCAAACTTAGACTCAAACCTCAAAGTCACGTTGTCGTTGGGAACTTCAAGAACGTAATCAGTTGCAAAACTAGGCATTGACTCAAGTGACCTGAGTCTGTAAAAAGCCCTGATGTCTGACTCCGAACCCTTTTCAATTTCTTTGCTTTGAGGTTTGCTGTTTCGCTCGCAAAGACTCTGTTTAAACTGTAGGTCAGATGCTGGGTAAGGACGTACTTGAGCTTTGTTGTGGTAAACTAACATGCCTCCTTGTTCGTACACATAATTGGTAGGCGGCTTCTCAATTTCTACAGGAGAAGATGCTTTTTTAGGTCTAACTCCAGTGTAACCGTTAAGAATCTCCAAAGCAGTTGAATTGCTTGAGTAGGGATTTTGGGGTTTCTTATTGAAAAGCGAAAATAAGTCTGCCATGTATAGTTATAATATGGGATTGCCCGTTTTGAAATTAGTTGCATCTGCAGTGTTGGGAGTGGGGACTCTCATTGCTATTTGGAAAAAAAAAGAAATTAAGAAGAAGTTAATAGCTCTGAGTGCTTGGATCAGGAGTTTTTTAGGCAAAGAAAAAATTGAAGTTCAGGGTACTTCTAGAAGTACTTCTGTAAGTACTTTTGACGAGCAAGAGGAACTCGAAGCTATGCTTTGCCCTATTTCTCAAGAAGTCATGGAATACCCCGTAATGACTCCTTCTGGACACTGTTTCGACAGAAAAAGCATTGAAGACTGGCTTGCTAGGGAAAACTACTGTCCTATCACCAGAGAAGAACTCAGCATCCAGGACCTGAGGCCCTGCCACACTCTTAGAAAAGCTATTAGAGAGTACAGGGAATTGCTAGAGTCTTTGAAGAAAAACCAGTGATTATTGCAGAATTACACTCGTCATTAATCTTGTTAGTTTTTCGTGGATGCTCATTATTAAGGCTGCGTTGGTTAAAGTCTGCATAAGTTTGCTTGACTGGCCTTTGTACAAAGAAAGCACTCCTTCGTTCTGAACCATGTCTTTAATGACTTCCGGAATGCTTAGTTGCTTCGAAGCTTCAAGTTGGGTGCGAGTCCTTATTGTTTGCAAGGGGTAAGTGGTTACTGTTGCAACTAGTTTGGAAACAGAAGCCATGGCTACGTACTTTAAAGCGTTGTTGGTGTCGCCTAGTTTTCTTTTGAGGAGTTCGTACCCAGCAAACTGAATGACTGGGTTGCTCAGCAGTATCACACTTGAACTGAACCCTTTGTAGAGTCCTGTGAACCCCTCTTCTTTGAGTATCTTTTTAAAACAACCCACTACTCCCAGTCTGTTGTCCATGATCAGTCTAGAGTTAATAGTCCAAATGGGGCAGTTCACTAGTAGAGTCACAAAACTCGCAATTAAACTAGTGATTAAGTCTTTTAGGATTTTGTTTATCTGTGTTGGGTTTAAGCTTCCTTGGGTGTAGCGGTACACAAAGAAGTAAACTGCGTAGGAAGTTGACTGGCTTATGAACCCTGACCAAAATCCTGAGTACAAAGACTTAATTCCTTGTTTCTTGAGCATTTCTAGAAGTTCTTTGGGTCCAAAGTTGCCTTTGTCAGCACAAATGCGCACCCTCAGCACTTCAAGTGGGTACACCACAGCATTAGAAATGCCAGCACTGACTGCACCTGAAGCCCCGTGAACTATTAATTCTTTCATATTATGACTACAGTGCAAGCAAACAAGTACCTGAAAGAAACAGGACTTTTGGAGGCTTACCAAGCCTTTATCAACCACCTCATGCACAGGTACCCTTTGAAAGACGACGTCATGAAAGAAGCTGCTGTGTTTCTTGTGAATTACGAAAAAAAACTCAAAGCCCAAAGAAAGAAGATGGGCCAAGAAGACAACCCCAGTGCTCCCGAAGAAGACGAAGTCCAAGTTTCCCGTCCTATTCGAGAAAAAATCATCCTCAAAAGCAAACCTAGAAGCCGTCCTAGTGCCCAAACTATAACTCCTGCTGTTTTTGAAACCCAAGAAGCCCAAAGACCCCAACTCTTGTTTTATAAGCAAAAAGAAATCGACTACAGCTATGTTGACGTTGTTGACGGAAATAAAGTTTACGTTGACCTTAAAAAGACTCCAGACGAGCTTATACTCCAAAGCAGAGCCCAGTCCCGAGAGTCACAAGTCTCTGGAGTTAAACTAGACTCAAGGCAGTCCCAAAGGTCCTCTCATTCAGTTCCTCAAGAAAAAACCCCTGAAGACCCCTTAGAAAGGCAGTTCCAAAGGCCCTCTCATTCACTCCCCCAAGAAAAGGCCCCTGAAGACCCCTTAGAAAAAGCCCAGTCAGTAAAGGAAGAACTAGAAAACTCAGTCGAACTGCCTGAAAAGCCCACTACAGCTCCTAGAAAAGAGTATTAATTATTCAACTGACTTTCTTCCACTGACTTCCCTGTGCTTTTTGGGAGAACTGTGAGCACTCCTCATAGCTGAAACTTTAAAGTTGTTTTGGCGTTTTAAGTCAGCTAGTTGGTTCCTGTGGTTTTTGAGTTCTTCAGCTACTTTGGAGATTCTTTGGTGTTTTTTAAGGATGCTGTCTTGGAATTGTTTCTAAGTAACACTTACGAACTTCTCTACCACTTTAGAGTAGTTTTTGTTGTGGTCTTGCATACGGGACATGTTTTTTTGTATTTTTTCTCGGTGGGTTTTCTGGTAGTTTTGTAGAATGCCTTTGTTGGCTTCTTCTTTGCGTGACCTGGTTTTTTCGATGTCTTTGATGCGCTTTCTTTCTTCCCGGTCCAACTCCTGCATTCCTTTGGAAGCTCTTTCGAAGTTTAACTTAAGCATGTTGTTGAGTTTTTCTGCGTTGTTCTTGACCAGGTCGTCTTTTTGTTTGGCCTTTTGGTTGCACTCTTTGGACTTCTCAATCACTTTCAGCAGACTAGTTTCAGCCTTTTTGCTGTGTTCAATCAGGGACTGACTAAGCACCTTGTCTACTTTCTGGCAGTGGCTCTTGGCGTTTTCAACTCGGTTTTTTATGTTGTCTTCGTACTTCCTGACCCGGGTTTCCATTTTGTCTTCGAGTTTCTTCATGATTTCTTCTACATTTTGTTCTTCTTCTTTGGTTTTTTGGTCTTCAACGATGCTTCTTTGGAAGTCCTTTTCAATTCTTTCTTCGATTTCTCTTTTTTGTTCTTTGAGTTTGTCTCTCAGTTTCTGTTTGTTCTTTTCGCTCAGTTTGTTCATCCGAGTTTCTAGTCGTTTTTCGTACTGCTTCATTTCTCGTTTGAACTGGGTTTCTAACTGGGCTTTTTTCTCCAAGCGTTGTTTTCTGTGTTGTTGCTTCGACTCGTTGGTTTGTTCGTGTTTTTGTTCCTTTGCCTGCATTTCCATTTTGATTCTTTTTTCCTTTTCTTCTCTCTTTTTGATTTTGGCTTCAATTCTTTTTTCTTCCTGCGCTTTAAGAGTGCTTTGTCTCTTTATCACTTCAAGGCTCTTTTCGAACTTGGACTTTTCTTTCCCGTAGTCGTACATCATAACGTCCTGGGGTCTCTGGAACCCGTGTGTCTTCCTCATGAAGCACTCAGAACTGAACGTCGAGTACATGTTGTTTTTCATAAAGGTCTTCCCAGGCGATATCGAACTTGCTAACCGCATCGACTTCATCATTGTAGTAAGTGCTCTTGCTTCCTCAGAAGACAAGTGAGGCATCAACCCCGAAGCTACTTTCAGAATCTTGGCAGTTTTCCGTTCTTCGTAGTGGTTAAACCTCAACTCCGAACTATTAGAAGGCATTCCTTTTTCTTGGGTGTTGGGTTTTTTTTCCTTCAACTCTTCTAAAGTAAACCCTAAGTCCTCGCACACCTTCAAAACAGCTTCTTTGTGGTTCTCAATAATGTAGTCTGCTAGACTCTCTGCGTTTTCACGCTGCGTGAAATTTCCTAGAGAACGTTTGGTTCCAGGGTTTTCCATCTTAATTATCTAACTGCAATATGAAGCAACGTGGTGAAAGCTACCTTTCTTTCCAGATCTTCACTGTATTCACAGCCACTGTAGCTGTACCGGTGGTGCTTTACGTGCTTCTAGAGCACTCCTACGTAAAGCCAGACTTGTACCCTGAGCATTACTACACTTTCATGGCTTCCCTCTTTTTGGTTCTTTTTGTTATGTGGACTTGGTCTTACCTTTCGGTGTGCTTTGCCAGGTCTGCCCAGTGCACTGACGTCCAAGTAGGTTACTCAGGTGGTTACTGCGAAAAGTGTAAAATAACCAGACCTGACAGAGCCCACCATTGCTCTGCTTGTGGTTTCTGCGTAGCTAAGATGGACCACCACTGTGTTTGGACTAACCGCTGCATTTCTTACTACAACTACAAAGCATTCATTTTGTTTGTGTTTTACTTAAGTTTAGGCACTCTAGTTTACGACTACCTAGCGTTACAGTACATGGTTTCTGAAAAACCCTCTAAAAACGCATTGGTCAAAATATTTGTGTTTGCACTGACCATCATAGCTTTGATTTCTACCTTCTTGACTATTTCCCTACTTGCAGGCCATATTGCCATGGTGCTCAACAACGTTTCAACAATAGAGTACATGAAAGGAAAAACCTTGCAGATTCCTTGCAAGGAGCCTGACCCTTCGAACTACCACAACATAGGAACTGTGCCTAACTTTTTGCAGGTGTTTGGAAAAAACCCCCTTTTGTGGCTAGTTCCAACTCAAACTGAGGGCTCTGCACAGTTTTTCCCAGTAGCGCCGCCTCCACACACAATGCTATAACTTAATAAGTTTCATATTCAATGTACGAACCGAACTCTATCCACGGACTCTTGGAACTCAAAAAGGAAGACGTGTCTGCTGGGGACCTTTTGCAAGAAGTAAACAACACCCTTGCAGACCTGGAAGTTTGGAAGCAACAACAAAAACAACAAGAAGACTTCATTCAAAAGCTCCAATCCCCAAAGGTCCCTGCAGTTCCTGAACCTCAAGAAGAAGAAACACTTCCTCAAGTCGAAATCAAAGAACTAAACTTAGAAGCCCTTAAACTGCAGCCCCAAAGCAAGTTCTACGTTCCCGAACCTAAGTACTTCAAAAACTCACAACCCCAACAAGAGTTCCAAGTAGAAAACTCTCAACTCTACGAAGCCGGCCACAAACTAAATCAAATGCTTTCACAGTGGAGTTCTTCTTTGGACGAGTTTTTGCCTCAAGAACCCAAAACCACTGCCCAGAGTGAATGGAACAAAGTCGACGAAATCGAAAAAGAACTTGAAGAACTCGAAGGCATGCTGGACTCTTTGCCTAAGTATAACAATTAATACTATATGGAAGGCTTAAACACCAGGTTCCAAAATGTTCTTTCTAAGCACAAAACTCTCAAAACCCAACACAACTCCAAACAAACTCTCAAAGATCTAAACCAACTAGTGCTTGAAGTTCATAACCTAGAAAAGTCCCTTCCTTATGGAAGCCAAAAACAAGTTGCTTTGTCCAAACTCAAACAAAGCATCTATTCAGACCTTGAAACACTCAGTCCAGACTCCTACCAAGTCCAACTGCAACTTAGAGAAGACCAAGACAAAGCCTTAGACGAACTTGGAATCTACTCAAACACCCTCAAGAACTACTGCTACGACATGGAAGAAGAAATTGATGTCCACAACCACCTTTTAGACAGCCTTGACTCAAAAGTAACTTATAACTCTGATTACTTACAAAAAACCCAAGAAAAACTTACTTCTGTACTCAATAGGACCTCTAACTTTTCTTTGTGTTGCATTATTGCTTTGCTAAGCTTGGTTTTGCTGGTCTTAATAATCTACTTTTAACTATAAATGGGAGGTTGGGACTACAGTTTACTAGATATAACCAAAGCTCCCTTGATGTGCCTGTGGGGGTGTTTGGTGCCTTTTGGGTGTTGCTGCATGCAAGGCATTTCAACTTCAGTGGTCAGGTCTTCTAAAAAGGAAATTGGAATTACTCTGGCGTCTCTAGTTTGCTTATGCAACTTCGGGATGGCCTTTAACCGGTACAGAGTTAGGAAATCTTTGAACATCGAAGACTCTCCAATTACAGACTGCGTAGTTTCGCTGTTCTTGCCTTGCTGCTCAGTGACTCAAGAATGGATGCACGTGATGAAAAATCACAAAGGCACTCATGACTACCCTATCTGGAAAGTAGTCTTTGAAGAACTTGCCAACAAGAAAAAGTCCTAGCTTTAATATTATTACGTTATCTAGTTTGTAGCCCTCTGGATACAAGAGTCATCTAGTTCTTTCCTGGTTCACTTTTCTTCTTTGTAAATCCAGTCTGCAAAGTTTTACACCTTCTGCATCAATCCCTGTTCCTTACATAGTTTGCATATTTTTGCTGGAAAGTACTAAGCCATATATGCCTATTTTGCGATTGAAGTTATATTTGCCAGTGTTTCTAGTAAGACAAGTCTTCCTATATGGTATTTGGGCCTAACTTTAATATTAATTCCGTTAAAAATGAAGTTAGAATTCATAGGTCTACTTGTTGGAGTATGCTTAGGAAATTTCCTAAACCCGCCCCAATGCAACCCCCAGTGCTCTTGGCACTGCACACAACCTACTTGTCCAGCAGTATGTGAACCAATTTGCGCCCAACCAGAATGCACAACTAAATGCAAATCCCCGGTTTCTACCTCTTGCGAGATCAAGTGTGAAAAGCCCACTTGCGAACTCAAGTGCCCAGAAGCTGGGTGCAACGAAGAGTCCTGTCCTGA
Organism: Fabrea salina; assembly: GCA_022984795.1. Classification (NCBI taxonomy): domain Eukaryota; phylum Ciliophora; class Heterotrichea; order Heterotrichida; family Fabreidae; genus Fabrea; species Fabrea salina. The sequence continues at coordinate 13,043 of JALIHJ010000060.1, read as the reverse complement.
ATGCCAAATAAGTTGTGAGGCCCCTCACTGCGTTTCCATCTGCAGAGCTCCAGAACCTGAGTGCGAACTAGAGTGCAACGAACCTAATTGTGACTGGAAGTGCTCCAAACCTGAAGGCTGTCCAAAACCTCAGTGTGAGCTGACCTGCGAAAACCCTGAGTGCAAGCCTGACATAGAGTGCTGCAGTTGCCCCAGCGGCACTGAAATTCACCCCGACATGCCAATGTTCAAACAAGAAGAACCCAACCCTAGGTGCTGTACCTGTGAAAATAATTAACCATTACACTAGTTTATGAATTCGTGGACCCACTCGTTGCTTTTAGGAAGTTGTTCTCTAGTGATTATTTGGAATTCGTCTGCAAAAGCAAACGGATCTTTTACTTGGAGTTTTTCCACCAAATCCATCCGGTCCATGCAAATAAAGGCAGTAGTGAGGTGGCTGTAGGCGTCAGAAAGGTTAGGGTTGAGAGACAAAGCACACAAGTAGAATCTTCCTGCTGTGAAGTACTCGTTTTTGTTGGAGTAAGCAAGACCTATGTTCATCCAAGTCCTGACGTAGTCGGGCTTCAGTTCCAGAGCTCTGTGGTAGCACTCCAAAGCTTCGTCTGTTTTGTTTTGTCTTGCCAAAGCTGCTCCCAGTTTGTTCCACAGAGAAGGGTCACTGGGTTTAAGTTCCGCAGAGTGCTTGAAACTCTCTTCAGCCATAAACAACTCGTTGTCAGTAAACTGCAAAACTCCAAGTGCCAAGTAAGCTTCTGGGTCTTCTGGGTTTATTTGACAAGCACTTTCTAGGGCTTCTTTTAAACTTTCTCTCAAGTCTCCCGGTCTCAGTTGGACTCCTGAGTAGTCCGGGTGGTTTTCCAGCCAAGTTTTAAGCAGTTCAAAGGCCTTTTCGTGGTAGTACTCGTTTATGTAAGCAATTCCCAAAGTCATCAGCATGTGTAAGTTGTAGGGGTCAACTTCAAGTCCCCTTTCAAGTGCAGCAATAGCTTTGGTGTCTTCTTCGTTCTCACTGTGCAGTTTCCCCAAAAGTGCCCAGGCTTCTGAGTTCTCAGGGTTCCTCTGCACTTCAGCTTCCAAGCACAAAACTGCTTCTAAGGAGTCCCCACTCGTTATTTTGTTCAAAGCCACTTCAAACGGGTTGGGAGTTTCTGAGTAAGGATTGTCGCTCTCGAACAAGTAATCCTGAGGTCCGGAGTTCCAGGCTTGCTCCCACTGCATAACGTTGTCTTTGTACTCGTCTTGCATTTGGTCCCAGATTTCTTCGAACTTGAGTTCTTCGTCTGGCGAAAGTCCGTTCCACAACTGTTCAAAGTGGTTGTTTTCTGCACTTTGCCAGGCTGCCTCTAAGTTTGGTCCTTGCCAAGCCTTTTCAAGGTCATCTTCTCCCCAAGCATTCCCAAACTCTTCAATAAGTTGGTTATCTTCAATTCGTGCCCTTCCGCTCTGCAGCTTTTCAACAAACTTGTAAAACTCCGAGTCCAGGAACTTAGGATTATTCTGAGATTCCAGTGCTCGCATAATAGAAGCTGCAGTTCCTCTAATGTCCTGGCTGTCCCAGCCTTCCTCGAACCTTTGTTGTTCCCAGATGCTTTCAAAATCAGGATGCTGCGCCAACCAAGCTTTTTCCCAATCAAGGGGTTGTTGGATTTCGGCGTGTTCCCAGGCATCTTCGAATTCTTCTTGCACTCCTTGCATCTCTGCGTCTACTTGTTGCATGCTCCCCAGAGTCATGTTCTCAAGTGCTTTGAGAAGGGGGTTGCTTGAACTCTGGATTTCTTCAGAACAAGTGTTACTGCTAAATAAAGCTTTTGATAAGTCCATATTATTAGTTATGTCAAACACTAACACTTAGTTACTTTTGGGGGGTTCAAACCCAGGAGGAGGGGGTCGTTTCATGGGAAGTTCTGGAGGAGGACCTCCCAAAGAAGGAGGAGGAGCCAATCCAGCAGGGGCTTGTTTAGGTGCACTGCCTATGATTCCCTTTTCTTCTTGTTTTGCCCTGCCAATCACCAACCCTTCTCCTGGACGCCGCATTTGGGGCGGGGGAGGGGCTTCTGCTGTGATGCTGATCACGTTCTCTCCGCGCATTAGTATCATGCCCAGAGTTCTTTTTTGTTCGCGTTCAGGTTCTCCGTCCCTTTTAGCTTTGATCCTCCTGAACTCTTCTGTGTCTGATAAAACAATGTTCATGTGTTTGTCAAAAGCTAGCAAGTTCCCTACCATTTGCCTTCCGTCGGTTATAGTCACTTTGACTCTGTAGTTAATCCACTGCATCATCTTGCCTGCTTTCTGTGGCATTTTCTTTATAACTCTGAGGTCCTTAATAAAATGGAGCCTCCAAAAGTCAACAGGAAGCAAGTCCAGATGACTAAGCCTTTGGTAAGCATTACTTAGACCCTTCTTTTCAGTTTTTTGAAAAGTTCCACCACTGTCCAAGTTTGGCTCTATGAAAATACAGAACTGAGACTCGAAGGCAAAATCGTAGGCTTTGACGAGTACATGAACGTTGTATTGGACCAGGCTTATGAACTTTCATCTAAAAAAAACACAAGAAAGTACCTCGGACAAATCCTTTTGAAAGGAGACAACCTAGCTTTGGTGCACCCTGCTTAGAACAGCCTAACTAACTCTAAAGCTATCTAACTAGTTTGTAAATGGTAATCTCCCACCTACTTAATCAATATAATTAAATGGAACCTGAATCCCACAAACTAGAACCCAACTGTGAAGTCAACTTCGAAGGCCTAGCCTCAAAGCCAACCAAACCCTTCAAGAAAGCACAGAACTTAGGCCTTCCTTTTTCAGAGAACCTCAAAAAGCCCTCAAACGTTTGGTTCGCAACTGGGTGCATTCTTTTTGCGCTAGGGTCCGGCATTGAAGTTAGTGAGTTTTTAGTGATTCTATTTGCTTTGCTAGCAAGAGTCACTTTCGACTGCCTAATCATTTTCAGTCAAGCAAACCACGGGAGACCTTATTTTGTGTGGAATGGAATTAAGTTCCAAGAAACCAGTAATCTTGAGCTCAAAACTGGCGACTTGATCATTGTTGAGCAAAACCAAAAGTTCCCTTGCAATGTAGTTGCTTTGAGTTCCTTGAATCCCTGCATTGAGGTCCTTAAGACTTCAAATCTCCTAACTTTGAAGCATCCAGTGAACGACACTCAGCAACTAATGGGGTTCACTCCACTACAAGACCTGCCTTCAGTCATCCAAAGCCTCAACTTCAAAGTTACCTCTGCTGAGAAGAAACTTAAACTCAAGCTTGAAAACTCACCAAAAAGCACTGAGCTACTCAAGGACAACTTCATAACCAAAGGCTCTACCTTAATTTCTGACTGGATTGTTGGCTTAGTTATTGAAAACTCCCCAAAACCCAAAAAGTCGCGCTTGTACTTCCGGGAAGGTCTCTTAAAGCTAGAATGGGTTCTAACTACGTTCCTAGCTCTGGTTTTGGGAGTCCTTTTCGCTATCCAAGGCAGTGTCCCTGACCTAGTCTTTTACTACTTGTTTTCTCTAGTACTGATTCCTCTGCCTCTTTCAGTGCTGCTTGAAGCTCTAAGGTTCTTTTACCTCAAAAAGTTCCAGAAGAGCTTTCCAGGCGTGGCTTTCAACAAAAAGCTGCTAAACGAGAATCTAGCTAAGATTAAGTACTCCGTGATTGCTAAGTCCACTCTACTCAAGAACGAGAACCCTGCAGTAAACTATTGCTTCACAACTTCAAGCCACTACCAGCTAGACCAGAGCTATATTCAAAAAAGCACCAACTCAAGCCGTGAGGAATCTGTACTCCTGAGTAGCAGGTCTTTGCTTAGCAGTCCAAGTCACCATAAGGGCTTATTGGGTGAAGAACGCTTTGTTCAAGCCCTGGCTCTATGCAACTCAGTTCAACTTGGAAACTACAAGACCGCCCTTTCTCTGGAAGACATTGCCATTGAAGACCTTCTGGAGAAACTAGGAGTTAAAACTTCCAAAGACGGTGACTATTTGCTTCTTGCAAACTCAGGAACTGTCCAGAGCTTCAAAGTTCTTAAGAGCCAGCCCAGCAAGTCCTCTAAAGTCAGAGTGCTGGTTAAAAACTCAGGTTCCTTTTGTCTGTTCGTGAGGGGAACTAAGCAAAGCATGGAAGGGATTATGGAAGAGCAAGACTTTGGAAGTGGAGTGCCAATTTGCTATGCAGCTGCAACTCTGTCAAGAGAAGAAGTTGACCAGTTGCTTAGGGACTATGACTATGCAGCTTCTGTCCCTTTTGAGTCACAGACCAAGATCAACCAAGTCTTCCAAAACTACGAAAGGAACTTGGACTTTGTAGGTGCTGTGGTGATGAGTGCCCAAGTAAGTGAGGAAACCAAAAAAACCATCAAGAAGATGAAGAGTGCCCAAATCAAACATGTACTGGTGAGTTCTGACTCCTACGAAAACACTCTAAATGCTGGAGTGAGCAGTGGAATACTTGGAACTGGCAACTCACTTGTGCAAATAGAGAACTCACTTTCTCCATTGACACTTAAAACTGACTTGGAAGAACTACTGAATGGACTGCTGTTTAGTGAGTTTGACCAGAGTCTAGCTATTGGGCCTCAGGGCTTTTCCAAGAGCTTTTCAGAAAGACTGAGTCGTTTCAGAGACTCCGACCAGTTGAAGAATGTTTACTACGAGTTCATGGACCCAGAAAACAAGGTGTTCAACGCAAGGATCAAGTATGACAAAAAAGCCAACGTCCACCCTTTCCTTGAAAGAGTCTTGACTATGAACAAGTCTGAGTTGCTGAGTTTTAAAAGGCACTTCAAACCAAGCAACTTCGACTTAGTGCTTTCTGGAGAAGTACTTAGGGATGCTTTAAGCACTGAAGAAAACAGACTCTACTTAGCAATCCTTTTCCTACTAGCTGAGTCAGTTGTTGTGGGTTGTCTCTCTAATAAGAAGTTAGTTTACAACTTCATCAAAGAGTGCAACTCCAACTCTACTGTACTTAGTTCGTGTCCCCAACTAGAGTCAGAGGTGACTGGGGCCAGACTCTGAGTTCGAAGTAAGAGACTACAAAGCACTGAGGAACTCATTTTCAAGGTAGGAGTCTCTACTTTCCTGGGCTTAAAAAGGCTTGTGAGCTTTACTTCTACCAAGTTTCCTTGTTTTTGTCTGAACTCAGTGTTTCTGGTTTACTCAGGACCAAGTTCATTCACAGTGACTAACTTGACTTTCTACGACGTGCTTGCCTTCCTAGTTTCTATGGTGAATATAGGTTTGGTAGCTACTGCAGACTCTCCAGTCCACAAAGATACCAAGAGTCTTAGATTCCTAGTCAAGACCCTGATTGAGTCTACTCTCCATTCACTGCTCATTAATGCTGGACTCATTCTCACTTACACAAGCATCACTGACTCTAGAGGCTTCACTGAAAACCAAGACTTGGTGACAAGTTCCTACATTTTGTGCTTTTACCTCACCACTCAACTAAGGATTCTGCTGTCTATGCCAACTTACACTCTTCACAGAACCCTTGGAAGTCTTTCTTTAGCCTTGCTTGTGATCACTCTAGTGTTCTTCAAGTACGGTGTTATCTACAGTCCCTTCTACGTGGTGTTCAGCTCCCCCAAACTGGCTTTAGTAGTTCTGACTCTGCCTCTGGTTAACTTCGTCTTGTCCTACTGTTTCCAAAGAGTGTCTTTAAGAACCCCAAAACCACTCCAACTCAAAAAAAGCATCAAACTCTACAAGTCCAAGTTCCTGAAGTCCAGAAACATTGAAGAAGACTACCAAATTGACAAAGTGAGTCTAAGTTTCAAAGACCCAGACACTAATCGCAAGTACCACAACTACATGGTAAAACAGAACTTGAGGAAGTACAGAATTGTTGTACTCACTTTCTTGCTTCTAACTACCATTTCCCAAATTTGGAGACTACTCACCTCAGAGGTTGACTTTTACTACTTTTTGGTTGTCGACTTCATCCAAGCAGTAGTGCTGGGCATTCTTTACTTCACTAAAGTCGTAAAGAACTATACTTGCCTTGTCAACTTTGCTTTTGGAGTTTACTGCTTAATAGTCATCGTAATTGCAAGAAATTCCTTTGAAGGAGTTACCCCAATGATCTACATTTTGATTTCAATGCTATATCACTTTGGAATCTACGTTTCCTGGAGACAAGCAGTAGTTCTTAATTTAGCAGCTTCTTTGGTAGCTTTTGTAGATCTTTCTACATATTTCCAAGAAATTGGTTACGAAGGAGCTGCATCAGTTTTCAAAGCTATATTCTCTACCTTTTTTTATGTTTCGATTACTTCCAATTGTGCGATTATAGCTTACCAACAGAATTACACAAGTTTGAAGGACTACAGCCTTGAACAACTAGCTAAAAAGAAAGCAGAGACTGCATACAACATTGTGAGTTTCCTGTTCCCTGAAGAAGTTTCTCCCAGACTCATCAAAGGAGACCACTCCATTTCTAAGTTCCACGACTCTGTGACAGTAGTTTTCTGCAACATCTGTGAGTTTGACCAAATAGTTAACTACTTCAGTCCTGAAGACCTCACAGCCTTTTTAGACCACTTGTTCACCAAGTTCGACCGTCTCTGTAACACTTTAGGAGCCTCTAAGATTGAAACAGTAGGCTACACCTTCCTTGCTTGCTTTGGACTGTCTGAACCAGATGAACTAAGTGCTATCAAGGGACTCCAATTAGCTTCCTGGATGGTTTCTGAAGCCCAGAACATTCCTTGGAAGCACAATGAATATCTTAAGCTCAAGATTGGAGTCAACACCGGAAGCATCATATCTGGGGTAGTTGGCTACCACAAGCCCCAGTTTGTTCTTGTAGGAGACACCATCAACACTGCTAGTAGAATGGCTTCAACTCTAGAAAGCTACAACTCTGTCCAACTCTCCAGAGGTACCTTTGAGTTGCTTGGGGACTTCCAGAACTACGAATTTCTCGAAAAAGAAGTCCTTGTGAAGGGCAAGGGGTTAATGCAAACTTATATTCTCAATGAATTAAGTGGCCAGATTCTAGAGTTTTCTGGCCTTAAACCCCGCACTGAAATTTCCAGAACGACTCAAAGAGAAATTCTAAGTTCTGGAGATGAGGTCACAAGAGAAGACATGAGGATTAAGAAAATCTGGGAATTCTCTCCTATGTTCAAGGCTCAAACTTTGAGTACAGCATTAATTGCTTGGGTATTGCTATTTTGCCTACTAATTGAATATTTCTTCTTGTTTGATGAACTAAGGCTTATCGGTTCATTTATCATGGGAGTTTCGTATTCAGGTTACTACTTATCCTTTTTGACTTTCAAGAGATTTTGGGAAAAGAGTTGTTTCGCCTGGACTTATCAGTCAGTTATTCCTTTCATCTGGATTGTCCTCCTTATGCTCTTTTACTCAGGGCCTGGCAACATAGAGGCAACGTGCACAGCTACTAACTTACTTATACTCTTCATAACACATTTCAGTTTTCTTAGGTTCAGACTCATTCTGATCACTGTAGTTCTCATCAACATCTTCATAGTCCTAGACCAGACTCTTGACCCAGTAATTGGACTATTCAATACTATTCTCATCTCCTTCTTCAGTGTGCTGTGTTTAGTGACTCTTTACCTAAGAGACAAGCAATTTGAGGCTTTCATACTGTCCAAGTCAAGACTCAACAAACAACTAGAAAGGACAGAAACCTTGCTCAACCGAGTTTTACCTGAGCATGTTTACAAAGGCCTCAAGGAAGACCAACTAATCACAGACATCTACTCAGACATGACTATCCTCTACGCAGACATTGTAGGATTCACTTCTTGGTCTTCTCAAAAGGGACCAGACGAAGTGCTTAGCATGCTTTCTAAAATGTTTGCTAAGTTCGACGAGTCCTGTCTGAAGCACAACGTTTACAAAGTGCACACTATTGGGGACTGCTACGTAGTACTTGGCAGTTCTTCCAAAGTCAGAGACCCAGTCACTGAGTGCTACAATGTAGTTGACTTTGCTAAAGAAATGATTGGGATCATAGAGGAAGTCAATTTGGAAGAGGGAATGGATTTAAGCATGAGAATAGGAATCCACACTGGGACTGTGACTGCTGGGATCTCAGGAACTACTATAGTGAGGTACGACATCTACGGAAGAGACGTCACTGTAGCCAACAAGATGGAGAGCAATGGAGTCCCTGGAAAGATCACTGTGAGTGAAAGTACCAAGCAAGTTCTAGAAGCTGTTGACACTCCTTACTGCTTTGAAGAAGGACCTTTGGTAGAACTCAAGGAGCCCTTTACTACCTTCAGAAGTTACTTGTTAAGTTATTAACTATTGTTGTGTTAGTTACTGCTCTAAGAAGCTGCATCAACTCTTTGGAAAGATTTTCATTTGTTAGGTGCCCTTCTCTGCTTACAACTTATTTGCTGTCTTAATTCTTGTATTTGACTGTTGGTGTGTTGGTTTCCTTAGCAATAACTGTGCAAAGGGATTCTTCTATCTAGTGCTTAAGTAGTCTTCTTCAGTCTGGTGTTGAATTGCTAATGTGTTTCTAGTCTTTTAAGTGCTATCATATAAGACTGTTGATCACATGCTTGTTTGTGTAATCATATTCTTTAAGCATTCTATCTTGAGACCAGTGTAGTTCTATCTAACACAGAATATAGAAGTGCAGTAACTCAGAAACAAAGCACCGTTCTTGTTGTTTGAGTTTCTAAGAATCTTCTTGTGCTGATATTGCATAATGATCTAACACCCACTAATCAGTACTTTTCTTTGGAAGTACTCCAAGTTTCATTGATTATTTGGCTGTTTTTGTGCACATGCTAGTGCTTTGATTGCATTATCCCTTTCAAGTCTATCCACTTCTAGAGTCACTGTTAAAGAGTCTCTGGAGTGCACTGAGTGAATGAGTCTTTGCACACCTCTGAGTCTAATGCAAGTACTGAGTTACTTCTATATTAAATACATTCAGAGTTTGATTGCTTGTATGTAGAAGCTAGAAATGTGAAGAGTTATCCTAATACACTCTTTTGATTGTATATTAGCTTAAAGCATCCTCACTATAATAAACTTACATACTTTAGAACTCAAAGTTAAGAAGTTTTTAATGAGTTGTTATTCTGGTGTTTGTTTATGAACTGTCTTTTGAGTTCAGGTTGTTGTTTTAGCTTTACTATTGAGGTCTCCTGTTACTGTTTAGGTGTGTTTGTCGCTAGATCTTAGTAGAATTAGTGAATAAGAACCTTTAGAGTTCAATCTGGCTAGAAATTGCTTAGTTCATCCTAAAAAACATTTGTTGTTTCCTTGTAGTGCACTGTTTCAATACTCTAGTGTTAGTTTCATTGGTTGTTCTTCGCTTCAATTCCCTTTCTTTTGTTGCAATGTGTTTATAGTTGTTCCTTTACTTGTCAACTGTCCATGCTTTCTGTCTTTTGTTCTTTGTGAAGAAGTTCCCAGTGGTTTTCAAACCCTGCTACTTAACTCAGTAGCCCTTCACACAACTAGTCACAACATCAAGCTCTTCTTCTAACACTTTGCAAACACACACTCTAGGAAGCAAAACTCTAAGGATTGCAACTCCATCAATTTTATTTCTGATTCCTAGCTAACACCTTAGGAACGACTGCTTTAATGAATTATTTAACTAGTGCAGAGAAGTTAGTACAATGTTATAATCACACAGTCTTAGAGTTTGTTCATTTCTTGCTTTGTCTCAAGCACTAGGTATCAGCATTGTGATTGCTAGCTTCAGTACTATTCCTTTCTTGCAACTGATTCTCTTGGCTAATTAGTGTTCAAAGTCCTTTAGTGTTATGCCTTACGTTCAGACTCCTCTTTGATAGAGTGTCCACTTTGGTTATTCCCGATCATGCTCTATTGCTAGTTACTCTTATTACGCATAACCTTAGGCTTCCAAGTTTACTTGAATGCCTTCAGCCTTTCTATGTCCTGTTCAAGGTTCTAACCAGTTAGACTCTGTCAGACTCACAGCTGTATTGCTAATTAGAATCCAGTAGACTGTGACCTAGATCATCTTTCAGAGTCAAAGCACTAAGCAATTTCTAGAAGCTGTTGAGACTCCTGGTAGAACTCAAGGAGCCCTTTACTACCTTCAGAAGTTACTTGTTAAGTTGCTAAATCATGTTCTAGAGAAGGATAAACTCAAGAAACTGTAAGTATTTAAAGATACCAACTCTTTGGGTTCCAACGTTTATCTACTTGAAGCTGGGTGTTCTTAGTTTCTTCTGTGGATTCTGTAAGTTAGTTGAGTGATGAGCTTTAGATCCCTTTTGTTGAGTCGCCCTTCTCTGACTACTTGGTTGGTGTCTGTTGGTGTGTTGACTCACTTAACAATAAACTATGCATTCTTTTAGTTTCCAGGTTAACTCTTAATGGCATATCTAGTGCTTAGTACCCCCAATTTATAGTCTTCTTATCCACTCAAAGTGTTTTACTTCAGTCTGATGTTTATTGCTAGTGTGTTTCTAGTCTTTAAGTTCTTGCAAATAGTACGAGGCTGTCATCACATGCTTGTTTCTACTGTTGATCATATTCCTTTGTTAGAGTACGCATGTCTAGTTTTTCCAATATTGCATTTGGAGTTATGAATGCTTACTACTGGCGTTCTGATATAGTCATTTGTACTTCCCAGTTAGTTTGTGAATCTGTGTTTCCAGACCCTTCCTTGTGAAGTCAGTTAGGGTGTGCATTCCTTTTTATTTGGTAAGTGCTGAACAAGAATGCAGAGTCACTGGCACTGAAGTTTATTCGATAAACCACTATGTTGTACAACTACTTACTCTGTTTATACTTTACTATGTTCTGTAACTTTAACTATTGATTCTTAACCTCACAACTAAGAGTATCTTAATCTATTATCTTATGACTGTATTCTCTTTATGTAATATACTACTCATTCATCTCTTTATTTAGATTCTTATTAACTTACTTAACATCTACTCATCTTCTATACCTCTATCTTTATGATTAAACCCTACTCTGTTAACTTATTCATACTCACTTAACTACTCTTCTATAATCATATACTTATTACTCTTGTTCAATGTACTATTAACCACTATTATACATCTAGTGAACATCCACTTCTCTAACCAACTTATAGTAACTCTTACTATTAAAAACTCATACTCTTCACGCTTTATACTCCAAGTATGATCACTACTTATTCCTATACATTACTAAAGATTAGTTTCAACTATATAGCACTCTTTCTAATTCTTTAACAGCATCACCACTTCTAGTATACTTACTCTCACCAACACTTATTATCTTTTATTGTCTCTTTAACTACATCTCTTATTATATACTCTATAACTAGATTCTCTTTGTTACTTCTATGATTAACTAAGTGCACTACTGTCTTTTAGATGTCTTTAAATAACTAACACTACTCTCTTAGTGTTTACTACTATCATACTTCTTGTTAACTAACTCTATTACTTAACTTTATACATAACTACTTAATGCTCTTCTATTTAACTACTTTACTAACTACTCACTTATAACACCTGGTAGGGTGTTAGGGTGTTAAGGTGTTAGGGTGTTAGGGTGTTAGGGTGTTAGGGTGTTAGGGTGTTAGAAGGTGTTAAGGGTGTTAGGGTGTTAAGGGTGTTGGTGTTAGGGTGTTAGGGTGTTAGGGTGTTAGGGTGTTAGGGTGTTAGGGTGTTAGGGTGTTAGGGTGTTAGGGTGTTAGGGTGTTAGGGTGTTGGGGGTGTTAGGGTGTTGGGTGTTAGGGTGTTAGGGTGTTAGAGGGTGTTAGGGTGTTAGGGTGTTAGGGTGTTAAGTGTTAAGTGTTAAGTGTTAAGTGTTAGGGTGTTAGGGTGTTAGGGTGTTAGAGGGTGTTAGGGTGTTAGGGTGTTAGGGTGATAGGGTGTTAGGGTGTTAGGGTGTTAGGGTGTTAGGGTGTTAGGGTATTTAGGGTGTTAGGGTGTTAGGGTGTTAGGGTGTTAGGGTGTTAGGGTGTTAGAGGGTGTTAGGGTGTTAGGGTGTTAGGGTGTTAGGGTGTTAGGGTGTTGGGGTGTTGGGGTGTTAGGGTGTTAGGGTGTTGGGGTGTATTTAGGGTGTTAGGGTGTTAGGGTGTTGGTAGGGTGTTAGGATTGTTAGTGTGTTGGGGTGTTAGGGTGTTAGGGTGTTGGTGTTAGGGTGTTAGGGGTGTTAGGGTGTTAGGGTGTTAGGGTGTTAGGGTGTTAGGGTGTTAGAGGTGTTAGGGTGTTAGGGTGTTAGGGTGTTAGGGTGTTAGAGGGTGTTGGGGTGTTAGGGGTGTTAGGGTGTTAGGGTGTTAGGAGTGTTAGGGTGTTAGGGTGTTAGGGTGTTAGGGTGAGGTGTTAGAGGTGTTAGGGTGTTAGGGTGATAGGGTGTTAGGGTGTTAGGGTGTTAGGGTGTTAGGGTGTTAGGGTGTTAGGGTGTTAGGGTGTTAGGGTGTGGGGTGTTAGGGTGTTAGGGTGTTGGTGTTAGGGTGTTAGGGTGTTAGGGTGTTAGGGTGTTAGGGTGTTAGGGTGTTAGGTGTTAGGGTATTTAGGGTGTTAGGGTGTTAGGGTGTTAGGGTGTTAGGGTGTTAGGGTGTAGGGTGTTAGGGTGTTAGGGTGTTAGGGTAGGGGTGTTAGGGTGTTAGGGTGTTAAGTGGTAGGGTGTTAGGGTGTTAGGGTGTTAGGGTGTTAGGGTGTTAGGAGTGAGTAGGGTGTTAGGGTGTTAGGGTGTTAGGGTGTTAGGGTGTTAAGGGTGTTAAGGGTGTTAGGGTGTTAGGGTGTTAGGGTGTTAGGGTGTTAGGGTGTTAGGGTGTTAGAAAAGGGTGTTAGGGTGTTAGGGGTGTTAGGGTGATGGGGTGTTAGGGTGTTAGGGTGTTAGGGTGTTAGGGTGTTAAATTGTTAGGGTGTTAGGGTGTTAGGGTGTTAGGGTGTTAGGGTGCGGTGTTGGGTGTTAGGGTGTTAGGGTGTAGGGTGTTAGGGTGTTAGGGTGTTAGGGTGTTAGGGTGTTAGGGTGTTAGGGTGTTAGGGTGTTAGGGTGTTAGGGTGTTAGGGTGTTAGGGTGTTAGGGTGTTAGGGTGTTAGAGGGTGTTAGGGTGTT